>LR738711.1:61965961-61989277 GCA_902687465.1 Secale cereale
CGCGGAAGAAAAACTCATATTCGCCTTGTCACAGGGCGCCGAGCACAACCTGATGACCTATGAGGCGTACGATATCAACGGCTACACATTCTACACCGAGGAAAAGGACATGAAGAGCGATTATCAGAACTCCGGGGTAACGATGGAATCCTACACCGGTAACGACAAGGACAGATACTACGGAAGGATCGAGGAGATCTGGGAGCTGAGCTACACTGGAGAGAAGGTCCCGATGTTCCGTGTCAGATGGGCCAAGAGCGTCCTAAAAGAAGACCGGTATTTCACCACCATGGTTATACCAGAAGCCAAATCCAAGACCGCGGGCGCAAACGTCACCGCGAAAAATGAGCCATGGGTACTGGCTTCCAAAGTGGACCAATGCTTCTTCATTACCGACCCGTCAAAGCCCAGTCGTGTTGTCGTGAGGAGAGGCAAAAGGAACATCATCGGAATGGATGGAGTCGCCAATGAGCAAGACTTTGACAAGTACGGCGACCCGAAGATGGAAGATGACGACGACGATGAAGTACCATACACCACAAGAAGAAGCAGGACCACCCTACCTAAAGGACGTCTGTTCAAGAGAAGATCAATTCAAGGGGTTCCGGGGCTAAATTATTCAACCGCGAGGAAGAAGGGCAAGAATATTGTGAAAAGATAGCTAAGATTGAATCACGACGTGTCGGCCGCGTGTGTGTGTGTGTCAGTGGCAAGCTCAATTATTACATGCAACTAAATTATTACATGTATCACTTGATTTCAACCATGTCATCTAATTCTAAATCTTTGCACAATGGTTTTATCACTCCATTTGCATTTTCCTATTCTTTTATCTCAAATCTTAAATTATCACAATGATTCAAATCTTAAATCTAAACACATAAGCCCACGTATATTGTCCTAAAAGATGTACATATATTTAATAGGAAATATTCAAATACATTAAAATGTATGTTGTTTAACAATATTTACATTCAAATGTATGTTGTTTAACAATATTTACATTCAAATACATTCAAATACTCAAATACATTCAAATATATTTAATAGAAAACTAAAAAAGAACTGACAAAAACAGTAAAGAAAAAACACAGAAAAAGGTAAAAAAATGTTTAAAGACCGGACTAGTGCAACCAATAGACATATATACATCAAAAACATTTTTTTTAAAGATTGAAAAAAATGGGGCCGCCAGGATTCGAACCCTGGCTGGCTGGGTTATGCATCAAGGGTCCAACCACTAGGCCATGGCAGTAGTTCTGTCCATAACACAGACGCGGACTCTTTTAACCTATTACTACGAGTAGTAATGGCGCACTACCAGAGATGTGCGCCATTGTTAGCGCTGCCATCCGCCTAGATCCCTCTCCTCACTCCCCGCACTTGTACTTCCTCTCCTCTTCCCCTCCCCTGTCGCCGCCACAGCCCCCCATCCCCTGCGGCGCCGCCCCCTCCGACGCCACCGCCGGCCGCTGGGTCCCGACCCCGTCTCCCCCGCCGGCGCATTTCCTCCACCAACTGCAGCGCAGCGGCGCCGGCGCATCTTCCCTCCCCGCGCCGTCCCGTCCGTGCCAGGTTTGATCCCTTCTTCCTCCCTCCTAGGCCCTAGCTCGACGGCGGTCCAGGTTGGTTAGTAGGGGAACGGGAGGAGGTGGTGGGTGACGAGCGAGGAGGAGAGCTCGACCGCGCGTCCTCTCTCAGCCGGCCCGCCCACACCCTCGCCGGCGCCGGTGAGGCAGGGCCGGCCGATGGGGGGAGGCGCTGGTCGAGCGAGAGAGCTGGGACGCTGCTCGCTGCTCTGCTTCTTGTTCTGCTTGCTGCCGCTGCCGCTTGCTGCTCTGCTTCGTATTCTAGCCTAGTGTTGCAATCTGTACTGAAATTATTGTGGTGTATTGTCGTGTTGTATGGTATAGCCATTAGAGATGTTTTGGTAGAGCAGCCTCTCAAGTGATTTGAAAAATACTAGATCTTGATAGAAAATGAAAATTGTGCAGATCATGGACTAAAAATATTAGGTGCCGCAGGTTCGGACACTTGGGACTTCCGTGGGATATGCCTCTGATAAACACTAAACTGTTAGTTCACTGCATGTTTATAAGTTCTGAAGATCTACGAAACTGTCCAAATGCGCAATCCAACGCGATGGTAGTGTCCAACAACAACTTTCTCCTCCTGTCACTAAAATTACTGTAACAAGCACATGCTTCATGGCCTGTTGAGAGAAGATAAGGCTTGCACTAAGAATTTCTTAATAGCTGATGTTATTTATAGATTCATAGAAAGTAATGAGAATCATAAATGCATGACAGAATACCTGTGTGAGTTGCACATAATGTACGGGTTTATTTCACATCTGGTTCCTGGTATTTTTAGCATTGTTGTTTCTTTTGTTATATTTTCTGATGAACTCAAAGTAAGTTTAATTGCACTGATAAAATCATCGTGAGAGCAACACACATATTCTCTCTTTGTTAAGTCTGATTTACTATTACCTTCTGTTTTTCCTTTTCTGCTTACTTTCTTAGTGTTCGTTTGTTTACAGAGATCCTGCTTATATATACTGATGATGAGTCTTGTTGAAACCTTACATATGTTGGTTCCTGCTTATTTGCTCCAATGGCACAAACTTGAGCTGCTAGCATAAAAAGTGTTGCAGGCGACAGACAGTGAGGAGCTACTGTCAAAAACTTGAGCTACTGTCAAAAAATTCAGTTAGGTACAGTTAGCATCATGTAAGAAAATTGCCATAATGTGCCCTGATAATGATGTATTTTGTCATAAAAATATATAGTGGACTGCCATGATAATGACATGCTGCTAGTAGTTACTTCCATGAGTTGTTTTATTGACATGGCACATTTGCAATGGAGTTTTATATATCTTTAGCCACTGTTCATTAACAGCAAGTCAGTTTTGTTTATAGTTGAAAGTAAGTGTGTGGTTTGAAATTTTGATCTGATTATGGCATCTAGAATTATGTCAGTTTTGTTTTGTAACTAGAAGACCAAAGTGTGTTACTCACCTGGGATCTTAACTGTTGGGGGGTAGTATTGTAACTAGAAGACCATGTATTTTCAGAATTGAGCTAAAGATTTGGGGGGTAGTATTTCTGATTTTAGAGCACCTTTGCTGGATGTATTTTACAGCAGCTGTTGGAATCAAAACAATGCTTGTGGGTTGTCCTGTTAAGTTGAGTGAGTCATTAGAGGGCAGATAGAGTCACCCACACCAATTAATGTTTATGAAGAAGAAGAATAAACCTGCTGCTGCTGCTGTTGTGATCTTCTGAAATGACCCATTGGCGACTTCATTACGCGGGGATAATGATTTTGCAGGTACCCCGAGAGGCCCTTGAGTTTGCCGGAATGTCGATTAACTTCCGTTCCGGCAAGTTCGGGTACTCCATATGTCCTATTTTCAGCAAAGGTCATGCTGAAATTTTCCGTGAATTTTAGCATGACTTTGCTAAAAATAGGACATATGGGGTACTTGCGACTAATGCATGGGCCGGGGTATCTTAGTATGCCTCGGTGTCGACAAACCCTAAGTGATGAGACCGTAGCTTTTAGGATGCCTCGGTGTCGACAAACCCTAAGTGATGAGACCATGATGATTCCTCACAAACCCTAAATGATGAGATCTTGTTCCTTGACAATAACCAACTTTTTGACCAAACTTTTTTCCTATTTAGAGCGAACATGGCCGACAACGATGAGGCCGGCGGTTCGGGCGGCAAGCCATTCTGGGAGCTGTCCCAGGAGATGGAGGAATACCCTCACCGCTATGAGGACGCCGCGGAAGACACCGATCCCGACTACACAACCCCTAGTGGCGTAGGGGATGACACCACTGATGGTGCCGCCGGGGATGCCACCACTGATGATGGCAGCGAACGCACAGATGGCAGCCAACCGAAGAGGCAACGGAAGGACCGGCGCCCGAACGTGCTCGGCACCGTCAAGGAGGAATTTACTGAAGTGTCCTCCAGTGGGCATCCAACGGCGCCCAAAGAATTAGTCAGTGGGTACGCGGGACAACTCGGGTGCATTGTCCGGAGCACCGTCACGATCAACACCGAGAACCTAAGGCAACGTGAACGAGGGAATTTGCGGATCCTCCTCTTCACGAAGCTGCACGAACGATACAAGTTCCCCGGTGACTTCGCAAACACACGCCTCTTAGGGAATAAAGTGAACAGTGCCGCCCTCACGAAGATGAGCACGGCCCTGGCTTCTTGGAGAGCCCGGGTGAAGAAAATGATTGAAAGAGGTGATAGTTATGAGAAGATCAAGGAGAAAAATCCTTCGATCAGCAAAGCTGACTACCTGGAGTTCAAGACCAAGTGCGAGAGCAACGCATCCATGGAATCAAGTCAGTGGGGGAAAGAAATGCGGGAATTGAACTTAGGGGTCCACACACTCGGTCCCGGCGGTTACAGAGTGGCGGAACCTAAATGGGACAAGGAGGACGCGGAGCGTGTCGAGCAAGGCCTACCGCCCCTCTTCGATAAATACCGCCATGAAAAGCAGACCAGGAACTATATCAGAGCCCGGTACAAGGAGGACCCGGTAACAAAGGAGCTTACCACGGATCCGAAGGTGAAGGCGCTTGAGCTTGTTCTGGTAAGGAATACACCCCCGCGTAATTAGCTCCATATGGTTGCATTCTAATTAATGAAGCCAAATTTCTAAATGGTTCACGTTCCTTCCGCAGGAAACTGAAAGCAGTAGCGCGGGGTCTCAGAGCTCCCCGTCTGCCCCTTGGGACACCACTTTAAATAGGGCGTTGAATGTAATGAAACAGAAGGATAAGTTAACTAAGCCGACGTCAGCTGGTCGTGTGGCAGGCGAAGGCTTGTCCACGAAATGGTCGGAATACTATAAGACTGGGCGAAAGGAGAGAAAGACCAGCTTGGAAAGCCAGGAGGTTAAAGAACTCAAGGCAAAAGTGGCGCAGATTCCTCAGATAGTCGAAGAGCAAGTGCGAGACCAAGTGCGAGACCAACTGGGAGCGACGATCACCGCCATTATGCCTACCTTGCTTGAGGGGCTGCGGGGGTGGTTTGCGGGCGGCCAACAGGGGCCGCCCCCGATTCCCAGCTTGACGGGCAGCAACTCGCACAACGCGCCGGCAGTGGTGTCTCCGGCGGAGGCGTCATTGGTGTCTCCGGTGCCGGCGCCGGCATTGGAGCTTGATGCACCCGGGTGTGGGAAGAATACGCCGGCCGGCACCTCGGCAGCAAGCGGCCCCTCCGTCACTTGCACGCCCGTCGTTGGCGGTGCCTCGACATTAGCCGAGCTCGACGCCATCACGGTAACTAAGCCTCGGCCGATGACTTCATCTCCTTGCCTTTGACTGGGCATCCCTGACGCCCTACATGTTTTCGCAGGGCACCGCCAACGAAGTTCCATGCACTCTCCTGCACTTCGTGGACGGCAAGTTGATCGATGTCGCCAAGGCCAAAATCGTTGAACCGGGCAACCGCGTGTTCCACCATAATCCGATGCCACCCACCGTGTATAGGGTTCAACTGGTTCGGGTGCTGCGGGGCTGCGACGACTTGTTACCTCCGTATCGACCCCATGGGGCCGACGAAGACGATGTGATGACCCTCGGCGCCTGCTTCAACTGGCCATTGCTTTGGCCGAAGAGCCAGATTCGTTTGGGGGCGGGGGTCACCACCCCACAGACAACACCGCCAGTCCTGCCGGCGCCAAGCCATGGCAAGACCGCCGCAACGCTACCGCCGTCAGCTGATCCGGGCATGCATATGGCACAGGATCCGGACGTCGACGTCGGTACATTTGTCAACGTCGATGACTACTTCAACGAACATGGTGGGTACGGTGACGAATTCTTGGCGCCTCCTTCTCAAGAACCCAACCCTGCAAAAGTCGATCGCGATCTAGCTGGTACCGCGGAGAAACCCAATTGCAACAGGCGTCGTCTGTTCGGTTCTCAGGAGACGCCTCCAGCTGCCGCCTTCACCGAGACTCAAGCAGCCGAGGTGGGAAATATTATCAGCCCCACCACACTCAAGAAGGTGGTCTCTGAGCAGACCTCGATCCCATTACATCAGCAGAAGCCAAAGAAGGGACGGAAAAGAAAAACTAACAAGGGTGCGAGCCAGCCGGCACCGAGTACGATCCGTGCTCAGGACGGGCCACCAATACCTAAGGATATCATGAGGGCGGTGCATGTGGCGGGTAGGCCGATGCTACCGGCTAATCTGTTCAAGGCTGCAACCGGTGCTATGCGGAGTCTGCATGACAGTGTTCTTTCTATGGAGAAGCGGCGTCTCTCCGAGAAAGATGACTCATACCCGGTTTTCGTGGCCAAGGTGCCAGAGGGCAAGGGCTTTGTCGATGGCACCATCGGGATGATCGTCCTGCGGTTTGATGACATCTTCGCTATGTTTAACCTTCATCCGCTGCACTACACCTTCATTCGGCTATTTTCGCTCAATATGGAGATGCAGATCATTAGAGACAAGACCCCGGACATCGTGATAGTCGACCCCTTTTACATGCGTGCCAAGCACTTGGACAGCGCTGGGGACCGGCAAGTCGCGAGTTCATACCTCGAAGGCGTCATTATGGCGAACAAAGATAAGGATACCTTCCTCGTGCCTTACTTTCCCGAGTAAGTCATCCCCTCACCGCCCCGTAACATATGATTTCTTAGATTTCGATCGTTCTTTTTTTTTCCTAACATTCCGTGTTTTGTGCAGTGACACACGTTGCACACTCATCCTCTTAAGCCCGAAATATTCCACGGCCACGTATTTCGACTCGGACCGTCAGTCGAAGAAAAACTACACAAATATCAAGAAAGTTCTTGATGATGCTCTCCCCGGCTACGCCAAATCTGGAGGCACCTTCAGGAAGGAAATGTGTAGGTACGGCAAGCACGTGTTCACCCACGTAACGACGTTCCCCTGCGTCAAGCAGCCGCCTAGCAGTCAGAAGGATGCCTACTACGCCCTCCATCACATGCGGGCGATCGTACGGGACCATAATCACCTTATGCTACCAAAGGGTCTCCAAGATTGGGCCGCACGCTTGTCGGCAATCCAGGACATGGACATCAGACAAGAATTCTTTCGCATCCAGTCGGAGTTTGCGGAAATCAACTGTCAAGATGTCCTTCGTACCTCGGGGCAGTTCCACCTCAAATATCAACCGTCCAACAGTGAAATAGAAACAACGCTACAAATGCAGGCTGACAACGACCGCACATTCATGACGCCGACGGATGACGGCGGCTTCATCCACGCTCCGGTCCCTGAGTCGAGTCGAAGAAAGTATTGATGGTATGTAGTTCTGAAATGTCGATTAGCTCGTGTAGTAATTAAACTTTAATGAATTTGTATGTCTCTTTAGTTTGGACAGTCGTTCAACTTATATGTAATCGATGCTATTTATTAGTAGGACCATGAACCGTGCTATTAATGTGTTGCTTTTCTCTTCCGATCCTTTTGTTGCATACTTATATATTATCTGTGAATTGCTACTAACGTTTTGTTTGTCTAGTGCATAGAGATGCCGTCGTACGTCGTGTACAAGGGTAGGGTTCCCGGAGTCTATGACGACTGGGAGGAGTGTCGGAGACAGGTTCACCGTTTCAGCGGTAACAGTTACAAAGGGTACACCACTAGGGCGGAGGCGGAAGCTAGATACGAGCGCTATCTAGAGGGAGAGAGGAGGGAGCGGAGGAGGAACCGGATGAAGACTAGTTTCATCGCGATGATGCTCATCGTGACCGCAGCTCTCTTCTATGTGATGGTAGTTTAGATGATATCAACTTTGTAATGTGACGACAAACTCGCTACTCAGTCTCGAGACCTAAACTTGTCTAATATTTGAACTTTGTTCGCTATTTCGAATTCGGAGACTAATGTGATGAATTGTATTATGTGCTGTTTATATTCTGTGATGTATTGTATTATGTGCTGTTTATATTCTGTGATGTATTGTATTTTGTAACCTGTGCAAATACCAGAAATGCAAAAAGAAATTCCTAGAATTAATAGTAGTGGCGCATCATATAGCACATTAGTGGCGCACCCAGTGGGGATATCAGTGGCGCACCCCTTAGGGATATCAGTGGCGCACCCCATAGGGATACCAGTGGCGCACCCCATAGGCATACCAGTGGCGCACCCCTTAGGGATACCAGTGGCGCACCACATAGGCATACCAGTGGCGCACCAGTGGTGCGCCACTGTTATTGGGATTAACAGTGGCGCATCATAGGTGCGCCATTAGTATTCCTTATTAGTGGCGTGGTATTAGTGGCCCACCCATGGTGCGCCACTAATGGCAATATTGGGTGCGCCACTAATAGCCTTTTTTCTAGTAGTGGAGACTCACAATCATGTGACCCCATCGCCCCTTCTTGAGTACTTGCAGCAAGGGCTAAGAATGCCCGGCCACGCCTCGTATTTATCTCGCGGGCACCTTCCAGGTCAACCCGACTACAGATCACTCGCAATTAAGCTCGCGCTGGTACCCCTCAGGGTCGACCCGTCTTTAGTAACATGGTTCAGTGTAAAGTCATAGTAACCATAGTAACTGTGTGTCTAACACCAGAGGGAAACCTGAGGAAATCACCCTCAATGGAATTCCACCTGATGTTTATCGTCAAGGTGAACGAAAGAGGAGTCACCCTCGAGGTCCACTCTTGAGGAGTTGCACGACATTGTCGTTATCGGGAGTGGAGAAGGAGGAAATCACCCTCGATGACCATAACCAATGAACTAATCTACAAGGTTAACATCAGAAGTGCTGATGAGGTCTCACCCTCGGCACTCGATAGTAACCCAGTAGTATCAAGCAACTAAGGGGAAAGTGATGTGCGGTGCTAGGGCCTGGTCTTCGATCCCGTTGGTTGGGTCTTCTGATAATCCAGGGGGGCAGTCGGGACAAAGTGGGGGTCACTGGTGGATCTCTAACCAGCCTATACTAAGAAGTTTAGTATAAACATGTAAGGTATGAAAGTAGGTATCAACAACAGGCTATGCATCAGAATAGGATCATACAAAAAGCAGTAGCAGTTCTAATGCAAGCAAAAGAGAGAAGAGAGTGGGTGTTGGCTTGCCTGGTTGCTCAGAAGAGAAGGAGGGGTCATCGTCGATGCAGTCGATCATCGAGGTAGCATCAGTCTCACGGTCTACCGGAGAGAAGAGGGGGAAGAAACAATAAATACAAAGCATACACATGCAATAGAAAAGCACGACATGTCCACACGCATTGCTAGGGTGCTCTAACGTGGTGCTACACGATACCGGTGGAGGGGGATAACATCCGGAAAAGTATCCCGGTGTTTTGTGTTTTCGGCTGGATGAATCGGAGAGGGAAAGTTGCATGTTCGCTATGCTAGGGAAGTGTGGCGGACGAACGGACCGCGTATTCGGGTTCGTCTCATCGTTTTGAGCAACTTTCATGTATAAAACTTTTTCATCCGAGCTACGGTTTATTTTCTATGATTTTTCAAAGTTTTAAACAATATTCTGAAATTATTATTATTTAAATTAAATTCGAATTAAAACACTAAATACCTTTTATACACAGCAGCAACTAGCCACTTTGTATGACATGTGGGTCCTAGCGCCGAGTCAGCATGCTGACTGTATAAATTTTATCCAAAAGGTGGGTCCCATATGTCAGCATTTTT
Organism: Secale cereale; assembly: GCA_902687465.1. Taxonomy (NCBI): domain Eukaryota; kingdom Viridiplantae; phylum Streptophyta; class Magnoliopsida; order Poales; family Poaceae; genus Secale; species Secale cereale. The sequence goes on from LR738711.1 coordinate 61,975,637, forward strand.
ATTAGCTAACAGTTTTATTAATTGTTTAATTAATCCATGTGGGGCCTAGTTGTCTGTGAGTATTATTTGGGTTAATTAACGTTTAGAGGCGCCACGTCAGTAGCATCAACGGCAACGAGGCAGAGCACCGACGACGGCCGTCCGGTCGACTCCGGCGACCATTTGGCCCACCCCAACTACCCACGGGGAGCGCGTGACGCGCTGCGTCCATTGGCACAAGCGGCACAAGTGGGGGTGGCCGGTAGAGACCACCACGACGACGACGGTGGGCGGCCGAGGCGCTGCCGCGCCGGCAGGGCTTCTACGGGGCACGGGGAAGAGTGGGTAGAGGCCAGAAGGGAGCCGGATGCTGACATCATTGTAGAGGAGTGCTCGGGGAAGCTGGAGGAGCACGGGGGGACCAGATCAACGGCGAGGTTCATGGCGGCGACGACGAGGGGAACGTCGTGTGCGACAACGGCGAAGCTCCCCGGCATCGATCTCGAGGTGGGGGTCGACGAAGCGGAGCACACCCGTCCTCCAGGACAGGCCGGTGTAGCTTGAGGCGACCGGGGGCGCGGTGATTCACGTCGGAGAGCTCCTGCCTGGGCGTTCGGTGAGTGGGAAGGAGCAGGGGGAGTGGTAGAGGGCGAGGAGGAGTCGCTGTCGGCGGCGAGGTGGTGTCTGCGAGGCGAGGAGGCTACAGTGCGGCGGCGCGTAGGCGGTGGGGATTTGCGGCACGCAACGCATGCGTCAGGGTCGGGGGTGAGCACTCCCGATCCAAATCGGTTCGTGGGGAGGGGAGAGTGAGGGGGGAGTGGTGGTTGTGGATTGGACTAGGGTTGTGGGGGGGGGAGCGGTGCTTATATGCCGTGGCTGGGCCTGCCTGGCGGCCCAGAGGCTAGTTGGGCCGAGGCCCAGCGGGGAGGGAGGTTTCCTCCATTTTTCTTTCTTTTGTTTTATTTTCATCTATTCTTATTTTTTCCCATTTTTGTTTTCTTTAGTTCTTAACATATTTAGCTTTATAAAATGTAATTTCAACTTCTGAATTAGTATTACCACCAAACCCACTGCCACTAGAAGTTTTACCCCCAAACAAAATAGTTTAGCATTTTGTAATATTCAAAAGGCATTTATTTAATTGTTTGGACTACTGTTTTAAACACTTAAGTGCATTTAAACCTTTTATAAAAATCTAGTTTCTCTACCATATTTACCTATGCATTGTTTGGGACCACCAGAACATTTTAGTTTTAATATTTGAAAATCTTTATCGTTTGACTTATGTTTGACCTTTGAATTCGAACATGATTGAGTCATCACGAGGTTAACAATAGTGATTGCGGTGACGTGTTATCATTAGCAGAGGGTTACTGTAGCATGATTCTCGGGGTTTTACAAATCTCCTCAACTACAAGAAATCTCGTCCCGAGATTAAGAGGTGGAGTAAGGGGAAAAGAGTTGGTTACGAAATTCTAACAGATCTTCTCGGTCTTGGATGCTCTTCTCCCAGAGGTTGATCCCTTTCGTTGATGTCTTCATTTCTCTACATCGATGTATCATGATGATGTTGTCATTCTTCCTTCTGGATCTTCACCATACTTAAGAAGGGACAATGGTTAACTTTGGAAGAACGGACCTCTACAAGGTCGCTTATCGGGTTGATAACATCAGGGAAGGTGGCGAAAAGTAACTCTCGAATAGAAACAATGTCGAGAGCAAGTAAGAAGGTACCACGAGAAGTTTCAATCGGGCAGACAATCGTTCGATGCCTAAATAGAAGGTGAAAGGGGTTCAGAGCAACGAAATAACCATTGCGTTTGATACCAGAGTAGATCATTTGTAGGAAGGTGGCTCGTGAATTACATATGAAGCCAGTGTGAGGAATAACTTTGGCAACAAGGGTGTACAGGAGAGTCAGGTTTCGATCCTATGGAACTGTGGGTTATGGGCCCACCATGAGGGTTGAAAGTAGGAAGGGCGATGGTAGCAAGGCATGTCAGAGCATAGACTGTCAGTTATGTTGGCAACAACATTGGTACCAAGGTCGAGGGATGAAGAGAACCATTTTCTTGCTCGTTGAAACGAGGTGGACCAAATAGGCAAAGTTCTCGTCCATCGGTGGTTACCGGAATGTTATCAACAATAATAATAGGATCTTACTGACAGAGTTGTACACCAAGGTGTTTACATAAGCAGAAAATTATTACTGCTTAGATTATATGTAGATCGAAGAAAGGTTAAACAAACAAATGGAAAGGAAAATTTGTTTAAACAACATGAATAGGAGTAAATCATCCCCAAGATTAAGCAGGGCATGGTATACGTGTCAGCGGATCAAAGTCATTACCATATAGAAAAAAAGGGGTAAGAAGAATTTATGATAGGTACCCACATAACAAGTTGGATAGTTGATCAAGAACATTTAGCATTGCGCTTACAATGTTCTTGTGGATCTTTGGAGTACCACAGACATGCTTCGGATAGCACCGACATGGTCATTAGGTAAAGATCAGACTTTGAATACACAAAGGATCCATCAGGAACAACTCATAGAATAAGTCTTACATTTTCAGTAAGGAAAAGATGAGGATGTGGCCGACGGGCTCAGCAACAATTCATCGAGATTCCCATAAGCATGGGTTTCTACATTCAAGTGAACAAGATGATAACATTGGACATACCACAATATGTTAGAGGAGAACATCCATAAGTGAACATTAAATGGAACGTGCACCTAGAAAATGGACTAAGTAGCACGACCAATGTTATAATGGTGATTCAATAACCAAAAGACCGAGAATGAGACTATCGACCATTCACTTCAAAGCAATAAGGTTGCTAGAAGTTTTGAATTCTAACCTCATACTTCACTTGTTGGGTTTCCGATTAGAAACAACACGGGGACCAAGGAATGAACGGATATGGCAAGAAGTATCACCTGTATCAAGAATTCTTAAGAGGTGGTGAAATTCTCACGACATTCTTGACATGAAAGATGGTAGTATTCCAAGGTAGAGCATATCATAAGTCGGATAACAAGGAACTCAAGGTATAACACAAAATAAGAACAAGTTTTGTGTTGGAGGTAATGCAAGAATTTTGTCGATGTTATTACAAACGATCGAGCGGAAAGGATGGTATTTCCCATCATGAATTTGATTCACAACTTGGAAGAAGGAAAATCATTGTTGATGCTGATCACGACACATTTGTCGGGAGATTTCATTAAGATGTAATCGATCAGCGACATCAAGTCAAAGGAATGATGAAGCGAAAGGTTATTGGCACTATGGGTACAAAACATACTTGAAATCAAGCTAGTTGTTCAAGGCGAAATGATATGCCGAGGATGATCGGCATAAGCTTAGCTCATTGCCGAATTTGTGCTCCGGGAAGAAGGACCAGGTAGCACAGTTTAAAAAGATGCACGATAATGATATAGCCGATCAGGCTAGATACGACTTGAAGAATTAATAAACTCATAAGCAATGGAGATTACTTAGAGTTATTTAATCGGAGTGCGGAATTGATTCACTTATCGGTGTCCTTGAGTGTCTAACAACTCAGAACCCGTGGAAAATTGGAATCAGTGAGAAGTAATACTTGAATAAGAACTCATAAAAAGCAATATGGCTCACTAGTGCAAAAAGGGCCATTTGTCCCGGTTCGTAAGGGTCATTTGTCCCGGTTGGGGAACTGGGACTAAACGGTCGATACAAATGCCCTAGACCATTAGTCCCGGTTCTTATACCAACCGGGACAAATGGCCCTCAACGTGGCAATTGCGGCTTGCGTTGGCAGTGGGCCTTTTGTCCCGGTTGGTAGCATCAACCGGGACAAATAAGCTTGATTTTTTTCCATGGGGCTAGGGTTTTTGTTTTGTTTTTTTCTGAAGGGGGGGGGGGTTGTGGGTTTTGTAGGGTTAATTTAGGGGTTTCATATATTGTGTTAGCTAGCTAATAGAGAGAAGTGTCCTCTCTCATCTCCGTGCATGCTCATATAACAGTGCATCATCATAATTAATAATAAATCATCATCATCGTTGTTATAATAAATAAGTCGTACCCAGCATCACCGTCATCTCACAACTTCTACTCGTTGTCATAATAACAAGTCCTGCTCATCATCATCATCATAGTCATCTAATAACTTCTTAGCACATGATCATAAGTAGCCAGACTTAATTAAGTACACCCTCTCTAAGGTGAAATAGCATAAAACAAGATAGGCCCTGACTCTCCATTATGGAGAATGCAGATTATCCTGTCTCCAATTCTTGGCTTTCGCACAATGTCGCTTCCATGTAGCTCCCTACGACTGACCGTATATTTCTTCCAATCTTTGATTGTCATGTCTTCATTAGATTTAGAAATCATGTATGGACAGTTATGTGTAGGATGACGACCTGACGAGTACGGTAATAAGCTCATAACATTGAGGTGACCTTTCTGAAACATCAGATGAGGCACACAATCCGAAGGGATTTTGTGTTGAAAAACATAGTAATAACTTCATAATTAGTAATGTAGTTTAGTTTTAGAAGAATTTATGCAAAAGTTGATCGGCCACAAATCTTACCATGACATCTCCATGGATTTTACCATAGTTCAACACGTGCACTAGTGGCACGTATTGACCATAATGTGCAGGAGTTTTAGTGTCGGTTTATTGGATCGACACCTATGGGATCACAAGAATCCCTACTGCGGTTGCGGGGCGAGGGTTTGAGAGAAGAGCGGATCAAACAGATAGCACACGGTTCCTTTACCCAGGTTCGGGCCGCGAGGATGCGTAAAACCCTACTCCTGCTTTGGTGGATTGTATATTTGTGTTCTTCAGCTAGCTATGGGGCGTGAGGAGCTCCAAAAAGGGGTTGCGCCTCCTGGTCGCCTCGGGCCTCCTTTTATAGGAAAAAGGGGTTGCCACAGTGGCACATAGGAGGTGCAAACGGTACAGTGATGCGAGGTTATCCCTCGCATTACATGACAAGGCGAATTTAATGCGTCTTGCTTAGGTGTCCTTGCTTTATCGGGGACGGGGGAGAGGCCTGTCTTGTCCGCCGCCGCTCCTTCTTGTGTCGACACACGCCCTGGCCAGCGATGCCTGAGATGCCATGTAGGCAGGCAGGCAGCTGAGGTGGCGCAACGGTGGGTCTTCACGAAGATCTGCATGCCGCCACGCAGGTGCCTGCCCAGCTGGTTGGGTCGGCAGCTGCATAGGGCGGTGGACGCTTGGTTGGCGTGGGCCTGATGGTGGCCCCGCGGATCTCGGCAAGGGCCTTGCTGGGGCCCTAGCAAGGGTCTTGCCGTGGTGCCTGCTGCCATCCCCGGCATGGTGCTTGCCGGAGGTCTAGTGGTCCTCCATGGCTGGGATCCCGCCAAGGGCCGTCGTCTTCTTAGTGCGTATCTGATCTTGAATGTCTTAACAAAGATCTGCATGCCACTACGGGGATGTCTCCCGAATCCTTGCCCCATGGGGGCAGTGGACTCAAGGGTGATCCGCTCTGTAGGCATGGGGCGAGTTTCCGCGGCAAGGGTCTTGCCGGGGCTGCTAAACCCGGCCCCGGCAAGGATCTTGCCGGGGCTGCTAAACTGGCTCCCGGCAAGGATCTTGCCGGGGGAACCCGCTTCGTCCCTTTGCCCTTTGTGGTCTTGGCTTTGGGCTTCAGTTCCATCGAGCTTCGGTCTTACCCTGGCTCACCTCCCTTGCCGTGCTTGGTGTGGTAGTGCCCGTGGCTCAGACTGCCCGTGCACAGTCATAGGGGTACAAAAAGTGTACCCCTCTTTTTGTACACCGACAGGAGCCCCCGAGCCTAGGCCACACATAAGCGCGACGCGTTGTTGGGCTAGGCCCAGAACGGTGCGCGGGTAGGCGGGACGGTTTTTACCATGGTAAGATTTTCCGCGTGCTTCGCCTCCCAAGATCCGCGCGCGCGGCGCGGCGTGGAGGGGCGTGTGTGACGTGGGCGGCATGCGCGGGGCGGTTTCCGCAGGCATGCGTCACGTCGCAGTTAATGCGAAAGGAGGCGCCCGCGTTCCCCCCCCCCCCCATAAGAAGGAATAACCGCAGGCGCGCTGCTCACTTCCTCCGCTTTCCTCGCGCCTCTTCCAATCTCAGAGCCGCCGTTTCCTCTCTTCCTTCCTTCGGAAGCTTTCGCCGTCACCTGCCGCCTTTGCTTCGCCCCCCCTCTCTCAGTCCTCTAACTTTCTCAGCGGCCATGGCATCCAAGTCCGTCAAGGGCAAGGGGGTGGCCAAGGGCGCCGGGTTTGTGGAGCCGCCGGAGAGCGCGCTATTGGGGGACCGGACGAAGTCCGCCTTCTTCTTTCCCTCGACAGTCGACGTCCACGAGCTCCGGGCCGCCTTCAAGCCACTTTGGGGGGTGAAGACGGGGGGAGAGAATTTGGGACATCCGGCGACGCGCGTCATTCCTACTGCTTGCGCCGAACCTGGCCCAAACCGGTATCCCTTCTTCGTCGACTACTTTTCTTGCGGGTTATGTCCCCCTTTCTCCGATTTCTTCTGCGATATCATCCACACCTTCGGCTTCCGCCTCTTGGATTTTACTCCGAATGCGGTGGCGTGCATGGCTTTCTTCGCGCACCTTTGCGAAGGCTTCGTCGGGGTGCAGCCCAACACGGCGCTCTTCCGCCACTATTTCTCCCCTCGAATCTAGCCGGGAGGTGCCATCTCTGGATGCATCACCTGGATTCCAAGATCCAAGGGAGCGTACCCGGACGGTGCCGTGAAGGAGAGGTGGGATGAATGGCGTGACCGGTGGTGCTGGATTGAAGACGAAGACCTGCCAAGATTCTGCAAGGTCAGCCGAGTGCCGCCGGTCCGTGGCAGTGACTGGAGCGACGTCGATGTCGCCGGCGGGAGGCTCACCGTAGCCACCACCAAGATTCTCCGGCTCACCCAGGCCGGACTCACCCTCGAGATGATCGGGGCGGACTTCATTCGCCGTCGGATCGCCCCGTTGCACAACAAGGGGAACCCAGCCTGGCACTTTAGGAATCCGGCTGACGTTATGCGACTCCGCCCTGGCCTCGACCATAACTTCACGGTGATGGCACATGCCCACTTCTGCCAGTGGCTCTTCCAGCTTGATGTGGGTCGTGACGGCGAGGTCGAACAGACCGGCAAGGCCGCGAGGGCTGCGGTAAAGGCCGGCAAGGCCATCAAGGGGCCGTTCTTCAAGTTGCCAGCGGGGGTGGTCCCGTTGTGCAACAATTCGCGTTGGTCCGAGATCATCGCCATGATGCCGGACTGCAACGCGCACGGCCCTGTCCTGAGCTTGAAGGAGCCGGCGAACGCGGACGTGCAACAATTCTTCGACTCTCTGGTTGAGGTGTATGTCAATGCTGACGCCGAGCGGTGGCTTATCATGGACACCACCCAGGCAGAGCTGGTGTATATCGCCACTAGGGCGAGGGAGGCGCAGCTTGCCATGGAGGCCGGCAGCACCGGGGGTGTGGAGGACAAGGCCACAACGGCTGCGAAGGAGGAGGAGCTCGCCCAGTGGGCAGAGGCCGCCGGGGAGGCTAGCAGCGCTGGCACCGGAGCTCCTCTTGTCGAAGATGCGGCCGACGAGTCGTTGTCGGAGGAAGACATGGCGGCGGGCTCGGCGCCAGCCAGGGGAAGAGGGCGAGTCTTGTGGAGGGCTAGTTCCGGCGAGCCGGTCCAGCCCGGCAGGGCCACGCAGCCTCAATTGACCCTGGAGGGGTCCAGGCGCCACACAAGGGCCACGGCAGCGAGGAGGCTGACGAAGGCCGCTGAGAAGAAGAAGGCGACAGCCCCTTCTCCATCTAGGCGCGCACAAACTCTGCCTTCTTCGCCTCCCCGGCAGACGTCGACTCGGATGTCGACGCGGAACTCCCTTTTGATCTTGGGCCTCTCAGCCCAAAGAGGAAAAGGAAAGCGGTGGAGGAGGAGATGGACGATGAGTAAGTACTCCGTTCCTTACTGCCATTTCCTTTCTCCTAAACCAAGTCACTCATCTTGATCCCTTTTTGCTTTTGCAGGGATGCAGAGACGTTGGCCTAGCGGGTGAAGAGGGCAAGGGCCTCGGCGAGCAGCCAGCCCTCGGCTGGGGCTTCAGAGACACCACTGGTGGTGTTGAGCAGCCCGGACAGCAGCCCCCGACACAGCCCCCAGCGTAAGCTCATCACCCACCTCTTGCTCGACATGTGGTAGGTGTTCGATGCTATGGTGCTGACCTTGTCTGTTTTGTAGGACGGAAGCGGCAGCAGGAGGAGCCGCAGGGGGCTACCGCCAACGCACCACCCCCATCGACTACGCCGCCGCGAGGGGCGTCCCCGGCAAGGGCACCAAGCATGGAGCCCACACCCATGGAGGAAGAGGGGAACTTGGGCGCTGGTGGCTCTGCCACGGCGCCAAATACTGGCGGGGAGGGGACTTCTGCTTCACAGCCTGGCACTGGTGAGTCGCCTGTCCATCGTCTCTGTTTTCCCTCATTCTTTTTCTTGGCTTCATTGCTCCCATGACTGCCCAGGCCCTCCTTCAACAGATATGGAGGACGTGGATGCTGTTGTCGGTAAAATTGCTGAGGAGGCCGCGGCGGAGGCCGACAGGGTTGCCGCCGAGGAGGCCGCCAAGGGTGCTGACGAGACCGCCGCCGATGAGGCCGCCAAGGATGCCGCCAAGGGTGGCAGCGGTGGGCCTGTCGGGGAGGGTGGCAAGGCCACAGCCGAGGAAGAGGTGTTTGATGATCAGCCTTCTTCCTCCACAACCTCGGGCCCCGGCAGATATGTGAAGGTGGGCGACGATCTCTTCGTCCATCTTGCAGGGGCGTCAAGTTCCCGAGCGCCCGCCGGAGGGGAAGTCTTCGACGGCGAGGTGCTCACCGCTACCGGGCTCGAGGTTGTGGATGAACCGGGCGTCGGTGGTGATGGTTCCCCAGAATAGCAGCTCTTCCGTGCCAAGGGGGCCAATTTCCAAAAGCTCCAGGCGCTCTACCGTGCCCGTCTGGACAAGGTTAAATCCAGGATGGCAACGGTGGACGAGGCGGAGGTGGACTTCAAGGCGCGCGTTGCAGAGGCGCAGACCTGGTTTCAGTAGACCTGCGAGGAGCAGAGGGCCTTCCAGGAGGAATTGGCCAAGCGTGATGCAGAGCTCACCATGAAGATGTCTGACATCGAGAAGGCCCTGGAAGAGGCAGCAAACTTGGCTGCCGCGGCCGAGGCCGCCCGGAACCAGCATCCAGCCGCCTTGGATTCCCAGGAGAAAGACCTCTCCGCGCGTGAGGCGAAGCTTGCCGCAACGCTCCGCGGCAAGGATGAGGAGCTCAAGGTCCTTGTCGAGCGGCGGACTCGCAAGCTGGGGCAGAGGCACAAAGAGGCACTCGATGCCCAGGCTCTGGTCCATGCCGGCAAGGTGAAGGAGTTGGAGGTAGAGCGGGACGAGCTGAAGGAGCAGGCCCTCAAGCTGTCCGACGAGAAGAACACACTCAATGACGCCTTGGTAGAGGCACAAGGAGCGGTCATCAGCAGGGCTGGGGAGCTCTCCGAGGCACAATACTCCATCAGAGATCTCAAGCTGAAGCTGGAGAATCTCGAGAAGATGTTGTCGGAGAGCTCGGCTCGGGAGGAGACCTTGACCATGAGCCTGGAGGAGGAGAAGCAGCTGCGGGCGGACGAGGCCGCCTCCCACCAGGAATATGTGGCGGGCGAGAACAGATGGATCAGCCGGCTGGAGGACGTCGCCGACAGGGTCACCTCGCAGTTGGCCCTCATGGGGATGCCAAACGTGAGGTATGCCCCTGAGTGGAGCGGGACCGTCAACGCCAAGCTGACCCTGTTCTTTGAGGGCATCCTTGGCGCCTTGGCTGATCTTCACTCCAACAGAACGGCCACGCTGGCCGGGGAGGCCCGGCGACTTTGCCGGGGGGTCATGACCAAGGTGCTCACCAAGATGGCGTACTGCAATCCCGCCCTTGACTTCGAAGCCGTGATGGATAGCTTGCCGGAGGGTACTGACCTCACGGTGCTCAAGGAGCGCATCAAGCCCATCATCAGCTGCATCGACGAAATCAAGAGGGTGGAAGGCCAGCGCCCGGATTAGGCATCCCGTTCTTCTTTGCCGCTGCGGGCTCATGACCAAGACAAATTTTATCTTTAGTTAGAACCGCAGCGATGATATGATGTAATATAACTTTGAAGCACTTTTGGAATTATGCATGCTATTTCCCTGTTTGTTGCTTCTTTGTATGTCCACCCTACGCTAGCTGGGTAGGCTTGCCGGCGCGGAAACCCAAGGCGGCGTCTTGGGGACAGGTCCCCATTGGCCTGCCGAGTGAGCGTGCTGCCGGGTGAGCCACCTTACCGCCCTTAACGCAGCCGCTCGAACTGTCGAGTTTAACTGGAGTCAGAGTTGAGAGCCTTGCCAATTGCGGAAGGCTACCCTACCGTTTCCGACGCAGCCGTTTGAACTATTGAGCGGACTCGAAACAGAGCAAAGGCATTGCCGATCGGGAAGGGCCCCATTCGCGTACAGGTTTCTTTTTGTACAAAGAATGACAGCTCCGAGGATAATAACCTTAAATAATAGAATGGAAATATCTGGGGTTCAATGTAACTTAGCTTCTATTTGTATCCGTTCGAGTACTGATCTTCCGGCCTCCTTCCTTCTCAAAGAGCCACGAAGACGAAGGAGTGTTGGGCTAACTGCTGGAGCCGATTATCACAACTGAGCCCCCTACCTTGCGCGCCAAAGATGTCGGTGTATTGGATCGACACCTATGAGATCACAAGAATCCCTACTGCGGTTGCGGGGCGCGGGGTTGAGAGAAGAGCAGATCAAACAGATAGCACACGGTTCCTTTGCCCAGGTTTGGGCCGTGAGGATGCGTAAAACCCTACTCCTACTTTGGTGGATTGTATATTTTTGTTCTTCAGCTAGCTATGGGGCGTGAGGAGCTCCAAAAAGCCGAATTCCCCTCCTGGTCGCCTCGGGCCTCCTTTTATAGGAAAAAGGGGTTGCCACAGTGGCACACAGGAGGTGGAAAGGGTACAGTGATGCGAGGTTATCCCTCGCATTACATGACAAGGGGCATTTAATGCATCTTGCTTAGGTGTCCTTGCTTTATCAGGGACGGGGGAGAGGCATGTCTTGTCCGCCGCCGCTCCTTCTTGTGTCGACACGCGCCCTGGCCAGCGATGCCTGAGATGCCATGTAGGCAGGCAGGCAGCTGAGGTGGCGCAACGGCGGGTCTTCACGAAGATCTGCATGCCGCCACGCAGGTGCCTGCCTAGCTGGTTGGGTCGGCAGCTGCATAGGGCGGTGGAAGCTTGGTAGGCGTTCGCCTGATGGTGGCCCCGCGGATGTCCTCGGCAAGGGCCTTGCCGGGGCCCCGGCAAGGGTCTTGCCGCGGCGCCTGCTGCCATCCCCGGCAAGGTGCTTGCCGGAGGTCTTGTGGTCCTCCTTGGCTGGGATCCCGCCAAGGGTCGTCGTCTTCTTAGTGCGTATCTGATCTTGAATGTCTTAACAAAGATCTGCATGCCACTACGGGGATGTCTCCCGAATCCTTGCCCCATGGGGGCAGTGGACTCAAGGGTGATCCGCTCCGTAGGCGTGGGGCGAATTGCCGCGGCAAGGGTCTTGCCGGGGCTACTAAAGCCGGCCCAGGCAAGGATCTTGTCGGGGCTGCTAAAACTGGCTCCCGGCACGGATCTTGCCGAGGGAACCCGCTTCGTCCCTTTGCTCTTTGTGGTCTTGGCTTTGAGCTTCAGTTCCATCGAGCTTCGGTCTTACCCTGGCTCACCTCCCTTCCCGTGCTTGGTGTCGTGGTGCCCGTGGCTCAGACGGCCCGTGCACAGTCATAGGGGTACAAAAAGTGTACCCCTCTTTTTGTACATCGACATTTAGAATAGGTATTGTAACGCTCAAAATAAGAAAGTACCGAGACAAGATGATTTTTCTCCTGACAAGTTAATTCTGCACCATCAGTGTTGTGGGTTCTGTCTACCATCTTCCGTACATTTCTTGAAGAATGGAAATAAGATGTTAATGGAAATAAGATGTCAATTATTTTGAAATAAACAATATAAATTACATAATAAATATGTTTGAGAAACTCACATAGAGGTAGAACTGGAAGCGTATCAACAAGGACCCACATGCCATCGTCATCATCACCAAGGTCAAAGGTGACATACATACCCTCCTGAAAATCATATGCCTTGCACAGTGCTCTCCAGTTCGAGCAACCAAAATGGGTTACGCTCTCCGAATTGTATAGCTTTACAAGAAAATCATAATCATGATGGGTCCTGAGATGAATTTGCGTTGTTTCCATACTTTCATGATCTTCGAAATCCAGATGCTCGAAGACATAGCGACTTGCATGGCATGGGATAAGCTAGTAGAATTGTAAAAGACGAAGATTGCACGTTGAAAAGAAGGCATAAGTCATGCTTAATTACCAAACAAGACTTGTCGTGTTGCATACCGTCTCAAAATCGAAGGCCTCGTCAAGCTTAACACTGAAGCATCGATCGTCTACCAGGTGTGGCCTTTCGCACTGACCCCGGTCATCGCCACACCAGTCGCACGCCGGGATCCTATCGTCATCGTCAGACGACGACATTTCCTACATATTGTAGCACAAGTCATGCCAAAATTCAATGGTTGAAAATATAAACAAAAACATTTCAAAATATCTTAATTATAGGACTCATATTGACATGGAGATTTGGTTGGACTCCAGTTCGAGCATTCAATAAGCAAAACTAAATAATCTCTTGTGTCCGTACATCGTCGAATATTATCACTAATACGTCTCGAATAGTATCATACATATAGCATCACTAATAAATTAATACAACTAAAACCCTAGCGAACGACGGGTATCGGCGCGGGCGATGGACACCCAAAGAGAAGGAACCATCACATGATTGCTCCAGTGAGATCCCTGAAGAACCTGCCATGTATTGTCGAACCTGCCCTCCAACACAACCATGTAGCGACGGACGTGCTCGTCCTCCTCGCTGACACAATGACGTACAACCTTCACAGGGTCCTCAAGCCTCCGCACCGTCACTGGCCCGCGCGCCCGCCACCAAAGAAGGTTCGGGTCAACAATGGGTTGGCTCCTCACCAAGTTGCGCCCCCCCAGAAGGAAGCACCTCCCAATACCAGCCCGGCGGAGCCCAGTCCCAAACATGACCCCTCTGATCAAGCAGGCCTCCGTTGAGTCGACGACGAGGATGCGGGATAGGCATCATCGACGTCGATACGGGAATAATTGCTTGAACTAAAAGAATAAACTAGTTCTATTAATTCAACTACTTCAACTAATAAGCACTTACAATAAATAAAAATGAACTAGTTCTTACTAAAAATAAACTAGTTTTGCTAAAATCAAACTATTTTTACTAAAAATAAACTAGTTCTATTAATTCAACTAGTTCAACTAATAAGCACTTACTAGTTCTTACTAATAATAAACTAGTTCTACTAAAAATAAACTAGTTTTACTAAAAATAAACTAGTTCTTACTAAAAAAACTACATTCTGTCACTAAAACTATAAAAAACTATAAAAACAGAAAATTCATCTAACATTTGTATATATATCTAACACTATAAAAAATGAAAACAATAAAAAACTATAAAAACAGAAAATTCATCTAACATTTGCACT
>LR738711.1:61989451-62001896 GCA_902687465.1 Secale cereale
ATATATGACCATATACATAAATTGACAAAAAATCATACATCAATACATCCATATATCCATGCATCATATACATATATTTGCAATTACATATACATATATTTATATACAACATCCATATATACATATACATCAATTAATGAACAAAGAAAAGCAGAGCAGAGCAGAGCAGGCTGGGGCGGCGGCGGCAGCGTACGGCAGCGGCGGCGGCGCGCAGAGGAGCAGAGCAGGCAGGGGCGGCGGCGGAGGGGGAAGGGGGTCGGAGTGCTCACTGCTAGGCAGCGACGGCGAGGTTGGGGCAAGAGGGCGACGACGACGAGGTCAGGGCAGAGGGCGACGACGACAAGGTCAGGGCAGAGGGCGTCGACGGTGAGGTCGGGTAGAGGCGCGAGGTCGGGGCAGAGGCGACGACGGCGTCGACGGCGAGCTCGATCGGCGGGCAGCCTGGCGGCGTCGGGGGAAAACCGATGATGGAAATCTAAAAATTTCCCTAGTGTTGCTTATATAGCAAACGAATTGGTCCTGGTTCGTGGCACCAACCTGGACCAATGGCCCCGTTAGTCCCGGTTCGTGGCACCAACTGGGATAGAAGGCCAGTTTTCAGCAGCCCAAAGGGCGGGGAAAATGGGGCCATTGGTCCCGGTTGGTGGCAGCAACCGGGACTAAAGGTGGGTATTGGTCCTGGTTTGTCTGACGAACCGGTACCAATGCCGCCGTTTAGTACCGGTTCGTGGGAACAACCGGGACTAATGACCTCGCACAGCCGCAGTGCGGTGGGAGTTTGATCCCACCTCGCTAGCTGAGAGACGTCGCGGCCAGTTTATAAGTGGTGCTGCCCTTTCTATGTCGAGCTCCTCTCTAATGCAGGCCTACGGGCCTAAACACACTGCATCTGCCTGTGGGCCTACTAGGCCTTCCGCGGGCCTGAATCCTGGCCCACGGGTGGGTTTCTAGTCGTATTCAGGCCGTGGTGGCCGAGTAGGTGACATTTTTTTTATTTTGTTCCATTTTTTCTTTGTTGCTTTATTTTTTTAATTTTGTTTCTACTAACAAAAGAATACTTAATGTTGCTATTTTTATTTATTTATTAAAGTTTATTTATTTTACTTTATTAAAGTTTATTTTGTTTCTACTTATTTATTTTATTTTTACTCTACTTATTTATTATATTTTTTGCTTTTTTATTTATTTTATGAAAATTCTATTTTCTTTTAATGTTTGGAACAAAAAATACATTGATAATTTTAGTTGCATAAATTTTATATAATTTTAGTTTCAATAATAATAGAGGTTTAATTATAAAAGCTTTTTGGTTGATTCCTTTAGCTATTAGAGTTTCATTAAAGTTTTCTAGTTCATTCTCTTTTCTATTAGAGTTTCATTAAAGTTTTCTAGTTCATTATTTTAGTTTATTATTTTTGCTATTAGAGTTTCATAAAAGTTTTCCAGTTCATTCTTGTTTATATTAGTTCATTCTTTGAGCTAAATGACCCTGAAATTGAAAAGCATTTCAAATGAACTCTGAAAAGGTTGAAATTTGGCATGGTATCATCATTTCACCCACATAGCATGTGCGAAAAAGTAGAGAGGGTTACGGCAAAAACTGGATGCACTTCGTGTACAAAACGGACAATCTCTTTCGAGGTATTATGGTTTCAGACAAAAACTCGTCTGTTACAAAGGGATTTCATTTTTTGAACTTATTTGTACTACAAACTTTTTCTGTGTTCAAAATGCACCATTCAAAGCCACATCATCAATTTTCAACCATTTCTGACTTCATTTGCTATTTTTCATGCATTTACTGAATTGTTTTGAGCTAAATGACCCTGAAATTGAAAAGCATTTCAAATGAACTCTGAAAAGGTTGAAAGTTGGCATGGTATCATCATTACACCCACATAGCATGTGCAAAAAAGTAGAGAGGGTTACGGCAAAAACTGGATGCACTTCGTGTACAAAACGGACAATCTCTTTCGAGGTATGAGGGTTTGAGACGAAAACTGGTCTGTTACAAAGCGATTTTGTGACGCCCCTGATTTGACCGTACACTAATCATGCACGCAAATGTGTACGACCAAAATCAGGGACTCACGGGAAGATATCACAACACAACTCTAGACACAAATTAAAATAATACAAGCTTCATATTACAAGCCAGGGGCATCGAGGGCTCGAATACAGAAGCTTGAAAGCAACACAGTTAGCGGAAGCAACAATATCTGAGTACAGACATAAGTTAAACAAGTTTTGCCTTAAGAAGGCTAGCACAAACATCAACGATCAAAGAGGCAAGGCCTCCTGCCTGGGACCTCCTAACTACTCCTGGTCGTCAGCTGTCTCCACGTAGTAGTAGGCTCCATCGGGATGGTAGTAGTAGTCGACCGGGGTGGCATCTGGCTCCTGGGATCCGCCATCTGGTTGCAACAACCAAAAAGAAGAAAGAAGGGGGAAAAGGGGGACCAAAGCAACCGTGAGTACTCATCCAAAGTACTCGCAAACATCAGATCCATACTAAGTATGCATCAGTATCAAAGGAATAAGCTGTATATGTGGACTGAACTGCAGAATGCCAGAAGAGAAGGGGAAAAGCCTAGCCTATTGAAGACTAGCATCTTCTGGAAAGCACCATCTTGCAGCAGTAGAAGGGAATACAGAATAGAAGTTTATAATTAACAAGCATGTTGTAGTATTAACGGCCTAGAGATCCTTCCTCGACTCCCTGCGAGAAAGTAATTTCGCTGCCACATATCCATCACATATCTCAAGTATCCATTTCTAGTTATAATAGATCAGGATATAAGACTGAACGTCCGTTACCGTGGACACGGCTATTCAAATAGATAACTTCCTTGCAGGGGTGCACCACGTTACCCTCACGCTCGATCATCTCTGGCCGGACACACTTTTCGGAGTCAATGACCGGCCTCGAAAGATCAACACGTCGCAACCCTACCTAGGCTCAGCAGAGAGGTCCCCGCCAGTCTACATCCTAAGCACTCCGGGGTCATGGGCCATCGCCCGTTGCACTCCGGGTCGTTGCGAGCAGGGCGGACCAGGCACCACCTCTATACTGGATGGCGCCGGCCCAGTCGTGCCGCAATGCTGAACTGGACGTCTGACAAAGCTTCGGCTGATACCACGACGCCGAGGCCCATAACTATTCTCGCGTGGCGGTTAGTGTGTAAAGTCCATAGGCCAACTCAGAACAAATACCCAAATCTGTTTGTGCATTATTGACAGAAGTGCCGGCTGTCGGGACAAGTCCGGAGCTATCACCTCTCCTGGGTGATACTGCTAAACAGCCAGCCGCCACCGTAACAACTCCCACGGGTGCTCTCCGGGCCCGCCCGCCTTTCACAAAGGTCTCAAGTAAAGTCCATGTAACTGTGTGTCCAAAACATCAAGGTGGAAAACCCGAGGAATCACCCCCGACGAATTCCACTCGATGTGTCCGTCAAGGTGAACTAAGAGGAATCACCCCCGAGGTTCACACTTGAGAGGTTGCATGACAGAGTCGTATCGGAAAGGGAGAAAGAGGAATCACCCTCGATGACCACGACCGAATAGCTACACTACAGAGTTATCATCATGAGTGCGTTTCGAGGTTTCACCCTCGGCACCTGATAGTACCTCTGCAGAGTCGAGCAACAAAGGGGTTGTGATGTGATGTGAAGTGTCGGTCTCCGATCTTCGATCACGTTGCTTGAGTCGTCGATGATGAAGCAGGGGTAACAAGGACAATCGGGCTTCGGTCTTCGATCACATTGCTCGAGTCGTCGATGATGAAGCAGGGCAACAAGGACAAGGTGGGGGTCACTGATGGATCACTATCCAACCTATACTAAGCAGTTTAGCATAGCATGGTAGGTAACAATAGCAGGTACAAAAGCAGGCTATGCATCAGAATAGGATCAAACAATAACAGTAGCAAAATCTTATGCAAGCATAAGAGAGAATGGAATGGGTGATATCGGGATGATCAAAGGGGGGGCTTGCCTGGAAGCTCTGCTGAAACAGAAGTAGGGTCGTCGTCGACGTAGTCGATCACCAGGGCATCAACAGGAGTCTCGGGGTCAACCAGAGACAAGAGGGGGAAGAAACAATAAATACATAGCACACAGATGCACGACATGACAATAAGCGGCGCTCGGGGTGTTCTAATGCAGTACTACACGATACTGGCGAAGGGGGAAAACACCCGGGAAAGCATTCCCGGTGTTAGGCATTTTCGGACAGACGAACCGGAGGGGGATTGTTCCATGTTCGGTATGCTAGGGATGTGTGGCGGACGAACGGACCGCATATTCGGATTCGTCACGAAATTCTGAGCGACTTTCATATATAAATCTTTTTCATCCGAGTTACACATTATTTTTAAAGTGTACCAGAGGCTGACAGGTGGGCTAGGGGGTCCCAGTTGACCAGTCAACGTGTGACTGGTCAACAGGGGGTGGGGCCCCCTATCATAGAGACATCTAACTAAATCTAGATTAGTTAGTTTAACCGGCTAATTAGTTTAACTAAAACATTTTAATTAAGTTAATCAATTAATTAAGTTATTAATTAATTATTTTAAAATTATATTATTTGTTTATTCCTTTTTTTAAAGGGGGCTGGGCCCTAGGGTCCGCTGGCAGTGGCCCTAGGCCAGTAGGGCGGGTTGGTGGGCGTAGGGCGCCCGAGAGGCCAAAACCTGCCCGAGGCGGGGCGAGGCCGACGGGCGCTGCACGGCCGACGGGGCGCCGGCGCCAGCAGCCACCAGCAGTGGCACGCGGCGGCCCCAGTCAATTGCGGGTGCGGCACCGCCGGAGGGGGACGGCGCGCGCGGCAGGCGCCAGGGCGGGGGTCGGCCACGAGCGGGCGAGGGTCGCCCGGAGGCGCAGTGGGAGGTGGCTGGGGGTGCATCGGCGCTGGGAGGCAGGGGCCGCGGCAGCGCAGCGCCGGAACGGACCCCCGGCGAGGCGAGGAGCGGAGGCGCGCGAGTGTGGCGCCGGCGGGCGTCGGCGGACGACGCAGAAAGGCATCGGGCGCGGCGGCTGTGGGTGAAGGGAGGTGTGGCCGCGGGGTGTTGGCGGGCGCGGGGGCGAGGCCGCCGGTGAGCGCAGTGGCGGTCTGAGGAGCTGCATGGGGCGGGCGCGAGCGGGGCCGGAGCGGTGGCCAAGGGCGCGAACAGGACCGAGGCACGGCGTGCGGGAGCAGAGCTCCGGCCGCGGCGACGGCAAGCGCGCGATGGCAGCGGCGATGCACGGGGCCGACAGTCCGAGCTACGACTACGGTGGTGATGGCAACAATGGCTACACGCGACCAAACGGAGCGCTGGGAGAGGGGTTCCGTACGGGGCTCATCGTGAAGGCACAAGGAGGCCCGTCGAGACGTTAGTAGCTGCAGTGGCGGCCAGAATTGACGACGGCGACCGGCGAGGCAGAGGTGGACGAAGAGCTCGGGGTCGTCTTTGTAGCTTCCCCCAGGATCATTCCTTCGGCGTAGAGGAAGTAGGGGAGGACGGCGAAGGTCGGGGCACGCCAATGAGGTAGGAGGGGCTCGGTGGCCGCGGAGGTGCGGCGTCGGGATGGAGGGGATCCACCGAGGGAAAAATGAGGAGAGGCGAGATCTGAGGGAGAGGGTGACGAGAGGAGAGGGGCAAGTGGGCGCGCTAGGTTTCGGCGCGCGTGGGTCATATAGGCGCCGAGGTCGTCGGTGATGTCGACGGATGGTCGCCACGGCGATGGCCGGGGCCGTGGCGGCCATCGGTGCTGTCCATGCCCCCTCTGTGAACAGAGGAGGGGGAAACGGGGGGTGCAGTGGGCCTGGTGGCCTGAGCCGCTTCGGCCGGCTGGGCCAAGTGGCCCAAGGGAGTTTTCCCCCTTTTTATGTTTTTGTCTTTTACTTTTCCTTTTCTTATTTTTCCTTTTCTGTTTTCTATTTATTTTTATTCTGCTTTTACATTTATAAAAATACAAACCTAGACTCTCAATTAGTACTATTAAATATACCACTGCCACATTTAGTTAGAGGTTCAAAATAAAATAGTTTAGTACTTTTATAATTTAAAAATCATTTAGCAATTATCTTTAGCCACTGTTTTAATTATCAAAGGGCATTAAAACACTTTATAAGATATAGGTTTCAACATGACAAATATCCAAAGATTATTTGCCACACATTGAACATTTTAGTTTTGACACTTTGAAAACTTTATTTGTTTGACTTATTTTAAATTTGAATTTGAACCGGTTTGAACCAAAGTGATTTCCAGCAACAGTAAAAACGATGACGTGGCATCATTAGCAGAGTATTACTGTAGCTTAATTATCCGGGCGTTACAGATTTCATTTTTTCACCTTATTTGAAATACAGACTTTTTCTGTGTTCAAAATGCACCATTCAAATCAACATCATCAATTTTCAACCATTTCTGACTTCATTTGCTATTTTTCATGCATTTACTAATTTTTTTGAGCTATAAGGACCCTGAAATTGAAAACCTATAAGACCCTGAATGTCTGACTTGCCCTACACTCCCACGATATATAATTAAGCGTGTCAAAAACCATTACAGAACATCATGGATAGATAAGTGATCAAATTAATATAAGTTCATCACCACATGCCATTCAAAGTACATGCATATCTCTAGAGCATCTAATTAAACAATACATTGAAACTATGTAGAACATTTCAACGCAACAACAAATGCGATCATAATCGCAACCAAGGTAACAATTGATCCAACGGCATAATGATACCAAGCCTCGGTATGAATGGCATATTTTCTAATCTTTCTAATCTTCAAGCGCATGGCATCCATCTTGATCTTGTGATCATCAACGATCGATATCCACAACATGCAACTCCAATATCATCTTCTCCTCCTCAGATTTTTTTAGTTTTTCCTTCAAGTAATTTTTTCGTCTTCAACTAAATTTAACCTCATGACAATAGGGTCCATCTTGATCTTGTGATCATCGACGACTTCCGCAACATGCAACTCCAATTCCATCTTCTCCTCCTTCATTTTTTCCAATTTTTTCTTCAAGGAAATGTTTTCCTTTTCAACTAAATTTAACCTCTCCACAAGAGGTTCGGTTGGAATTTCCGGTTCAACTACCTCCTAGACATATGAAAACATCTATGTCAGGTTGGTCGGCATAATTGTCATAAACACTAAAACAAATAGTTATAAATTAAAGATAATATACCACATCCGAATCGTAGATAGGACGAGGGCCGACGTGGGCGGATATCAAAACCATCGCACTATATAATAACAAGCAATAATAAACGTAAAAAAAATTAGACAAATATCTATCTAAAGCAATAATAAAAGTAAGAAAAGCATGGACAGAACAAGAGGCTCACCACGGTGGTGCCGGTGACGAGATCGGCGGGGGCGATCGACGGCGGTGAAGACGGGGACGGGATGTGACGGACCGCTAAACCTAGACAAATCTCGGAGAAAATGGAGCTTGGAGTTCGAGCTTCGAGAGGAGAAAAGCTTAACTAGTGTGGCTCGGGCATTTCATCGAACTCCTCATGTGCATAGGAGGTGAGCTAGCTAGAGCACCAGAAAGCTCCCCCCTGGCCGGCCAGAAAAAACAGAGCAGTGGAGTGGTGGGCGAGGGGTTATATATAGGAAACTCATTGGTCCCGGTTCGTATCAGGAACCGGGTCTAAAGGCCACCAATTTGTCCCGGTTCCAGACAAGAACCGGGACCAATGGGTGTGGGCCAGGAGCGAGGCCCATTGGTCCCGGTTTGTGCCTGGAACCGGGACAAATGGGTCCTAACCAACCGGGACAGATGCCCCACGAGGCCCGGCCGCCCCCCTGGGCACATGAACCGGGACGTATGCCCCCATGGGTCCCGGTTCGTGAATGAACCGGGACCAATGGGCTTGCTAGACCCGAACCAAAGCCATGTTTTCTACTAGTGGCTCTATGACATTAGCAAGATACCACATGGTAATACTCGAAGGTAGATCATAATAGAGGTTGGACAGGTGCATTGACCTGCAGAGGACAAGTGGTTTAACTTGTCCGAGAAATGGTATATAAAGGAGAGCATGGTCGGAACCACGATTGCAAAAGGCCAAATCCCTGATATAAGATGAACTTATATCAAGGGGATGATTAATTTTCAAGAGAAGCCTTAATGATAAGATCTACACCATGTCCATGGGCATGAACAGAAAGTTCAAAGTTGACTCCCACTTCTTCAATGCATAACCTTTCATTCACTTCCCGCTTATGAAGAAGTTGTAGCGTTGAAAATTTTATCTGACGAAAGGCCAGTAGAGCATAACCCGCATAACTTTAGAGTTCACACAGATGTAGGGAAGGCATAGGTTCAACCCATCGGGGCATTTTAGGCACATATCACGCAAGCTTCAGGAGTAAATTATACCAGCTCGAAAGCAGAGCATTGTTGGCCAAGCAGAGGCTACAATTTACCAAAGGCATTATGTATGAGGGGAAGAACTCACAAGGTGATTGAATATGATGGATGTTGTCGGACAACAATCCAACAATGGATCGGGTGTTCCACAACGTAGCTGATGTGAGTATCGATACTCACTCAGAGGGAGAAAGAATGCACAGCCATCAGATTCAAGAATCACCTGATTAGTCTAATGCTTAAATAGAAAGAAATTATGGTTTCCAAAATGAAGGATCAGAAGCAGTCACTCTGATCAAGGATGGATAAGTTAAAAACACTTAGTTGGACAATCAATAAAGGTTTGAATTGCCGAGAACCATCTCATGTCCGGAATGACGTCTCAGCCAGAAAGATAATTTTAAAAGGATAACCTGATGACTACGTGCATACGCACACATAGAATCAATAGGCTCGAAATGGCTAAGACAAGGGATGTTAATGAAGACTACTAGTCATATGGAATTATCCATAATGCAAGCAGGCAAGAATTTCAAGAGCAATAGGCTGCTCAGGATTTTCGGAAGATCGAATGGTATTTCAAAGACTTTTCTGAAATACATGATCAACGGAGAATGAGCGGATAGTCGCTAAGTGCGAGGAATTATCCGTAGGGGTATTCAGGTGGCAAGGAACCACAAGGCAGTAGGTACAAAGTATTCTCGAAACAATAGACAGAATCTTGGGGTATCCTGTAATTAACAAGATCAACTGGGAATAAAATTAAGAGCGGCAGGTGTAAGTATATATCCATAGGGATATTTCAATGGTAGGGAATTGCAAAAGCAATGGGCTCAAAGTCCCGAGAGAACATTAGAGAGTATCTTCAGAATTTTCTGGTGCGGCAAGCGATCATCTGGAGTGAGGGGCTCTCCGGGCAAAACTATTTTCGAGAACCTAAAGTCAGATTTTAGCAAAATCATTTAACCCTAGTAGAAGAGAGATCAGAGTCCCAGAGTATAGACGAGGAATAAAAGATCCTAAAACCACCCAATGGTGACGTGGGCCCGTAAGGCACACAGCCATGTTAGTAAAACATTTTCTAAAGACTAGACTCAACTTCGACCAAGGAGTTGGAAATGGGGGTTCCTACAGGCAGTCGGCTCTGATACCAACTTGTGACGCCCCCGATTTGACCGTACACTAATCATGCACGAAAATGTGTACGACCAAGATCAGGGACTCACGGGAAGATATCACAACACAACTCTAGACACAAATAAAATAATACAACCTTTATATTACAAGCCAGGGGCCTCGAGGGCTCGAATACAAAAGCTCGAATACACAAGAGTCTGCGGAAGCAACAATATCTGAGTACAGACATAAGTCAAACAAATTTGCCTTAAGAAAGCTAGCACAAAAACAACACAATCGAAAAGGAAAGGCATCCTGCCTGGGACCTCCTAACTACTCCTGGTCGTCAACTGTCTCCACGTAGTAGTAGGCTCCATCGGGGTAGTAGCAGTCGTCAAGGGTGGCATCTGGCTCCTGGACTCCACCATCTGGTTGCATCAACCAGAAAGAAGAAAGAAGCGGGGAAAGGGGGAGCAAAGCAACCGTGAGTACTCATCCAAAGTACTCGCAAGCAAGGATCTACACTACATATGCATCGGTATCAATGAAAAGGGTAGTATCTGTGGACTAAGCCACGGAATGACAGAATAAGAGGGGGAGAAGCTAGTCCTATCGAAGACTAGCATCTTCTGGAAACCACCGTCTTGCAGCAACAGGGGGGAGTAGAGTAGTATAACATAAGTCATACTTATGTTGTTGTTTCAACGCTCCGGGATCCTTTCTCAACTCCCGAAGCAACATATCCAAATCATGCCTCAGCATCCAGTTCTAGTTGTATCGATCGGGATATAACTCCAAGTGTCCGTTACCGTAGGACATGCTATCGATAGATGTTTTCTTCCCTGCAGGGGTGCACCAACTTACCCACCACGCTTGCTTAACTCCGGACGGACACACCGCCTTACAATACACCACAACCCGACCTAGCCTTAATAGAGAGGTCATGCACGCCGGACTAAACCTATGCCCCCAGGGGTCATGGGCCAATCGCCCCGGGAACTCCTGCATGTTGCGTGGGTGGCCGGTGAGCAGACCTGGGCTACCTCCTTAAAAAGGAAGGTGCTTACGCGGTCCAATCCGGCGCGCGTCGCTCAGTTGCATGATGTCAGTTAAGCTTCGACTGATGCATACGACGCAGAACGCCCATACCATGCCCACGTGATGGTTAGCGCTATCAGGCGAGAGGCCCCTTGGATCAAATATCGAAACCGTTTAGAGTCTTGGGAATGCGCGGTAACGAGCAGAGACTCACGATCATGTGACCCCATCGCCCCGTCTCGAGGACTTGCGGCAAGGGCTAAGAATGCCAGGCCACGCCTCGTATTTATCTCGCGGGCACCTTCCAGGTCACCCCGACTACACATCACTCGCAATTAAGCTCGCGCGGGTACCCCTCAAGACCGACCCGTCTTTAGTAACATGGTTCAGTGTAAAGTCATTGTAACCATAGTAACTGTGTGTCTAACACCAAAGGGAAACCTGAGGAAATCACCCTCGATGGAATTCCTCCTGATGTTTATCGTCAAGGTGAACGAAAGAGGAGTCACCCTCGAGGTCCACTCTTGAGGAGTTTAACGAGAGTGTCTGTGACGCCCGGATAATTGAGCTACAGTAACCCTCTGCTAATGATGCCATGTCACCACTTTCACTGTTGATAAACTCGCATTCATTCAAACCCCGTTCAAATTCAAGTTTTAAAATTAAGTCCCACTATAAAAGTTTTCAAACTTTATAACTAAAATGTTCGTGATGTTGCAAGTAATCATTTGAAAATATTGGTGGCGAGCCAACTTTGTTGTAAAGTGCTTAAATGTACATAATACCTAAAATAATAGCTAAAACAATTATTAAATACCTTTAAATAATAAATAGACAAATACAAAACTGTTTACTTAGAGTGCCAAATTATTTGTGGCAGTGGCATAATTAATAATACTAATTTAGGGACTAGTTGTATGTTTTTACAAGAACTAAAATAAGATGAAACTAATAAGAAAACAGAAACTGTAAAAAGAAAAATAAACGAAACTAAAAACAAAAAAAGGGAAAACTAGGCCTTCCCCTCCCCTGGGCCTTGGCCCACTAGGCCACCAGGCCGACTAGGCCGGTCCACCTGTCTCCCCTTATCCCCCACCCCGACAGGAACCCTAAGCTACCCGATCCCCACAATCCCCAGTTCCCCTTGCTCATCTTCCTCTCCCGATCCGTTCTAGATCGGGATCGCCCCTAGGCTGCCCCGCCGTCGTGCGTCGTCGCCGGATCGCCAAGCGCTGGCCTCGGCCTCCTCCTCGCAACTCCTCCCTCGCGCCCCAGTCCCCTCTCACGCCTGAAGACGCCAGGCCCGCTGCTCATCGCCGCCTCGCCGTCGAACCGCTCACCTCCGACCACAGTCGGCCTTCAACCATCGCCGGCCCACCTAACTCCTCCCCAAGCCCACTGCCACTCCCCTACATCCTCACCGTGAGCGCTCCCCTCGTCCTCCCTCTCTCTACTCGCCACAGCCGAACCCTCTTGCCCCCATTGCGCTCCGGCGCATGCTCACTGGCCGTGCCCGTGAGACCCGACTACGCCCCGCCGCGCTGCTGCACGCACAGCTCGCGTGCTGCTCGCGGCCCGCGCCGCAGCTGCCGCGCACCATCCCCGCTCACCCGCGCGCTGCCTGCTACTTCGGCCGTCGCCGCTCGTTGCCTCGCTGCCACGTTGCTGTTCTGCCAGCCCTGCCGTCGCCTAGCGTCGCAGCTCGCACCCGGCTCCCTTCGCCTCTCTACCGTGTCTGGCCACCCGCCGCTGCTGCGGGCAGTCCCCGCGCCGTCCCGCCTCGCTCCCGCCCAGCCGCTCGACCGCGCCGCTCCGCCAACCGCTCGCGCACCTCCCACCGCTCCGCTCGCGCCGCCCTCTGGCGCTGTCGGGCGCCGCTCCGGCCGGCCGGCCTAGGC
>LR738711.1:62011789-62026577 GCA_902687465.1 Secale cereale
CCCCCCCTTGATCACCAGATATCGCTTATTCTTCTCTCTACTGCTTGCATTAGAGTAGTGTAGCATGTTACTGCTATCGAATAATCCTATTCTGTTGCATAGCATGTCATTGGTGCTACAATCGTTGATACCATTACCTACTATCCTAATGCTTAGTATAGGATGCTAGTTTTCCATCAGTGACCCAATATTCTTGTCCGTCTGCCATGCTATACTATCGGGCCGTGATCACTTTGGGAGGTGATCACGGGTATATATTATACTATTACATACTCATGTTGATGATTCAGAGATGGGGGTTGAAGGGGCAGGTGGTTCCACACAGGTAGTGGTGGGCCTGGGTTCCCGACAGCCCCTTGATGGTTACTTTGTGGTGGAGCGACAGGGCAGGTTGCGACCACCTAGGAGACAGGTGGGCCTGGCCCTAGTCGTTGTCTGTGGTTATTTCATAATAACACGTTTAACGAGATCTTGGTATTGTTGGGGAACGTAGTATTTTAAAATTTTCTTACGATCATGCAAGATCTATCTACCAGATGCATAGCAACGAGGGGAAGAGTGTGTCTACGTACCCTCGTAGACCGGATGCGGAAGCGTCAAGTGACGCGGTTGATGTAGTCGAACTTCTTCGCAATTCAACCGATCAAGCACCGAACGTACGGCACCTCCGCGTTCAGCACACGTTCAGCTTGATGACGTCCCACGAGCTCTTGATCCAGTTGAGCTTCACGGGAGAGTTTCGTCAGCACGACGGCGTGGTGACGGATATGATGTATCTACCAGCGCAGGGCTTCGCCTAAGCAATGCGACGGTATGACCGAGGTGTGTTTCTGTGGAGGGGGGCATCGCACACGGCTGGAACAATTCAACTTGTGTGTCTTTGGGTGCCCCCCTGCCCCCGTATATAAAGGAGCAAGGGGGAGGGCCGGCCGGCCTCCTATGGTGCAGCTAGGGCTGCAATCCTATTCCTAGTAGGAACTACCAAAGAAGGAAGAAGGGGGAAGGAAAGAAAGGAAGAGGGAGAGGGAAAGAGGGGCCGCGCCCCCTTCCCCTTGTCCTATTCGGACTCCTCCTAGGGAGGGGGCGCGCCACCTCCTGGCTGCTGCCCTCTCTCTCTCCCCTATGGCCCACCAGGGCCCACCATTCCCCCGGGGGGGTTCCGGTAACCCCTCCGGCACTCCGGTAAATTCCGAAACTTTCCAGAACACTTCCGGTGTCTGAATATAGTCGTCCAATATATCAATCTTTATGTCTCGGACATTCCGAGACTCCTCGTCATGTCCGTGATCACATCCGGGACTCCGAACTACCTTCGGTACATCAAAACTCATAAACTCATAATATAGATCGTCATCAAACGTTAAGCGTGCGGACCCTACGGGTTCGAGAACTATGTAGACATGACCGAGACTCATCTCCGGTCAATAACCAATAGCGGAACCTGGATGCTCATATTGGCTCCTACATATTCTACGAATATCTTTATCGGTCAAACCGCATAACAACATACGTTGTTCCTTTTGTCATCGGTATGTTACTTGCCCGAGATTCGATCATCGGTATCTCTATACCTAGTTCAATCTCGTTACCGGCAAGTCTCTTTACTCGTTCCGTAACACATCATCTCGTGACTACCTCATTAGTCTTTTGCTTGCAAGGCTTATTATGATGTGTGTTACCGAGAGGGCCCAGAGATACCTCTCCGACATTTGGAGTGACAAATCCTAATCTTGATCTATGCCAACACCACGAATACTTTCGGAGACACCTGTAGAGCATCTTTATGATCACCCAGTTACGTTGTGACGTTTGATAGCACACAAGGTGTTCCTACGGTATTCGGGAGTTGCATAATCTCATAGTCATAGGAACATGTATAAGTCATGAAGAAAGCAATAGCAGTAAAACTAAACGATCATAGTGCTATGCTAACGGATGGGTCTAGTCCATCACATCATTCTCCTAATGATGTGATCCGTTGATCAAATGACAACTCATGTCTATGGCTAGGAAACATAGCCATCTTTGATCAATGAGCTAGTCTAGTAGAGGCATACTAGGGACATACTATTTTGTCTATGTATTCACACATGTATCAAGTTTCCGGTTAATACAATTCTAGCATGAATAAAAGACATTTATCATGATATAAGGAAATACAAATAACATCTTTATTATTGCCTCTAGGGCATATTTCCTTCAGTCTCCCACTTGCACTATAGTCAATAATCTAGCTCACATCGCCATGTGATTTAATACCGATAGTTCACATCGTTATGTGAATAACACCCATAGTTCACATCGCCATGTGACCAACACCCAAAGGGTTTACTAGAGTCAATAATCTAGTTCACATCGCTATGTGATTAATACCCAAGAGTAATAAGGTGTGATCATGTTTTGCTTGTGAGAGAAGTTTAGTCAACGGGTCTGTCACATTCAGATCCGTATGTATTTTGCAAATTTCTATGTCTACAATGCTCTGCATAGAGCTACTCTAGCTAATTGCTCCCTCTTTCAATACGCATCCAGATTGATACTTAGAGTCATCTGGATTTAGTGTCAAAGCTTGCATCGGCGTAACCCTTTACGACGAACTCTTTATCACCTCCATAATCGAGAAACATTTCCTTAGTCATCCAGTTACTAAGGATAATTTTGACCGCTGTACAGTGATCTACTCCTGGATCACTATTGTACCCCCTTGACAAACTCAAGGCAAGGTACACAACATGTTTGGTACACAGCATGGCATACTTTATAGAACCTATGGCTGAGGCATAGGGAATGACTTTCATTCTCTCTATATTTTTCTGCCGTGGTCTGGCTTTGAGTCTTACTCAACTTCACAGCTTACAAGTCAGGCAAGAACTCCTTCTTTGACTGATCCATTTTGAACTACTTCAAAATCTTATCAAGGTATGTACTTATCGAAAGTCTTATGAAGTGTCTTGATCTATCTCTATAGATCTTGATGCCCAATATGTAAGCAGCTTCACCAAGGTCTTTCTTTGAAAAACTCCTTTCAAACACTCCTTTATGCTTTTCAGAAAATTCTACATCATTTCCGATCGACAATATGTCATTCACATATACTTATCAGAAAGGTTGTAGTGCTCCCACTCACTTCTTGTAAATACAGGCTTCACCGCAAGTCTGTATAAATCTATATGCTTTGATCAACTTATCAAAGCGTATATTCCAACTCTGAGATGCTTGCACCAGTCCATAGATGGATCGCTGGAGCTTGCACATTTTGTTAGCACCTTTAGGATTGACAAAAACTTCTGGTTGCATCATATACAAGTCTTCTTTAACAAATCCATTAAAGAATGCAGTTTTGTTATCCATTTGCCAGATTTAATAAAATGCGGCAATTGCTAACATGATTCGGACAGACTTAAGCATCGCGACGGGTGAGAAAGTCTCATCGTAGTCAACTCCTTCAACTTGTTGAAAAACTTTCGCAACAAGTCGAGCTTTGTAAACAGTAACATTACCGTCAGTGTCAGTCTTCCTCCTGAAGATCCATTTATTTTCGATGGCTTGCCGATCATCGGGCAAGTCAACCAAAGTCCACACTTTGTTCTCATACATGGATCCCATCTCAGATTTCATGGCTTCAAGCCATTTTGTGGAATCTGGGCTCATCATCGCTTCCTCATAGTTCGTAGGTTCATCATGGTCCAGTAACATGACTTCCAGAACCGGGTTGCCGTACCACTCTGATGCGGAACGAACTCTGGTTGATCTACGAAGTTCAGCAGAAACTTGATCTGAAGTTTCATGATCATCATCATTAGCTTCCTCACTAATTGGTGTAGGAATCACTGGAACTAGTTTCTGTGATGTTCCACTTTCCAATTCGGGAGAAGGTACAATTACCTCATCAAGTTCTACTTTCCTCCCACTCACTTCTTTCGAGAGAAACTCCTTCTCTAGAAAGGATCCACTCTTAGCAACAAAGACCTTGCCTTCGGATCTGTGATTGAAGGTGTACCCAACAGTTTCTTTTGGGTATCCTATGAAGATTTACTTCTCCGATTTAGGTTCGAGCTTATCATGTTGAAACTTTTTCACATAAGCATCGCAGTCCCAAACTTAAAAAAATGACAGCTTAGGTTTCTCGTCAAACCACAGTTCATACGATGTCATCTCCACGAATTTAGATGGTGCCCTATTTAACGTGAATGTAGTTGTCTCTAATGCATAACCCCAAAAGCAATAGTGGTAGATCGGTAAGAGACATCATCGATCGCACCATATCTAATAAAGTACGGTTATGACGTTCGGACACACCATTACACTGTGGTGTTCCAGGTGGCGTGAGTAGTGAAACTATTTCACATTGTTTTTACTGAAGGCCAAACTCGCTAACTCAAATATTATACCTCTACGATCATATCGTAGAAACTCTTATTTTCTTGTTACGATGATTCTCCACTTCACTCTGAAATTCTTTGAACTTTTCAAATGTTTCAGACTTGTGCTTCATTAAGTAGATATACCCATATCTGCTCAAATCATCAGTGAAGGTCAGAAAATAATGATTCCCGCCGTGAGCTTCAACACTCATTGGTCTGCATACATCAGTATGTATGATTTCCAACAACTCTGTTGCTCGCTCCACAGTTTCGGAGAACGGAGTTTTAGTCATCTTGCCCATGAGGCATGGTTCACAAGCACCAAGTGATTCATAATCAAGTGATTCCAAAAAGTCCATCACTATGGAGTTTCTTCATGCGCTTTACACCAATATGACCTAAACGGCAGTGCCACAAATAAGTTGCACTATCATTATTAACCTTGCATCTTTTGGCTTCAATATTATGAATATGTGTATCACACGATCGAGATCCAACAAACTATTTTCATTGGGTGTATGACCATAGAAGGTTTTATTCATGTAAACAGAACAACAATTATTCTCTAACTTACATGAATAACCGTATTGCAATAAACATGATCAAATCATATTCATGCTCAACACAAACACCAAATAACACTTATTTAGGTTCAACACTAATCCCGAAAGTATAGGGAGTGTGCGATGATGATCATATCAATCTTGGAACTGCTTCCAATACACATCGTCAATTCATCCTTTAACTAGTTTCTGTTCATTATGCAACTCCCATTTCGAGTTACTACTCTTTAGCAACTGAACTAGTATCAAATACCGAGGGGTTGCTATGAACACTAGTAAAATACACATCAATAATCTGTATATCAAATATACCTTTGTTCACTTTGCCATCCTTCTTATTCGCCAAGTATCTAGGGCAGTTCCACTTCCGGTGACCATTTCCTTTGCAGTAGAAGCACTTAGTTTCAGGCTTGAGTTTAGCTTTGGGTTTCTTCATGGGAGTGACAACTTGCTTGTCATTCTTCTTGAAGTTCCTCTTCTATCCCTTTGCCCTTTACTTGAAACAAGTGGTCTTATTAACCATCAACACTTGATGTTCTTTCTTGATTTCTACCTTCGCCGATTTCAGCATTGCGAAGAGCTCGGGAATTACCTTCGTCATCCCTTGCATATTATAGTTCATCACGAAGTTCTACTAACTTGGTGATAGTGACTAGAGAACTTTGTCAATTACTATCTTATCTGGAAGATTAACTCCCACTTGATTCAAGTAATTGTAGTACCCAGACAATCTGAGCACATGCTCACTGGTTGAGCTATTCTCCTCCATCTTGTAGGCAAAGTACTGTCAGAAGTCTTATACCTCTCGACACGGGCATGAGTATGAAATACTAATTTCAACTCTTGGAACATCTCATATGCTCCGTGGCGTTCAAAACGTTTTTGAAGTCCCGGTTATAAGCCGTAAAGCATGGTGCACTAAACTATCAAGTAGTTATCATACCGAGCTTTTGTCAAAACGTTCATAACGTCTACATCTGCTCCTGCAATAGGTCTGTCACCTAGCGGTGCATCAAGGACATATTTCTCTGTGCAGCAATGAGGATAATCCTCAGATCACGGAACAATTCCGCATCATTGCTACTAACATCTTTCAACTTAGTTTTCTCTAGGAACATATAAAAAATAAACGGGGAGCAACATCGTGAGCTATTGATCTACAACATAGATATGCTAATACTACCAGGACTAAGTTCATGATAAATCAAAGTTCAATTTAATCATATTACATAAGAACTCCCACTTAGATAGACATCCCTCTAGTCATCTAAATGATCACGTGATCCAAATCAACTAAACCATGTCCGATCATCACGTGAGATGGAGTAGTTTCAATGGTGAACATCTTATGTTGATCATATCTACTATATGATTCACGCTCGACCTTTCGGTCTCCAGTGTTTCGAGGCCATATCTGCATATGCTAGGCTCGTCAAGTTTAACCTGAGTATTCTGCGTGTGCAAAAACTGGCTTACACCCGTTGTATTTGAACGTAGAGCTTATCACACCCGATCATCACGTGGTGTCTCGGCACGATGAACTTTTGCAACGGTGCATACTCAGGGAGGACACTTATACCTTGAAATTTAGTAAGGGATCATCTTATAATGCTACCGTCGTTCTAAGCAAAATAAGAAGCATAATAAGATAAACATCACATGCAATCAAAATATGTGACATGATATGGCCATCATCATCTTGTGCTTTTGATCTCCATCTCCAAAGCACCGTCATGATCACCTTCCTCACCGGCGCGACGCCTTGATCTCCATCGTAGCATCGTTGTCGTCTCGCCAACTATTGCTTCTACGACTATCGCTACCGCTTAGTGATAAAGTAAAGAAATTACATGGCGATTGCATTTCATACAATAAAGCGACAACCATATGGCTCCTGCCAGTTGCCGATAACATTACAAAACATGATCATCTCATACAAAACCGTATAACTCATCATGTCTTGACCATATCACATCACAACATGCCCTGCAAAAACAAGTTAGACGTCCTCTACTTTGTTGTTGCAAGTTTTACGTGGCTGCTACGGGCTTAGCAAGAACCGTTCTTACCTACGCATACAAAAACAACAACGATGTTTCGTCAAGTATGTGTTGTTTTAACCTTCACAAGGACCGGGCGTAGCCACACTTGATTCAGCTAAAGTGAGAGAGACAGACACCCGCCAGTCACCTTTAAGCAACGAGTGCTCGTAACGGTGAAACCAGTCTCGCGTAAGCGTACGCGTAATGTCGGTCCAGGCCGCTTCATCTCACAATACCGCCGAAGCAAAGTATGACATGCTGGTAAGCAGTATGACTAGTATCGCCCACAACTCATTGTGTTCTACTCGTGCATATCATCTACGCATAAACCTGGCTCATGATGCCACTGTTGGGGAACGTAGTATTTTAAAATTTTCTTACGATCACGCAAGATCTATCTACTAGATACATAGCAACGAGAGGGAAGAGTGTGTCTACGTACCCTCGTAGACCGGATGCGGAAGCGTCAAGTGACGCGGTTGATGTAGTCGAACTTCTTCGCGATTCAACCGATCAAGCACCGAACGTACGGCACCTCCGCGTTCAGCACACGTTCAGCTTGATGACGTCCCACGAGCTCTTGATCCAGTTGAGCTTCACGGGAGAGTTTCGTCAGCACGACGGCGTGGTGACGGATATGATGTATCTACCAGCGCAGGGCTTCGCCTAAGCAATGCGACGGTATGACCGAGGTGTGTTTCTGTGGAGGGGGGCACCGCACACGGCTGGAACAATTCAACTTGTGTGTCTTTGGGTGCCCCCCTGCCCCCGTATATAAAGGAGCAAGGGGGGAGGGCCGGCCGGCCTCCTATGGTGTGGCTAGGGCTGCAATCCTACTAGGAATAGGATTGCAATCCTATTCCTAGTAGGAACTACCAAAGAAGGAAGAAGGGGGAAGGAAAGAAAGGGAGAGGGAGAGGGAAAGAGGGGCCGCGCCCCCTTCCCCTTGTCCTATTCGGACTCCTCCTAGGGAGGGGGCGCGCCACCTCCTGGCTGCTGCCCTCTCTCTCCCCTATGGCCCACCAGGGCCCACCATTCCCCCGGGGGGTTCCGGTAACCCCTCCGGCACTCCGGTAAATTCCGAAACTTTCCAGAACACTTCCGGTGTCCGAATATAGTCGTCCAATATATCAATCTTTATGTCTCGGACATTCCGAGACTCCTCGCCATGTCCGTGATCTCATCCGGGACTCCGAACTACCTTCGGTACATCAAAACTCATAAACTCATAATACCGATCGTCATCAAACGTTAAGCGTGCGGACCCTACGGGTTCGAGAACTATGTAGACATGACCGAGACTCATCTCCGGTCAATAACCAATAGCGGAACCTGGATGCTCATATTGGCTCCTACATATTCTACGAAGATCTTTATCGGTCAAACCGCATAACAACATACGTTGTTCCTTTTGTCATCGGTATGTTACTTGCCCGAGATTCGATCGTCGGCATCTCTATACCTAGTTCAATCTCGTTACCGGCAAGTCTCTTTACTCGTTCCGTAACACATCATCTCGTGACTAACTCATTAGTCTTTTACTTGCAAGGCTTATTATGATGTGTGTTACCGAGAGGGCCCAGAGATACCTCTCCGACATTTGGAGTGACAAATCCTAATCTTGATCTATGCCAACACCACGAATACTTTCAGAGACACCTGTAGAGCATCTTTATGATCACCCAGTTACGTTGTGACGTTTGATAGCACACAAGGTGTTCCTACGGTATTCGGGAGTTGCATAATCTCATAGTCATAGGAACATGTATAAGTCATGAAGAAAGTGTTGGGGAACGTAGCATAATTCAAAAAATTTCTACGTCTTCACCAAGATCCAAGTATGGAGACATCTAGCAACGAGCAACTAAGAGTGCATCTACATACCGTTATGAAGATTGCGTGCGGAAGCTTTCAACGAAGCAAGGATGAAGTAGTCGTACTCTTCACGTTCTTCGTCACCGATGATCTAGCGCCGAACGGACGGCACCTCCGCATTCAACACACGTACGGTGCAGCAACGTCACCTCCTTCTTGATCCAGCAAGGGGGGAGGAGAAGTCGTCAGAGATCCGACAGCACGACGGCGTGATGACGGATGCAGTGGATGTCGCAGCAGGGCTTCGCCGGGCTGCCCTGCGTTGGGAGTATGGGGTGTGACGGGAGGGGGAGAGGCGCCAGGACTTGGGGTGCGGCTGCCCTCTCCCCCCCCCACATATATATAGGGGGCCAGGGGGGGCGCCAGCCCCCTGCAGATCCAATCTGCAAGGGGGGGCGGCGGCCAGGGGGGTTCCTTGCCCCCCAAGGCAAGTGGAGCCCCCCTCCCCTTTAGGGTTTGAACCCTAGGCGCAGAGGAGGTGGGCCTCCCTAGGTGGTGCGCCAGCCCAGGGGGCTGCACACATCCCCTTGCGGCCTGGGGGCCCCACCGGGATGGGTGGCCCCACCCGGTGGACCCTCGGGGCCCCTCCGGTGGTCCCGGGACGCTCTCGGTGACCCCCGGAGATCACCCGTTGGCCGAAACTGGACTTCCCATATATCAATCTTTACCTCCGGACCATTCCGGAACTCCTCGTGACGTCCGGGGTCTCATCCGGGACTCCGAACAACTTTCGGGTTTCCACGTGCATTAATCTCTACAACCCTAGCGTTACCGAACCTTAAGTGTGTAGACCCTACGGGTTCGGGAGACACGTAGACATGACCGAGACCACTCTCCGGTCAATAACCAACAGCGGGATCTGGATACCCATGTTGGTTCCCACGTGTTCCTCGATGATCTTCATCGGATGAACCACCGTGTCAAGGATTCACTCAATCCCGTATGTTATTCCCTTTGTCCATCGGTACGGTACTTGCCCGAGATTCGATCGTCGGTATTCCGATACCTCGTTCAATCTCGTTATGGCAAGTCTCTTTACTCGATCCGTAATCCATCATCCCGTGACTAACTACTTAGTCACATTGAGCTCATTATGATGATGACTTACCGAGTGGGCCCAGAGGTACCTCTCCGTCATACGGAGTGACAACATCCCAGTCTCGGTTCGTACCAACTCAACAGACACTTTCGGAGATACCCGATGTGTACCTTTATAGCCACCCAGTTACGTTGTGACGGTTGGCACACCCAAAGCACTCCTACGGTATCCGGGAGTTTTACAACCTCATGGTCTAAGGAATAAATACTTGACACTGAAAAGCTTATGCATTACGAACTATACGATCTCGTGTTATGCTCAAGTTTGGGTCTTGTCCATCACATCATTCTCCTAATGATGTGATCCCGTTATCACCGACATCTCATGTCCATGGTCAGGAAACCATGACCATCTGTTGATCAACGAGCTGGCTACTAGAGGCCTACCAGGGACTCATTTTGGTCTATGTATTCACACATGTATCGCTGTTTCCGTACAATACAATTCAAGCATGAATAACAGACAATTATCATGAACAAGGAGATATAATAATAATGCTTTTATTATTGCCTCTAGGGCATATCTCCAACAGTCTCCCACTTGCACTAGAGTCAATAATCTAGTTACATTGTGATGAATCGAACACCCATAGAGTTTTGGTGTTGATCATGTTTTGCTCGTGAAAGAGGTTTAGTCAACGGGTCTGCTACATTCAGATCCGTATGCACTTTACAAATATCTATATCTCCATCCTGAACATAATTCCGGATGGAGTTGAAACGGCGCTTGATGTGCTTGGTCTTCTTGTGAAACCTGGGCTCTTTGGTAATAGCAATAGCACCAGTGTTGTCACAAAAGAGAGTCATCGGGCTTGACGCGCTTGGAATGACTCCTAAGTCGGTGATGAACTCCTTCATCCAGACTCCTTCCTGCGCTGCTTCAGAAGCAGCTATGTACTCCGCTTCACATGTAGATGCTGCCACCACGCTTTGCTTGTAACTGCACCAGCTGACTGCCCCTCCATTCAAAATATACACGTATCCGGTTTGTGACTTAGAGTCATCCAGATCTGTGTCGAAGCTAGCATCGACGTAACCCTTTACGACGAGCTCTTCGTCACCTCCATAAACGAGAAACATATCCTTAGTCCTTTTTCAGGTACTTCAGGATGTTCTTGACCGCTGTCCAGTGTTCCGTACCGGGATCACTTTGGTACCTCCCTACCAAACTTATGGCAAGGTTCACATCAGGTCTGGTACACAGCATGGCATACATGATAGAACCTATTGCCGAGGCATAGGGAATGACACTCATCTTTTCTCTATCTTCTGCCGTGGTCGGCGACTGAGTCTTACTCAATCTCATACCTTACAAAACAGGCAAGAATCCTTTCTTTGACTGATCCATATTGAACTTCTTCAATATTTTGTCAAGGTATGTACTTTGTGAAAGACCAATGAGGCGTCTCGATCTATCTCTATAGATTTTGATGCCTAATATGTAAGCAGCTTCTCCAAGGTCCTTCATTGAAAAACTTTTATTCAAGTAGGCCTTTACATTTTCCAAGAATTCTATATCATTTCCCATCAGCAATATGTCATCCACATATAATATGAGAAATGCTACAGAGCTCCCACTCACTTTCTTGTAAATACAGGCTTCTCCATAAGTCTGTATAAAGCCAAACGCTTTGATCACCTCATCAAAGCGAATATTCCAACTCCGAGATGCTTGCACCAGCCCGTAAATCGAGCGCTGGAGCTTGCATACCTTGTTAGCGTTCTCTGGATCGACAAAACCTTCCGGTTGCATCATATACAACTCTTCCTTGAGGAAGCCATTAAGGAATGCTGTTTTGACGTCCATTTGCCATATCTCATAATCATAGAATGCGGCAATAGCTAACATGATTCTAACTGACTTCAGCATCGCTACGGGAGAGAAAGTCTCGTCGTAGTCAATCCCTTGAACTTGTCGATAACCCTTAGCGACAAGCCGAGCTTTATAGATGGTCACATTACCATCTGCGTCTGTCTTCTTCTTAAATATCCATTTATTTTCTATGGCGTGCCTATCATCAGGCAAGTCCACCAAAGTCCATACTTTGTTTTCATACATGGATTCTATCTCGGATTTCATGGCTCCAAGCCATTTATTGGAATCTGGGCCCGCCATCGCTTCTTCATAGTTCGAAGGTTCACCGTTGTCTAACAACATGATTTCTAGCACAGGGTTGCCGTACCACTCTGGTGCGGAATGTACCCTTGTGGACCTTCGAAGTTCAGTAGTAACTTGATCTGTTTCTTCATGATCATTATCATTATCTTCCTCCCTTGTCGGTGCAGGCACCTCAGGAACAGTTTCCTGCGCTGCGCTACTTTCCGGTCCAGGAGGGGTGACTGTCACCTCATCAAGTTCTACTTTCCTCCCACTCACTTCTTTCGAGAGAAACTCTTTCTCCAGAAAGTATCCATTCTTGGCAACAAAGACTTTGCCTTCGGATCTGTGGTAGAAGGTGTACCCAATAGTTTCCTTTGGGTATCCTATGAAGACGCATTTCTCCGATTTGGGTTCGAGCTTTTCAGGTTGAAGTTTCTTGACATAAGCATCGCAACCCCAAACTTTCAGAAACGACAGCTTCGATTTCTTGCCAAACCAAAGTTCATATGGAGTCGTCTCAACGGATTTTGACGGAGCCCTATTTAAAGTGAATGCGGCAGTCTCTAAAGCATAACCCCAAAAAGATAGCGGTAAATCGGTGAGGGACATCATAGATCGCACCATGTCCAACAGAGTACGATTTCGACGTTCGGACACACCGTTACGTTGAGGTGTTCCGGGCAGTGTCAATTGTGAAACAATTCCACAGCTCCTAAGGTGTGTGCCAAATTCATGACTTAAATATTCACCCCCACGATCCGATCGCAAGAACTTTATTTTTCTGTCACGTTGATTCTCAACCTCATTCTGAAATTCCTTGAGCTTTTCAAAGGTCTCAGACTTGTGTTTCATCAAATAGATATACCCGTATCTACTCAAGTCATCCGTGAGGGTGAGAACATAACGGTAGCCTCCGCGAGCTTCAACACTCATTGGACCGCACACATCGGTATGTATGATTTCCAGCAAGTTGGTTGCTCGCTCCATTGTTCCGGAGAACGGAGTCTTGGTCATCTTGCCCAAGAGGCATGGTTCGCACGTGTCAAATGATTCATAATCAAGAGACTCTAGAAGTCCATCCGAATGGAGCTTCTTCATACGTTTGACACCAATATGACCAAGTCGGCAATGCCACAAGTATGTGGGACTATCATTATCAACTTTACATCTTTTGGCATCTACACTATGAATATGTGTATCACTACGTTCGAGATTCATCAAAAATAAACCATTGACCAGCGGGGCATGACCATAAAACATATCTCTCAAATAAATAGAACAACCATTATTCTCCGATTTGAAAGAATATCCATCTCGCATAAGACGAGATCCAGAAACAATGTTCATGCTCAAAGCTGGTACTAAATAACAATTATTCAGGTTCAAAACTAATCCCGAGGGTAGATGTAGAGGCAGCGTGCCGACGGTGATCACATCGACCTTGGAACCATTCCCGACGCGCATCGTCACCTCATCCTTCGCCAGTCTCCGTTTATTCCGCAGCTCCTGTTTTGAGTTACAAATGTGAGCAACTGCACCGGTATCGAATACCCAGGAGCTACTACGAGTGCTGGTAAGGTACACATCAATAACATGTATATCATATATACCTTTGACGTTGCCGGCCTTCTTGTCTGCTAAGTATTTGGGGCAGTTCCGCTTCCAGTGACCCGTTCCCTTGCAATAAAAGCACTCAGTCTCTGGCTTGGGTCCATACTTTGGCTTCTTCCCGGCAACAGGCTTGCCAGGCGCGGCAACTTGCTTGCCGTCCTTCTTGAAGTTCTTCTTACCCTTGCCTTTCTTGAACTTAGTGGTTTTATTGACCATCAACACTTGATGTTCTTTCTTGATGTCAACCTCCGCTGATTTCAGCATTGAATACACCTCGGGAATGGACTTCTCCATCCCCTGCATATTGAAATTCAGCACAAAGCTCTTGAAGC
Organism: Secale cereale; assembly: GCA_902687465.1. NCBI lineage: Eukaryota > Viridiplantae > Streptophyta > Magnoliopsida > Poales > Poaceae > Secale > Secale cereale. The sequence continues at coordinate 62,025,776 of LR738711.1, forward strand.
TTGGTGGGAGCGACTGGAGGATTCTGTCAACGACCGCTTCATCTGGGAGATTCATTCCCAGCTGAGACAAGCGGTTGTGCAATCCTGAAATCTTGAGGATGTGCTCACTGACAGAACTGTTCTCCTCCATCTTACAGCTGTAGAATGCGTCGGAGACATCATATCTCTCGACTCGGGCATGATCTTGGAAAACCATTTTCAGCTCTTCGAACATCTCATATGCTCCATGATGCTCAAAACGCTTTTGGAGCCCCGATTCTAAACTGTAAAGCATGCCGCACTGAACCAGGGAGTAATCATCACTACGCGACTGCCAGACGTTCAAAACGTCTTGGTCCGCATCGGGAGCAGGTGCATCACCTAGCGGTGCTTCTAGGACATATGATCTCTTGGCAGCTATGAGGATAATCCTCAGATTACGGACCCAATCCGTATAGTTGCTACCATCGTCTTTCAGCTTGGTTTTCTCTAGGAACGCGTTGAAGTTGAGGGAAACCTGAGCGTGGGCCATTTGATCTACAAGAGATATTGTAAAGAATTTAGACTAAGTTCATGATAATTAAGTTCATCTTAATCAAATTATAATGAACTCCCACTCAGAATGACATCTCTCAAGTCATCCAAGTGATACACGATCCGAATCGAGTAGTCCGTGTCCGATCATCACGTGAGACGGACTAGTCAAAAACGGTGAACATCTTCATGTTCATCGTATCTTCTATACGACTCGTGTTCGACCTTTCGGTCTTCCGTGTTCCGAGGCCATGTCTGTACATGCTAGGCTCGTCAAGTGAACCCTAAG
>LR738711.1:62026677-62040453 GCA_902687465.1 Secale cereale
AAATCAAGAAGCAGCTGCGCCCTTGCGAGCGCTTCTGCCGGAGTAGTGGGGAACGCGGGCGAGCGGTGCGAGGAGCGGGATACGCTCGGACTTCTAACGACGTTAGAAGGAGCGGGGTCCCGCGCCGGCGCCTTCGCTTTGCTTGTGCCCGGACGGGGGTCCGGGGCGTCCCGCGAACCTCCAGTTTGGCCTTGTCCCAGCAAGCGGATACCACCTCCCGTGGTATGGCGCTGCGGGGTCGTCGTGTGCTGTGATGGACGCGGCGCGTCCACGGAGACCGAGGTCCGGTCGTCCGTCTTGTTCTTGGATCTGGTGGCACCGTGAGTGTCCTCGCCGGCAACCACCCTTCCGACGGCGTCTCCCCCGCCCACCGTTGGCTCTGGTGGCGGCGGGTGAGACGCAGACGGGCCTCCGACCTCCGAAGGCTTCTTCTTCGGGGCCATGGAGTTGTCGCTGATGGAGTTGCTGATGAAGCTGGAGATGTTGATGAAGAATGCGCCCGCGCGAACGCCGGATCAGGTTCGCACAACCTCGACGCCCCCTACCTGGCGCGCCAAAGATGTCGGGGGAAACTGTCCGCCACGAACACCTATGGGACCGGAGCCCCTTGTCTGTGCGGTACGAGGGCGGAGGGAGCACAAAGAGCAGATCGAAGCAGACGCGCGGGCAGTTTTACCCAGGTTCGGGCCGCACGGATGCGTAAAACCCTACTCCTGCTTGGTTGTGTATTGAGTTGAGCGCTCGGGAGCTTGAAGAAGCAGCTACACCGTGCGTGAGAGTAATCTAGGTTTCGAACCCCCTCCACGTTGTGCATGGGCCTCCTTTTATAGTGCAAGGGGTCACCGACAGGTGTCAACGTAGGAGAAAGGGGTAAAAATGTAAAAGAGGTGGTGGTTGTAACAGTGCGGGAACAGTGGAGCTACAGTACAGAACAGTGGTCTATACCTACTCTAACAGTGGGGGACAAGGGCATTTAATGCCCGTCGCCGTCGACCCCAAAAGCTCCCGCCTTAGCGTCTCCGTCCGCCACGGCGACGGATTTATCGCCGTGGTGTGCCACCGTGTACCCCAGGCTGCACAGCCATCCGCCACGCGTCCCTGGTCAGGCCCCAGGGCGACGCGTGGGCCGATGAGCTGGAGCGCGGGCACACAGCGTAGCCTTCCCGGCAAGCGCCTTGCCGGGGCCTTGATCTTGCCGAGCCCGGGAACTTGCCGCTCCCCGGGCCCCTTGCCGGGACGCGCATAGCGCCGAGGCGATATCTTCCAGTCTTCCTGGCAAGCTCCTCTTGCCAGGGTCTTGTGTTGGTGAAACAGTCTTGAGCCTGGAACGGCCTTCCCGGCAAGCTCCTCTTGCCGGGGTCTCGATCTTCTGTCTTGTATACTTTGTTTTTGAATGGTTTGATAAGAAGCAGGAAGGTCTCCGGCGAGCACGCAGTGAACCTTGCCGCGGGAAGCTGCAACTGCCCGTGCACAAGTTGGGGTACTAGGGCACCCCTACCTTAGTACACCGACAAAGAGGGAGAATGCCGGTAGCTAAAATTCTGGACCGGAAAAAAGCTACGTCAGAGTTACCTATTCTGCACATCTCCAAATGAGCTATAAAATTACGGAGAATTATTTTGAAATATATGAGGAATATTTGAGCAAATAAGTATCAGAGGGGGCCCACCAGGTGGGCACAACCCACCTAGGCGCGCCAGGGAGCCCAGGCACGCCCTGGTGGGTTTGCCCTTGTCGGCTGATGTCTACGCACGCTTCTACTCTTGTAGACTATGTTGGGCCTCCAAGCGCAGAGGTTTGTAGGACAGTAGCAATTTCCCTCAAGTGGATGACCTAAGGTTTATCGAACTCAGGGAAGTAGAGGTTGAAGATGGTCTCTCTCAAGCAACCCTGCAACTAAGATACAAGAAGTCTCTTGTGTCCCCAACACACCTAATACACTTGTCAGATGTATAGGTGCACTAGTTCGGCGAAGAGATGTTAAATGGCAAGTGATATGGATGACAAAACAAGGTAATACAAATATGTAATAAAAAGTGCAGCAAACAAACAAGTAGTAAACGTGAGCACAAACGGTATTGCAATGGTGGAAACAAGGCCTAAGGTTCATACTTTTACTAGTGGCAACTCCCAATAACATTAACATAATCGAATCACATGATATTTCCCATAAAACATGCAAAGGGGACACACTCGGAGATCATTCCTTCGTGGTCAAGAGAGGACGAGAATTATGCAGGGCTACAAAAGCACACCTCAAAGTTCGTAGTTCTCGATCTAAGGATTTCCCAATGTCACCGCGGCCATCCAAAGAGAGTCCCACAATCACCATAACATATCTAAAGGATAGTCAAAAACAAGCACCAAGAGACTCTCAATCTTCAATCAACACACAAGAAAGGAAATCACTCATGAAAATATTGTTCTAATCCATGTCCAATAGACCGCTGTCACCTTGGTCTCGGGGATTATACTAGATAAAGACAAGTGAGTACATCAATCCAATACATAGAGGAAGGGGAAACACCCTAGATTAACATAGCCTATGATCACAACGAAGATCACATCATGGGAGAGAGAGTTGACCACATAGCTACTGGTAAGAACCTCAGCCCCGAGGAGGAACTACTCCTGCATCATGGAGGGAGGAAGCAACGTCGATGGAGATGAATCCGGGGGCACTTCCCCGTCCCGGCAGGGTGCCGGCGCAGGAATTCTGGTCCCCCGAAGCTTGATGGAGATGGCGGCGGAGATCGGAATCGCGTCTGGAGAAAAGGGGTCCGGAATCAGGGTTTCCTCGACAGACCTTAAATATATGCCAAAGGGGGGCATCGGGGGAGCCTCGGGGGGCCCAGGCACCCCCCCGGCGCGGCCCAGGGGGGGCCGCGCCCACAGGCCACCTGGAGCCCCTGTGGGTCCCCCCCGGCTGTACTTTGGCCGCACGGTAGCTCCTGGAACGCTGATTTTTTATATATTTTTTCTGGATTTTTCCTGGCAGTTCTCGTAATGTGAAAACCTGGAATACAAAAACAGCCGAAAACAGAAACTGGCACCGGGGTGCACTGGATTAGTAGGTTAGTCCAAATATGATCAAAAGTGTATGGAAGTGTATGAATATCATAGCAATATCACCCAAAAGTGGGATGGAGCAAGCAGAAATTATAGATACGTTTTGGACGTATCAACATCCCCAAGCTTAATTCCTGCTCGTCCTCGAGTAGGTAAATGATAACAAGAATAATTTCTGTGGTGACATGCTATTAACCATATAGGACTTCTCATAGTCATATGACAAAAGCTTACTAAGACAATGATTCTATAGTAATTAAGTTGCCTCATGAGAAAATCACTAATGACTGAAAGTTTTACAATATGAAACTGAAACATCAAAAAGATTTGCAATGAACATGATGTGCAAATATGATAAAGTGATATCTAGCTTGCCCCCTTTAGTGAAGCAAAACATAAATGCAGGGGCACCTTCAAGGTTTAAGTGATGACTAGATACAATGATTTCAAAATAAACGATATCACAATCATGCAAAAGACAATGCTACTTTGGGACAATGCACATTACACTCAGGATGGCAATCATGCTCTCAGTAGTTGGTGCTTTTAAAAGAAGGTGGAGACTCAACATGAAAGTAAAAGAATGGTTATGTGCTAGAGCTTTTTATTTTAAAAACATATAAGCAATTTTGTCAACGGTAGTAGTACTTCATATGTGTCATGCATAACACATCCTATAAGTTGCAAGCCTCATGCATCGAATACCAATAGTGGTCGCACCTTGTCCTAATTAGCTCGGACTCCCATGGGTTATCATTGCATTACATATGTTTCAACCAAGTGTCACAATGGGGTACCTCTATGCCACCTGTACAAAGGTCCAAGGAGATAAATCGCATTTGATTTCTCGTTTTTGATAGATCTCAACTTGAGGACATCCATACCGGGACAACATAGAAAATAGATGATGGACTCCTCTTTAATGCATAAGCATATTCTCATAAGAGATTGAGGATTAAGGTCCAAGCTAAAACTTCCACCATGATGCATGGCTTTGGTTGGCGGCCCAATGTTCTTCTCTAACAATATGCATAGTTATTCAACCCACGGTAAATCACCCTTACTTCAGACAAGACGAACATGCATAGCAACTCACATGATATTCAACAAAAGTGTGACAGTTGATGGCGTCCCCAGAAACATGGTTACCGCTCAGCAAGCAACTTATAAGAAATAAGATACATAAGCAACATATTCTTTACCACAATAGTTTTTAGGCTACTTTCCCATGAGCTATGTATTGCATGGTTAGTTTGCTTAGTGCAGGTGGAGGTTAGCAAAAGACTGGGAGCGACCAACTAAGAGAGCAATGACAGTCATAATCATGCAGAGCGACAAAGCAATATTGAATCAGGCATGGTAGTTATATCGCTACTTAGAAACAAAAGATCATCAAGGCTTGACAGACTTTCTTTACAGTCTTGAATATGCGTGAGCATACGCCAAGTCAATCAAAATAAATTCTCGAAGGAAGATATTACTAAACCATACCATATCATAGGCAAACAAACCAAGTTGGTGCTCCAATAACATATTGGGAACCCCCCAGCTATTTGAGATTAACCATAAGAAAACCTGAACTACTAAGCACCATCATGAAAGTAGCATCTTTATCATAGACACATTAACCAATGCAATGGAAGCAAACTCTCTTAATAAGGTGAGCATGGTAATTAAAGAGAGTTCAAGCAACCAACTAAATAAAAGCTCTTGAAAAGATAAGCATGAATACTAAGAGCAGAGCACGATAGTAGCTATTAAAAGACAAAGAACACACACAGCATAGATAGACATGAAAATTCTATGTTATGTTCTAGGTAGAGGTGAAGCGTGTTTCTCTCCCACATAAAGGAATGCTGAGTTCCGACTCGTTATGAAAAACTAAAAAGAAAACTAAAAGCAAAACGCTCCAAGCATAGCACATAACACATGAAGTGATAAAAATATAGCGAAACGAAAGACGAACTGATAGTGTTGATGGAGAAGGGGATGCACGGGGGCATCCCCAAGCTTAGACGCTTGAGTCTCCTTGAATATTTCTTGGGGGTGCACGGGGGCATCCCCAAGCTTGAGCGCTTGACACTCCTGAATCTTTTTATCATCTTCCCTCGCACACTTGAAAACTCCCTTCATACATAACTCATCATAATCTGATTAGCGAGGTTAGTTCCCTTAATAAAATAATTATACCTTGCTGGAAATAAGGGTATTCTTGAAGTTCTACTGTTTCTCAAGATTGCCAAAAGGTTTTTGCAAAGAAAAAGCAAGTTCTTAATTTGCAAAGTGAAGGTAAGGCAAAATAGGACAGAATCTGTGAAAAACAGAACAGCAGGCAGTAATTGATCTGTTCGGGATACTTCTGCAACTCAAATCAAAAAACTCAGAAATGACGCACGAAAGACAATTATATAGAGAACGCTGTCGAAAAAATTCAGACCAAAAAGATGATCTGGTGATTTTATACGAATTTTTCTATCCAAGGACAGAATCTGTTTCCTGGACAGCACCTCACAACTTTTGAACTTTCTAGCAATCAGAGGCTATACTTGGCACAAATATGAAAAGCAAAGATACAATGATGATGCTACAGCAGTAAACAACATCAAGACACAACAAAAGCAAAAAATTTATTCATGTGGGCTGCCTCCCAAAAGCGCTTTCTTTTATGCCTTTAAGCTAGGCATAGGACTTTAATGATTCTCTTGTAGGAATAAGAATTGAAGAACAAAAGAGAGCATCAAGAAGCAAATACTAAACACATTTAAGCCTAACATGCTTCCTATGCATAGGAATATTGCAATAGAATAATTCATTGAAGCACAAAGCAATAAGCATAGGAAGACAAAACAAGTGCAGCTTCAAGACCTTCAACATAAAGAGAGGGAACTTCTTATTATTAAGATATTTAGAACCAAGCCTCCCTCTCTCATTATAAATTTCAGTGGCATCATGGATGAACTCAACAATATAAGCATCACATAAAGCATTGTTACCATGATCCACATGCAAAAAGGTACTCTCACTCCCCGCATAAGCATAATCTTTCTCATTGGTAATAGTGGGAGTAGGACTATCATAAACAACTTGAACACTATAGATTGGAGTTATAACATCATCATGGTAGAGAAGAGCATTATCATTGCTAGCAACTATATTTGTAAACATGTTGTCTTTATTCTTACTAGCAAGAGAATTATCAATCATCACATCACTAGTGGGGATAGGATTTGCAATCCTATCATCCCCAAGCTTAGAGCTTCCCATATCATAACTTTCAGAGTTGGTAACAAAAAGATTTTCAAGATCATAAGTAGCATTATCATTTTCCCAATCACAATAAGTAACATGCATATCATAATCAAAATCATCTTCAATAGTACCTACGGACGTATCATCAAGATGATAATTAAGGCAATAAACTTCACCTTCTTCTTTAAACTTACAACCGTTAGGATAAAAGTTGATAGGAGGAATATGCTCAGGCCAGGTTGATGCCCATTCTTCTTCCTTCTTGCTCCTCCTCCTCCTCCTCTTCTTTTTCTTCTTCTTCACCTTAGGAGGGGTTGGTTGGAGATGAAGCTTCTCCACATATCCTGGTTTATCATTAGAAACAATAGGGGAAACTTGGGAGAAACTCTCCTTTTTATTAGCAGAAATATAAGAGACATTTTTATACTTTGGTAAAGTTCCCTCCTTTCTAATCTTACTTATGTAATCATTTTCATGGAAATTAACAACACAATAGAGATGGCAATTTTGCAAAGTGTTTTTTATTCCTATGGCATTATCATCCAGCCAAGAAGTCTTTTCTGATAACTCTTCACACATCAAAAATAACATAAGCTCATCATAAAGATCAGAGGTGATCATGTCATCACACAACCGGTTAACAGTTATGTTTTGAAAGTTCATGCATTGAAAATTAAAGTGACCCTCTGTACGGCAAAGTTCACAAGTAAAAGGATAAAGGTCACACAATTCTCTAGCAATTTCATTTAAATCTTTGACCCAAGTGATTGTTCTTTCATGTTTATGTTGCTTACAATACTTCTCTTCTTCAATCATAGGCCTTTCACAAGGTCTATCCACTCCACAAAAATTAACATGCTTATATAAAACTTCATTTTTAGGAATTGGATCATGCATGTTGCAATCATCATGAACAATTTCATTTTCTTTGCAAGTCTCTTTAAGAGGTTTATGATACTTGATCCAATCCTGCTTAGGCATATTAAGATGTGAAGCAAAAGATTTGAGGAAATCAACAAGGAGTTGAGAATCAAGCCCAAACTTAGCACTAAACTTATTAAAACTTGTAGTTTCAACAAAGGACTTAATGCAATCATACTCATAAATTATACCTGACTCTTTACCTTTGTCGATCTCCCAATCTTCAGTGTTGCGTTGAATTCTTTCAAGGAGTTCCCATTTAGCATCAATCTTTTTGTTTGTGAAAGAACCCATAGAGGAAGCATCGAGTAAATCTTTATCCTGTCGAGAGAGCCTCGCATAGAAGTTAGTAATAATAATATCTTTGGGGAGCCCATGGTTAGGACATTTTAGTGTTAACGTTTTCAGTCTCCCCCAAGCTTGAGCTATGCTCTCTCCGTCATGAGGATAAAAATTATAAACATAATTCCTATTCTCATGGACTTCATGAAGAGGATAAAACTTGGAGTGAAAGAGAGACTGGATCTCTTCCCACTCCAGCAGATGAGAGTCATTTAGTAGCCTATACCATTCCAATGCTTTTCCTTTCAGTGACAAGGCAAATAATTTCCTCATGACAAACTCCCTCGATACACCTGCAAGCTTAAATAATGAACATAGTTGTGACAGATATAGCAAGTGTTCACCGGGACGTCTGTCTCCTGCATAACGATTAGCCAAAACATAATTGATAATACCAGCCGGTATTTTATAGGGCACAATTTCAGTAGGAGGAGGAGCAACCACCACAGGTGTGGGGTGTCCTTCCGCAAGCAACGATCCAATAACAAGGTTTTCCATAAGCATAACTAATGAAATAATAAAAATAAAACAAGAAACAAAAAGATTTAATTGCAAGATCTAAAGATATACCTTCAAGCGCTCACCTCCCCGGCAACGGCGCCAGAAATAGCTTGATGTCTACGCACACTTCTACTCTTGTAGACAATGTTGGGCCTCCAAGCGCAGAGGTTTGTAGGACAGTAGCAATTTCCCTCAAGTGGATGACCTAAGGTTTATCGAACTCAGGGAAGTAGAGGTTGAAGATGGTCTCTCTCAAGCAACCTTGCAGCTAAGATACAAGAAGTCTCTTGTGTCCCCAACACACCTAATACACATGTCAGATGTATAGGTGCACTAGTTCGGCGAAGAGATGTTAAATGGCAAGTGATATGGATGACAAAACAAGGTAATACAAATATGTAATAAAAAGTGCAGCAAACAAACAAGTAGTAAACGTGAGCACAAACGGTATTGCAATGGTGGAAACAAGGCCTAAGGTTCATACTTCCACTAGTGGCAACTCCCAACAACATTAACATAATCGAATCACATGATATTTCCCATAAAACATGCAAAGGGGACACACTCGGAGATCATTCCTTCGTGGTCAAGAGAGGACGAGAATTATGTAGGGCTACAAAAGCACACCTCAAAGTTCGTAGTTCTCGATCTAAGGATTTCCCAATGTCACCGCGACCATCCAAAGAGAGTCCCACAATCACCATAACATATCTAAAGGATAGTCAAAGACAAGCACCAAGAGACTCTCAATCTTCAATCAACACACAAGAAAGGAAATCACTCATGAAAATATTGTTCTAATCCATGTCCAATAGACCGCTGTCACCTTGGTCTCGGGGATTATACTAGATAAAGACAAGTGAGTACATCAATCCAATACATAGAGGAAGGGGAAACACCCTAGATTAACATAGCCTATGATCACAACGAAGATCACATCATGGGAGAGAGAGTTGACCACATAGCTACTGGTAAGAACCTCAGCCCCGAGGAGGAACTACTCCCGCATCATGGAGGGAGGAAGCAACGTCGATGGAGATGAATCCGGGGGCACTTCCCCGTCCCGGCAGGGTGCCGGCGCAGGAATTCTGGTCCCCCGAAGCTTGATGGAGATGGCGGCGGAGATCGGAATCGCGTCTGGAGAAAAGGGGTCCGGAATCAGGGTTTCCTCGACAGACCTTAAATATATGCCAAAGGGGGGCATCGGGGGAGCCTCGGGGGGCCCAGGCCCCCCCGGCGCGGCCCAGGGGGGGCCGCGCCCATAGGCCGCCTGGAGCCCCTGTGGGTCCCCCCCGGCTGTACTTTGGCCGCACGGTAGCTCCTGGAACGCTGATTTTTTATATATTTTTTCTGGATTTTTCCTGGCAGTTCTCGTAATGTGAAAACCTGGAATACAAAAACAGCCGAAAATAGAAACTGGCACCGGGGTGCACTGGATTAGTAGGTTAGTCCAAATATGATCAAAAGTGTATGGAAGTGTATGAATATCATAGCAATATCACCCAAAAGTGGCATGGAGCAAGCAGAAATTATAGATATGTTTTGGACGTATCATCGGCCCACCTCCGGTGCCCCTCTACTGGTATATAAGTCATTTTGACCTAGAAAAAAATCAGGAGAGGACTTTTGGGACGGAGCGCCTCCGTCTCGAGGCGAAACATGGGCAGGAGCACTTTTACTCTCCAGCGGAGCAATTCTGCTCGGGGAACTTCCCTTCCGAAGAGGGAAATCATCGTCATCGTCATCACAGGCAACCCTCGCATCTTGGGGAGGGCAATCTTCATCAATGTCTTCACCAGCACCATCTCTTCTCAAACCCTAGTTCATCTCTGGTGTTCAATCTTTGTACCGGAACCTTAGATTGGTACTTGTAGGTGACTAGTAGTGTTTATTACATCTTGTAGTTGATAACTATATGATTTATTTGGTGGGAGACTTTATGTTCAGGATACATTACGATATTTAATACCCCTTTGATCTTGAGCATGATTATCATTTGTGAGTAGTTAATTTTGTTCTTGAGGTCACGAGAGAAATCTTGTTGCAAGTAATTATGTGAACTTGATATTTTGATGATATGTATGTTGTGAATCCCTTAGTGGTGTCAATTGAACGTCGACTACATGTCACTTTATCATCTTTGGGCCTAAGAAATGCATTATGGAGCAATTATTAGATGATGGGTTGCTAGAGTGATAAAAGCTTAAACTTTAGTTTATGCGCTACTTCGTAAGAGGCCGATTTGAATCCAAATGTTTAACGCTATGGTTAGATTTTTTTCTTAATACTTTTTCCATAGTTGCGGATGCTTACGAGGGGGTTACTCATAAGTAGAAGATTTGTTCAAGTAAGAACAACACCTAAGTATCGGTCCACCCACATATCAAATTATCAAATTAGCGAACATGAATCGAATCAACATGATGAAAGTGGCTAGATGGAATTCCCGTGTAACCTCAAAAACGCTTTGCATATTATAAGAGAACATTTCAAGAAAGTTTTTCTTACCATTAAAAAGTGTTCAGACGTTTACAAAATTGTTCACGACAATATTCAAGAATACGCACATGTTTAAAAAATTGTTCATGAAAATATTTAAAAATGTTCATGAAATGTAAAAAAAGATTGTACATTCAATTTTTGAATACATGTTTGTGACATATGAATTTTTCTACCATTTATGAAAAAATCTTCACTGTTTATTTACAAAATGTTGTCGTATAATTTTTTTTCAACATATATTGGAAAATGATCAATGTACATTCTAAAAAAATGATGCGTATTAAAAAGTTGTCATTCGTTAAGAAATAATCAATATGTACCTAAAAATACACACACACACACACACACACACACACACACACATATATATATATATATAAACTCAACATGTATCCGAAAAATGTTGAACATGTATTTGAGAAACATAAGAATATAAAAAGGGAAGGGAAAATCAAGCAGAAAAATATATATGAAAAAACTGGTAAAAACACTGGAATAAAAATAAAAGATCGAAACCTTTCCAAAATCATCTCGAAGTTCACAATACCCCACATAGTCCCCTCCTCCCTAATGACTGACTGCCTGTATGGCATTGCTATGGGCGAGTGCTCGTTTGGGGTCACGCTAGGCGATATGTAACAATTGTTTGCGGATGCTGGGGTGTGGGCTATACCATGGCCCGTTACTTTAAATTGCTACATGGCCCGTTACTTTAAATTGCTACATGGCCCCGTTCAACAGAGAGCAACTAATTGAGGAGCGCTCTTCGGGAGCCTCCCAACGATCATTTGGGTGGTCTGGCATGCTCTCGGCCGCTGCCACGTGTCACGCTCTGGACGCTCCTTCTGAATTTTATTTAATTTTTTATTTCCCTCACGCATTTTTAGCTTTTTAGATGTTTTTTTGGCTTTTCGTTTTTCACGGGTCTTTCTTAGATTTTTGACAAAAAAAATTTAAAAAAATTGCGCGGAAAAACGTGTTTTTTTGCCCTTCCATGAGAGGCACAAATTTACTTTTGCGAGAGGCACATATTTACTTTCGTAATAGGCACGGATGTTCTTCCGCGAGAGGCACACATTTACTTTCACTAGAGGCACGGATTTGATTCCGCGCCTCTCGGAAACGGAAAGAAATGTGTTTTCTTTTTTCTTTTCTTCCGCGAGAGGCACGGTTGTGCCTCTTAGAAATGAAAACAAAATAGTTTCTCCTTTTCTTTTCCTTCCAGGAGAGGCATGGTTTTGCTTCCGCGAGAGGTATGTCGTGCTTCTAGGAAATGGAAAAAAAACATATTTATTTTCTTTCACGAGAGACACAAATTGCTTCCGTGAGAGGCATGCTTGTGCCTCTGAAAAACGAAAAAAAACATGTTTTTTGCTTCCGTGAGAGGCACAACAGTACCTCTCTGAAACTGCTTTCGGAAATGGGAAAAAACGTGCTCCTGGTTCGGTTTTTTCATGAGAAAAGTTCATCAAACCCTATCAACTTGAGATCTAGTTTTGAACATCTTGACACGAGGTATCCAAATGTGAAAACGGTTAAAGATTTAGACGCACGGTTTATGAGATAATACGTTTTAAATAAACGAATCTACGAAAAAAGAATAAACTCCTAGATTGCGACAAGTGGCTTGCGCCTTAATTAGTGATTTCACGTTTGACATGGAAACGTTTCACATAGCAATATCCACGTGACATTTCGCAAAGCAATATCCACCAGCACTACAAGCCCAATAGATTTGAAAAATTGATGTTTGTTCGATAATTCACGTCTAAGCCCAGGCCCATCTACATCTGATGAAAAGTAAATTAAAAAGAATAAGTAGAATAATTTCAGAAAATCTGGAATAAAATTGGCATCGAAGTTGCTCAGGAGTGAAGTTGCTCAGGAGTATAAGGAGCGTCAAATTTTGGTAATGTTGGGACATTCGAAGACCTTGGCATTGAATCGCTGCATTTTTTTTTTCTTGTTTTCTATTTTTGTATGAGATAAATACAACATAGGAAAGCCAGCGTCGCACTCAATTGACAGCGATTTAACAAAACAAATCACAGTGGACTGAGCGATACCCAGAAGAGACCTAGCAGCAAGCCAGCAACCCATTTCGGGGAGTATCTTTATCGTAAACAAATCTTCGAAATTCCTTTAGCCATTGCTAACTTGTTCATGCTAATTATAAAGTGACGCCAGCTGCAGGTTTTCTGAATTCTCAGCTGAGCGTGAGCGACACAAAGATCCCTTAATTATTTACTGTGAGGCGATTTCCTGAATTCTCAGCTGCAGAGCATAGGTTAGCCCGGGTACCAGAGGATCCGAATCAACAGACCACTATTTCCTTGCCGATCCAAGGGGTTGAAGCACAACAACGAAAAGGAAGAACGTCCAATTAATGATTTAAGCGAGAAACATGTTTTGTATACATAGTTAAAGATCTAGTCTCCGCTCGCCTTTTTCTTATTTCGGAACAATTTGTAAACGTCGATCCGTTGCGTCATGGTTGCATTGTTTATTAATATCCAAATTGATACCCCCTTCGTTCCTTTGTACAAGGCCACTATAAAAAATACATTTTGCATCTATACAAGGCCAATAATAGTAATCGAGGTAAAAATTAATAATGTTTCATCGTACTATCAACTTAAATACTTGCATGCATGTAGTCATAATGACAATGTGCTATTTTCTTCTCATTCCTTCCTTGCATACATGCGGGTATATTAATGATCCTGATCGACGAAAATAAAAGTTGGCTTGCAACGATGTCATTAAATGTTACCTTGGTACATGTAATCTGATTTTGTGGCCCTGTATAAGGCTGGTTGTAATGGAGAGTATCATATACTATTATCATGCACATGATACTAGTGTATGATACTACATCCGTAGGGAAATAAATTATATGAGACCAGGTCTCATATAATGCACGTGAGACCCATTCTGATGGATGATACGTGTCATTCACAAATCACAAAGCATCTAATCTCTTCCCTCTGAATCAGGGGGGGAGAGATTAGATGTCTTGTGATTTGTGAATGACACGTGTCATCCATCAGGATGGGTCTCACCTGCTAATCCGTGAGACCTGGTCTCATAGAATTATTTTCCCATCCGTAGTGCATAGTATCATATGTTAGTATCATAGGATGGTCATTTATTGCCATGCATGACACATAATAGCACATCATTTAATATGAT
>LR738711.1:62040480-62125038 GCA_902687465.1 Secale cereale
CCCCCCCCCCTCTCTCTTCATTTAATTCTATGCCACATCATCAAAATTGCCTAATTGGCATGCATGATACTACCTATGATACTCCCATTACGGATAGCCTAAGGAAATGGCGGGAGTAATATTAGTGAACCACACATCAATTGTGAAGAGTGATCCAGGCTCCAACTGCTATCTTCACCATCAATTCCAGTGGCTACGTCATGTAATGGTTCCAAATGTGCAGTGCCCCTGCAGCTTCCACACGGGCTACAACTTCACTTTGAACGTCCGGACTTTTACACCAGAACCAGCAGATCGACCTCCATCTTGACTCCAGCCGGGTTCGGCACCTTGACTCGGTACACAGAGTCAACCTGGCCAACACTGGTCACCGTCCTTGACACGGTGACCGGACGCCTTAGGCCAGGAACGGCAACTGCGATGGAGGGTAGGTTCGGTTGGTATGCCCGCAGCACCGTCCCTTCGAAGTTGTATGTTCGTCCTCCCGACGATTATGGTCTACTTTCTTGGCCTGAGCATGTTGCCCTCGTCCATTTTGAAGACTATAGCCGAGGAGGGTGCAGGCGGGCGGCTGGATGTGATATGCACCTCCTAGAGCTTGGGGTTGGCGGCGAGGGCAGGGTTGCACCAGGGGCTAACGGAGAGCAGGGCGCATGCATCACGCTGCGGGAGGCGCGGGCTCACCAGCTCCATTACCTAGGGTACGGTCTTCCGGCACCATGCTTCGTTGGCTGTCGGCGCCGTCGCCATCGCCGAGGTTCGCTGCGGCTGCGAGGAGCATTTCTTTTTTCTTTAGACCGGGCATGCAAATTTCTCATTGCCCGAAACGTGAGTCACGAGAGGCCCACAAAGGATTTTTTGCGCATGGCTTTAGATCAGGGCTGACTCACCAGCACTAGAAAAAAGCCCGTTCTCCGACCCATTTGCTTTTTTCATCAGCCACATGTCCTTTTTTTAGGGGGAGTCACGTGTCCTTTCAGTGTAATCCTTTGTATCTATTGATTTCTCTTAACATGCTAGCATATCACATCAACATGTCATATATACTTTACGGACTTTATTGGGTGTCCCTTTGCCCGTTTGTTCTGGCGGACTATGGGGGTCGACGTAGTCGAGAAAGGCTACCATGTGGGTGCGCTTCAGGATCTTGACGTCCGGGCTGTGGTCTGCGAAGCTGCATGCGCCGCCTTCACCCTACTGTGCTGCTGGCAGCTGTGGAAACACAGGAATGCTATGGTCTTTCGTGGTGCGGCGCCCTCCCTCGCTCGTCTGCTCGCGTGCTGCGGGGAGGACTCGGTCCTGTGGAGAGGACGTCTGAAGATGGCCGATTGGTCAAGCTTCGACAGGTGGCAGCAGGTGTTTGCGAATCCTGGGAGATAGCTCCGTGCGCTGCGTGGGGCCTCCCCCTCCCCCCTAGTGTGTACGGTGCTATACAAAAGAAACCGGGGGATCCTAAAGGATGAAACTATTGCAACGGTAAAAATATTCTTTGAAACAGGTAACATGCCCGCTAACATAAACCATACTGCTATTGTTCTTATTCCAAAGGTAGATCATCCATTGAACTTGAGGGAATTCCGGCCTATCAGTCTGTGTACGGTGCTATACAAGGTTATTGCAAAATGTCTAGCTAACAGATTGAGGCCTATACTTGGTGATATTATTTCAGCGAACCAGAGTGTGTTTATCCCCGAAAGGCTTATCACCGATAATGCACTTGTGGCCTTTGAGTGCTTTCATTTCATTGAGCAAAACACAAACCCGGGGAAGGATTTTTGCGCTTACAAAATTGATCTATCAAAGGCATATGATCGAGTGAACTGGGGTTCCTTGAGAAGGCGATGAAAGGCTTAGGTTTCTCTCACTGGTGGATCGGTTGGATCATGTCATGTGTGACCACGGTGAGCTACTCTGTAAAATTCAATGGAACTTTGCTGGAGTCGTTTACCCCTTCCCGTGGTCTCCGCCAGGGCGACCCTTTGTCGCCATTCCTATTCTTATTTGTCGCAGATGGCCTCTCGGCTTTGCTACAGAAAGAGATCAATGATAACCTGATTGTGCCCTTGAAAATTTGCTGTCGAGCCCCGGGTATCTCTCACATGTTATTCGCCGATGATGCGTTACTCTTCTTTAAGGCTGATACTGAGCAAGCTTTGCGGATTCAGCATGTGATCAATACCTTTGCTCAAGGTACATGCCAATTGGTAAATATTGATAAATGTTCGTTGATGTTTGGGAAGACCTGCCCTAGTGCTATCCAAGAGGAGGTCAAAGTTGTGCTGCACGTTACACAAGTAGAGTTTGAGACTAAATATTTGGGTCTCCCAACCCCCGAGAGCCGAATGTCACGAGGGAAGTTTCAAACCATCCAGGCAAGCTCCTAAAAAGAATGGTGCAGTGGGGAGAATTTTCCAATGGTGGAAAAGAAATACTTATCAAGGCAGTCGCTCAAGCACTACCGACCTATGTGATGGGAGTATTTAAACTCCCTGCGGGGCTATGTGAAGAACTCATGAAAATGATCAGAGAATTCTGATGGGGTGCTAGCAAAAATCAGAGGCGTACACACTGGATCTCATGGGACTGCATGATCCGGCCAAAAGCTTGTGGTGGTATGGGTTTCCGAGATTTGCAACTTTTTAATCAAGCTCTATTAGCAAAGCAAGCATGGAGGTTAATAGAAAATCCTGAAAGTTCATGCGCCCAAGTCCTCAGAGCAAAATATTTTCCAAATGGTCTGTTGGTGGACACGGTCTTTACTGGAAATGCGTCATCAACTTGGAAGGCAATTGAGTTTGGCCTTGAACTGCTGAAGAAGGGGATCATTTGGCGCATAGGTGATGGTGCAACGGTGCGGATCTGGAGAGACCCCTGGATCCCTTGAGGCCCCTCGTGTTGACCCATTACCCCTAAACGTCGTTGCCGCCTCAAATGGGTTACAGATCTACTGAACACAGATGGCTCTTGGAATATGGGGTTGTTTGAACAATATTTTTACCAAGCCGACATTGTTGAGATATTGAAAATTAAGCCTTCTCGGCGGCTAGAATTTGACGTCATGGCTTGGTTTCCAGATAAACGGGGGCTGTTCTCGGTCAAAAGTGCTTACTTTCTTGGTTTACAAGAAAAAATGACTGCTAATGATCCAGGGGCGACTAGCTCTCGTCCGGATGGCCGACGACCAGCCTGGGATCTCATATGGAAGAGCCAAGTGCCACCCAAAGTGCGCATCTTTGTGTGGAAAGCTGCACACGAAGCTCTGGCCACTGAAGCAACAATGAAGTCCAAGCACATGCAGGAGGTTCAGGCCTGTACTATATGTGGGAGTGATGTGGAGGATGCTCATCATGCTCTAATTAGCTGCCCACATGCTGCAGGCCTATGTAACGCCATGAGGGAGGTTTGGGACATGCCAAACGGTGTTGACCTTCAAGACAGGGAGCCGGAGTGGATTTTTCGCCTCCTTGAGAAGTTAGCTGAAATTCAACGTACCATGGTTCTGATGACCATGTGGAGGGCGTGGCATGTGCATAATGAAATAACTCACCACAAGCCGGCAATACCAATTGAGGTATCACGTAGGTTTCTTGCAAGCTATTTAACCTCGCTTCTGATGCTGCAACAGCACCCCGAGGCTGATCAAGTCAAAGGTAAATTTGTTGTCGATTATTTTGGTGAACCTGCCTGCAAGATGAAGCCTATGTTGCCTCTGGAACAGTGGCAGGCGCCGTTAGCTGGCTGGGCAAAGCTCAATGTGGATGGATCGTTCATGGCCACTGACGGTACAGCAAGGGCGGGCATGCTTCTTCGGGATCATAATGGGGCTGTGATGCTCGCTGCTATTAGAGGACTTGTGAACTGCTGATGCGCTGGAAGCAGAAGTGGCGGCAATCCATGAAGGTATTATATTGGCCCTTAGCTCGACTGAGGTGGACCTCATAGTGGAGACCGACTGTGCAGAGGCTGTGCATTTAATTTCTTCTACAGAACAAGATCGCTCAGCGCATAGCCACGGAATAATGGAGATTAGATTGTTGCTGTCTCAAGAAAGGAGGATTCAACTAGTTAAGATCAAGCGTAACATGAACTCTGCTAGCCACACTCTCGCACAAATGGGACGAATTCAACAACGAACTGCTTGTTGGCTGCGAAACCCCCCTGACGAGATTGCGAGCATCATTGCCGCTGATTGTAACTACATTACTTGATGAATGAATTTTCCTTTCCCGCAAAAAAAAAGAGCATAGGTTAGCCCGGGTACCAGAGGATCCGAATCAACAGACCACTATTTCCTTGCACATCCAAGGAGTTGAAGCACAACAACGAAAAGGAAGAACATCAAATGAATGATTTAAACTAGAAGTTGATTTTTTATACATAGTTAAAGATCTAGTCTCGGCTCGGCTCTCTTATTTCTGAACAATTTGGAAACGTCGATCCGCAGCGCCATAGTTGCATCCTTTATTAATATCCGAATTCCTTTATTAATATCCAAATTGATAATATTGGTTAGTGAACTACAAATCAGTTGTGAAGAGTGATCCAGTGGCTACGCCAAGTAATAATGGTCCCAAATGTGCAGTGCCCCTGCAGCTTCCACACGGGCTACAAATTCGCTTTGAACGTCCGGACTTTTACACCAGCACCAGCAGCTCGACCTCCATCTTGACTCCAGCCGGGCTCGGTACAGAGAGTCCACACCGTCCTTGACACGGTGACCAGACGCCTTAGGTCGGGGACTGGGACCGCGATGGAGGGTAGGTTCGGTTGGTATGCCCGCAGCACCGACCCATTGCCATTTTATGTTCGTCCTCCCGACGATTATGGTCTACTTCCTTGGCTTGAGCATGTTGCCGTCGTCCATTTTGGAGATGATAGCCGACAAGGGTCGCATGCGGGGGCCCATAAGCACCAACCAGAGCTTGGGGTTGGCGGCGAGGGCGTGGTGGCACCAGGGGCTGACGGAGAGAAGGGCGCAGGCGTCACGCTGAGGGAGGTGCAGGATCACTAGCTCCATCACCCAGGGAACGATCTTCCGGCACCACGCCTCATCGGCCGCAGGCGCCGCTGCCATCGCTGAGGTTCGCCGCGGTTGCGAGGATTATTTTTTCTGTCGACCAGGCAGGCAAATTCCTCCTTGCCCGAAATGTGAGGCACGAGAGGCCCCAAAGGATTTTTCGCGCATGGCTTTAGATCAGGGCCGGACTACCAGCGCTAGAAAAAAAAACCCATTCTCTGACATGTTTGAATTTTTCATCAGCCACGTGTCCCTTTTTTAGGGGAGTCACGTGTCCTTTCAGTGTAGTCCTTTGTATCTATTGATTGATTTCTCTCAACATGCTAGCATATCACATCAACATACGTCATACATACTTTACGGAGTGAGATCATCATCATGAAAGGAAACTTAAAGTATCAACGGGATGGGATATACCATAGTTGATGCAGTTTGGAGTAAGGTTTATAAATTATATTGCCTTGGCAGGGTCAAAAAATGTATCTAGCACACGTTGCACGACACTCTCCCCTGTCGTGTTATACTGGCTAATAGGCACGACACTCTCCCCTGTCGTGGTACTCGCCAATAGGCACTTCAAAGTTTCGCTCAACGTCCTTCATGTTCTCAAGGGACCATGGATACAACGCACATGTTTCAATGCCAGAAAGCGGGGCAAGTATGGAGAGTATTGGGTTTGGATGAGGTGATCAAAAAAAGCTTGTGACATTGACCGTGCCGCCAAGGTTGTTATTGAGTTTGTACCCCATCATCATTAGTTTGATTTTTCTAGTAATACTAATAATTCCTCATATGTTGCAATGGAAGCTAGCAAAAATATCTATCAATGTTGCCATGTCCAGCATGAGGTGACAGTGACAAGTATTTTCACCATGGATGTGAGGTCCAACCAGTGAAGGCCAGAATATTGATATGTACAACACCTTCAAGAAAGTAACAACCCAAGTTTGTGGCACCCGCGAAGGTCTTATGCCAGACTTTCACCCTGAATATGCATGAGGCAGTGTCCTATTCACCATGACAGATCTTCCGAGAATATTTTGCTTTACACGTAAAACGTTCATACACCTGTGCGGTATATATATCACATACTGTGACATGTTTGGGTCCACCGAGCAACAATGTAAGGGTGCCGGGGGATGATGACCCAGTCCGAGCGCGACGATCGAGGTTGGGCGGCAACCCCTCGGACGACAGTTGCACACACGACAACAAGCCTTTGAGATTATATATGTGCATGGGAGCCGTAGGAAACTATTTTTAGCATCCTTGGAGCCAAACTGCCGAAGGAAGACAAAGAGCTCGCTGAGGATCCAAAGGCTCCAGCTTCCACAACTGTAATAAACAAATATCCTGCCTTCACTCCTAAATCCTAATTGGTGTCTGATGACACAGTCCATCACGTAATTAGCCTCCGAAGTGCCGCCTGCTAGCTTACATTTGGAACAGGCAAACTCACCAGCGGCTCCATAAAACGGTGTGTCTATCTTCTCATTTTTGGAACAGACGCACCCCTTGGCTTGCTATTCATCTATAGTCTACAATATCGGCCAGTCCTGCGAATTCTAGGGTCTGTGGAATTTTGTGTGATCCCCTGCAGGCAAAATAATCAATGGTGAGTCTATCTTCTCGCTTTTGATGATCAGTCTCTTTTGACATGTCATGGCAAAACTTAAGTAGGTAGGCGTGATGTCTCCCTTGCGATTTCTTTTTCCATAGCCATGAACTGAAGATACAGTGATTTCTAACATAGTGACCTGTATATATATACATCATGTTTAAGTTCTCAAAAGTTGCCACTAGAAATGGCACTTTTGAGTAATAATATTCAGGTGGCCGGGTGTTGGTTAAAAAGAATTGGTATCACTGCAATGAATCCCGGGAAAGATGTCAATGTTTTCATATTATTGTTTTTACAAAACAGATTTGCCTCGTCGAATATATATATATATATATATATATATATATATATATATATATATATATATATATATTTTTTTTAGAAAAGGAGCTTGAGCTCCGGCCTCTACATCAAAATGATGCATACGGCCATCTTATTAGATGAAAAGCAATCCAAAAAAGGTCTTACAAAATCTGCGAATACAAAAAGGTAGAACCGCCACAGCCGGCAGGCAAAAGATAGATAAGCTACTAAACACCTATCCTATTACATGACCGCCATCCAAACCGGTTGTAGATATCCCGAGCTACCATCTCCCATCGGATAGACGCAGTAACCAAATGCTCCCTGGCCTCCGTCTGAGTGAGTAGCGACCACATACGGATAAGAGTAATGGTTCTGAAGATAACCTGCAAAAAATGAATGTTTGTTGTTCTGTTAAAGACCAAATCATTTCTGCAATTCCAAATTGCCCATAGTAAAGCACATACTCCCACTCGGATATGTTTTGCTGTTACCGTATCAATCCCTTGTAACCATGTCCCAAATAACATGTTAATCGAAACGGGGGGATTGATATTGAAGGCTATTTAAACCGACCTCCATAAGATTTTGGCCATAGGGTAATCAAGGAATATGTGTCTAATAGACTCATCGTGATCACATAAACTACATCTTTTAGACCCTGACCAATTCCTTCTGGCCAAATTATCTTTTGTTAGAATGACTCGTTTATGAACAAACCACATAAACACTTTGATTTTTAGAGGTACCTTAACTTTCCAAACGTGCTTCGAGTTAGGAATCACACTAGTGTTAATAATATCCAGATACATGGATTTCACTGAGAAGACCCCATTTTTAGCTAGTCTCCATCTCAGCTGGTCTGGATATTGGGAAAGTTGGACATCCATCAGCCGCCTCACTAGATGTAACCAAGCTTCCCACCGATTTCCCACCAAAGTCCTTCGGAACTGGATATTAAGCGGAGTGGTATTTAATATTGTAGCAACATAAGCATCTCTCCGTTGAACAATATTATAAAGTGATGGATATTGAAGTGCCAGAGGTGTCTCCCCTAGCCATGTATCTTCCCAAAATCTAATGGAAGTGCCATCTCCAATAATGAATTTTACTCTGTTGAAAAATGTTGATTTTACTCTCATCAGTCCCTTCCAAAAAGGTGAGTCAGTCGGTCTTACCGTCACCTGGGACAAAGTTTTTGATTGAAAGTACTTATTGCGAAGAATCTGTGCCCAGGTTGCATCTGTCTCACCAGATAACTTGAACAACCACTTACTGAGTAAGCATCGATTCTTCACCTCTAAGTTTTCAATACCTAGACCCCCTTGGTCTTTCGGTCTGCAAATAATATCCCACTTAGCTAGCCTATATTTCCTTTTGGATTCATCGCTCTGCCAAAAGAACCGAGATCGGTAAAAGTCGAGCCTTTTCCGAACTCCAACCGGAACTTCGAAAAAGGACAAAAGAAACATAGGCATACTGGTTAGGACCGAATTAATAAGAATTAATCGTCCTCCGTATGACATAAGCTTACCCTTCCAGCAGCTTAGCTTTTTTTAAACCGATCTTCAATTATTTTCCATTCTTTGTTTGTGAGCTTTCGGTGATGAATTGGAATACCCAAATAGGTGAATGGCAAAGACCCCAAGTCACAGCCAAACAGCTCTTTATAAGCTTGTTGTTCTTCTTTAGCTCTCCCAAAGCAGAACACTTCACTCTTATGAAAATTAATTTTTAAGCCCGACAATTGTTCAAACAAGCATAACACTAGTTTCATGTTCCTAGCTTTCGCCAAATCATGTTCCATGAATAGGATGGTATCATCTGCGTACTGCAAGATGGAAACACCCCCGTCCACTAAATGAGGAACCAGGCCTCCTATCTGCCCCGCCTCCTTCGCCCTTCCTATGAGAATTGTCAACATCTCAATGACAATATTGAATAAGATTGGCGACATCGGATCTCCTTGTCGCAAACCTTTGTGAGTTTGAAAATAATGCCCTATATCATCATTGACTCGTATACCAACACTCCCCTTTTGTGTTAACGAAGCAATCTGCTCTCTCCACGATTGATCGAAACCTTTCATTCGCAGCGCCTGCTGCAGGAAAGGCCACTTCACCTTGTCATACGCCTTTTCGAAATCCACCTTAAAAACCACCCCGTCAAGTTTTTTTGTATGAAGTTCATGCAATGTTTCATGTAGTACCACTACGCCATCCAGAATATTTCTGTCAGGCATGAACGCAGATTGAGACGGATGCACCACTGAATGGGCAATTTGTGTAAGCCTGTTCGTCCCAACTTTTGTGAAAATCTTGAAGCTAACATTCAGCAGACATATGGGCCTGAATTGCTCGATTCTAACAGCCTCAGTTTTCTTGGGAAGCAACGTAATCGTACCAAAATTCAGGTGGAACACTTGCAATTGCCCCAAGAAGAAGTCCTGGAACATCGGAAGCAAGTCACCCTTAATGATATGCCAGCATTTTTTATAAAACTCCGCTGGGAAGCCATCCGGACCCGGAGCTTTACCATTTTTCATTTGGGAGATTGCATCAAAGACCTCTTTTTCTGAGAAAGGGGCAGTCAATATCTCGTTCTCCTCGTTTACCAGCTGAGGCACATCATGAATCCACGATTCATCCAAAGAAACAGAGTTATCTTCAAGAGGCCCGAACAATTGTTTATAGTAATTCGTGATGTAAGTCTTAAGATTCTCCTGAGACCCACTATCGTGCCTTCATCCTGTTCTAGTTGGAAGATTTTCTTCTTTCGATGTTTGCCTTTCGCAATCATGTGAAAGAACTGGGTGTTATCATCTCCCTCGACGATCTTATGCACTTTAGCCCGCAAAGCCCACTTTAATTCCTCCTCACGAAGCAACTCTTTAAGTTTTAACTCTGCCACTCTCTTAGTTTCCAACTCATTGGCATCTAAGATAGAATGCTCCGCTTTGATGTCTAGATTTTTGGTCAGTAAAAGAAGCCTTTCCTTTTCTGCCTTATGGATCCCTTCATTATGCTTAGCCCACCCCCTGAGGAACCATCTGAGGTGCCTAACTTTATTTTGCCAGCGGTCGATGTTGGATCGTCCTCCTACATCTTTCGCCCATTCTCTAGCTATCAGATCCACAAACCCTTCTCGATCGAACCACGCCGTTTCAAAAGAGAAAGGACGTCTATTACCAAAATCCGTGGCTTCCCCCGAATCAACTAGTAATGGGGTGTGATCCGAGATTTCGCGCGAGAGTGCTTGCACCGTCACTAAAGGGAACTTCTGTTCCCAATCGACACTCGCAAGAACCCGATCCAACTTCTCAAAGGTCGGAATAGGAAGATTATTAGCCCATGTAAATTTCCTACCCGATAACTCAATCTCGCGAAGGTCCAAGCTTTCTATGATAGTGTTAAACAAAAACGGCCATCTGCCGTCAAAGTTATCATTATTTTTTTCGTCTCGCCGACAAATAATATTAAAATCGCCTCCAACCAAGAGAGGTAGATGCTCGTTCCCACAAATACGAACTAAGTCAGCCAGAAATTCTGGTTTTAACTCTGGCTGCGCGGCCCCATACACCGCCACAAGCGCCCAATCGAAACCGTCCACCTTTGACCGAACTCTAAATTTAACTGCAAAGTCGCCCATGACGACGCTTCTCACTTCCAAAGAGTCGCATTTAACCCTAAGTAAAATCCCACCGGATCTTCCTCTTGGTGGTAGGCAATGCCAATCAAACTCCACCCCTCCCGAAAGGGTGCTAAGAAACTGTGGGGTAAAGTTGTCCCGCCCAGTCTCGGAAATTGCTATGAAATCGAGTTTATATTCAATCGACGCATCTGCAAGGAACCTTTTTTTTAGCCAAGTCTTTAAGACCTCTGCTATTCCAAAAGATGCCTTTCATATTTCATCATGAAATTTTTTAGAAGTACGAATTCTAGCACTTCTACGCACAGCCGAAGTTGGGTAGATCTTACGCTTCCACTTGCGTTTTGGCTTAATGTTATCCTCAGCCCCATCTTCACTACCGACATCTCCACTCACTTCCTCCAGGGCCGAAACCCCCCTATCAAGTCTTGGAGACGACGAGTCCTCCTCCTCCTCCGTCTCCACGAAGGTAGGATCAAGGTCCACACAGAGGCTACCAAGAGCATTTATTCCCAACTTAGCTACCTCAGAGTCATTCAAAGGCTGAATAGCTGCTAGGTTTCTAAGAATTTCTATAGCACGATCTGCCTCAAGATCCATAATATCGTTAACGGAATTAGCTACCTCTCTGCCATTCCTACCCAACGAGACCCCCAGTTGTGTGGCATTATTAATAATATCATCCGAAGAGAAGTGCAAAATAGAATTGGAAGTGTTAACTGACATACCAGTAGTGGTCTGAACATTATGAAGATTGGCCGCCCGCTTGGCGCATCGAAGCTGCATATCATCAATATCCGGCTGGTCCTGTAAGCAACGGCTCATCCGCTGACCTGCAGAAGCTGGGTCCGGAATCCCACCAAAAGCAATGACGTCGTCACGAGAAACCCCGCTAGGAGTAAGGCCGCCTGCCATACCTCCCACCGGGCTCAAAAGCGGTACTCCACCCTGCGCCGTTACCTGCGACCTCAGCTCAGTCCCACCCGGACTAATGGGCGCCACCAGGTCCTGATTGACCACCTCCACCACACTAAGGGGGTCCTGGATCACATCACGTATCGCCTCCTCCCGATCCAAAGCGAGGGCCATCTGAGCCACCGATGATCTGAGGGGGCTGGCAACACCGTCCTCCTGCACACAACCCTGACCCAAACTAGCCCTCTCAGAAGTAGGGCCGGGGGTCACCTGCCCGAGCTCGCACCGATCGCCCCTCTCTGGCCTGAGAGACGAGTCCACCTCACTGAGTACCTCAGCCTGTCCCTCACAGTCAACGGGGCAAAGTAACGGCGGTAGCTCGGACTCCACCGGATTATCCGTCTCCATCCTAGCACTCCAGAGGCGGCTCGGCGTCGAATGCAACTCAAAAGTCCCAATCCGAAGGGATTTGGCAGGGGTCGAGGAACTAGCTGGCCCCGAAGCCATCCTAGTCATTGTGTCCGACTGAGGTTGCGGCCCCTTAGCCATCTCCTGCTGCGAGCTCTCGAACCTCTTATTCTGACTACCAGCACCTCCGTCACCCTCAGTCGTGTCCATATCCACAATGTCCTCTCCCTCGCTCTCCAGAGTTATTGGCGTATCCTCAATCTCAAGTTCAAGCACATATGTAACTCCAGCATGTGTCCACTTGACCACATCCAGTACATACTCCACACTGACTACACTGACCAACAGTCTCGCCGCGCCATGAGACCGAGTGAAAGACATATCCACTTCCTCGGTCTTCCCAATAAGAGAACCCAAACTCCAAGCAATCAGAAAGTTATTAATGAATTGACGCGGTGCCCCAAAAAAGGACCCAAACCTTCTCCAACGGTGTGCCCACTAGATCTTTCTCCTTCCACTCATCGAAAGTAAGGTAAATGCTGGTGCTAGGAAATCTGCACATACCCCACTTGAGCATATATAGTTGATCCTCCTTAGTGGGGAAGTCTACCTTGTAAGTCTGGTCCTCCATCTTTACAAGGTCCCACTGATGATTACCTGGAACTAGGTCCTGTAATTGTCGCACTATCTGAGCCTCTGTCAGACACCCATTAGCAACCTTGACGATTGCAGGGAAAGAGTTGTCCTGCACCTGGACTGAAGGTGCCATATCCGGTGACTCAAAAAACATCAGTTCCTGGCAACACACACCATAAATTGTACAGACAGGCTTAGGGCCCACAAGCAAAGGACAGTCACTAGACGCATGCTGAGATCTGCAGCAATAATCACAAAGCTCTGTGGTACACTCTGCCACAAAATGTCCAGTCTCACCACATCTATAGCAAGGCAACTTCTTCTTCTTAATGGCCCATTTAGAGAGTTTGTCACCATTGCGTTTATCCACAACCTTTTCAGGACCACCTTCAGCTGCCTTCACCTCCGGAATGCTCACCGTAGCCAAAGCCCGAACTGTATCCACCGCCACTTGAGGAAGCACGGGAGGGGGAGCCTGACCAGTCGCGAGCGACACCTCTTGAGTATCAGCGGCCACTGGCGGCGTAGGCTGCCTCGGTGGATGAGGGCGTCGCCCCCCTCCTCTTCCGCCACAAAACGCACGATGGGCCCCCCGTTGAGGACGGTTAGTAGGACCACCAACCCCCTCGACGAACGAACCAGGAGGCCCTTGAAATCCCCGTCCTTGTCCATTGCCATTGTTCCATCCAGAACCACGACCACCGCCTGAAGAAGAACCACGATGCTGCCCGTCACCGTATGCATTGTAACCGTCGTCACCCCAAGTACCATATCGGTTGAACCGAGCACCGCCGTTGTGAAGATCAAAGGAGGCAATCCCACCATGACCATCTTGCGGCACAAATCCGCCACGCCCACCGCCATGGGCTCCCCCGCGCCCGGCGAAGGCCGCACCTCCACGGCCGCCATTGGCTACGCCCGGACGTCCACCCGCCTGGGCGCCGCCCCGCAGAGCCGGCTGCACCCCGCCCCGCACTGGAGCCTGACCAGCTGGCGCACTAGCCTGGAGGTCCGCCCCGGCTGCTGCCGCAGCGGGCTTGGCCGGCGGGAGCGATCCTCTGCCCGCCATACTGCACTCTCCTGTCACAGCCGCGATAGGAACGACGGCGGAGGAGGAAACCCTTCTCGCACGCCCGGCCCCTAGCGATTCTAGAGTCGGTCTCCACGAGAGTCCAGCCCTAGGAAACCGATCGGGCGATCGAACGCTTACAGGGACCTGTAGTCGATCCCTTTGGATCGCTACATGGGCCACTTGCCCAGTCCCTTCGTTCTGTAGGCCCAAACAGTCACGTGCCAGCCCTTCTTAGCCCACAATGGAATTCAAACGCATCTGCCTCGACGCTCGGATCTCGATCGAGGACAGCGCCGGTAACACCGCCGCCGGCGGCTGAGCCTTCTTCCGACGCCCTTGCACCACCTTCCAAGAACCGAAAAAATCTCCAAAAGTAAGAGAAGGGAGACGAACCTTAGGTAGAGGGCCCTTCCAAGGCCGGATCGCCGTCGGGGCCGTCCGGCGATGAACCACTCGCCGAAGAACTTCCTCCTTGTCCGACCTCGCTAGCCCGTCCCAGGCATGGTCTTCCATGGGCACGATGACATCCACGAACTCGGCCACCTCCTCCTCCGAGTACCCGGCCCCAAGCACCTCGCACACCTTGTCACTCGGGGTCGGGGATAACGACCCAGATCCATCGCCGGAGACGTCTTCCTCGTCGGAGTCGTCGGAGTCCGCGGCCCCTAGGGCCCAGAACCGGCTCCCGCGCCCGAGCTGAGACTCCGGCCGCATGGCTGCGGCCGCGCCGCAGTGCGCCCCTACGATCGCCCGTCGCCCCTCAGCGCCTCGTCGAATATATTATGTATATATTAAACAAAAGGGAATTGCCCAGTTAATAAACGGAAAACCGGGTGAAAACCTATACAAATAGACCACATGTGGATTACTCCAAAAGCATGAAATGACATGACCACATAATTTCTCTCATATTAATTTCGCCTTGATGTGCTAGAGGAATATTCCGTTTATTCCAGCTTCCTCCTTTTCTTATTCTTCTATTCACACTGCATTTAATCCAGGAAAATGTGGAGCAAAGTGCAGTAAGACACACTGCAAAGATCATATGAATGAGTGTATCATAAAATCAATCATGGGCACCAGTGACAAGCCCAGCTCGGCTGATTTTCACGGCACCATGGCAAACACGGCTTGCGGCGGCGCCTATTGTTCTCAGGACTTCATCAAGTCAAGTACCGCCAAGTACAATGATTCGGTGTTTATTTTGCATCCACCAACTCCTATGAGTAACTATCCTGCACCATCAATTACTTCCAACAAGATTGGTCCCCAATTCTGCAATGTCAGCTGTAATGACACATCAGCTGGTTGGCGCCTAACCAGTGTGGCGGAGCACCCAAGGACTGACTGTGATGTAACTCTCAGCTACATAGAAGAGATGTTGATGCAGGACATTGATGAGAAGGTCAGAGCACCTCATGGCGAGACTGCAATTAGAAGCATGGAGGAACCCTTCTATGAACTTCTTGGACAAAAGTATCCAGTTTTGCCTGATTTACTACCACTTTGTGGATGTGGTCGCCTAACGAACCTAATTGGCAATGTCAGCAGGCTTAATGGACAATTATGCCGCAATTGCTCTGCATATATCAGCTCAGATGATTATCACCCCAATGGAAACTCACAAGCATCTCAGGCTCCATGGACTTTATCTGCAATTACTGGAGAGGCAAAACAAATCCCTCTGGTTGCTGAAAGAATGGAAATTGGTTTGAATATCAATGGCATTTCCAATGCCAAAAAGCCTAGCCGGGATTATCATTCACCTCATATGAATGACAGAGACACAATGAAGGATGCATCTATTGAAGTTCGAGGTCGAAAAGTATATCCGGGTATAGAAGAGCTTGATTTGTTAGAAGGAAGGAGAAACAAGCAGATTGCTGTTTTCTCTGATGAGCCGACGCGAAATGAGGCGTTCGACAAGGTTCTACTATGCTCTGAGCAGAAGCCCATAGATGAAGGTATTATTTCGCAACGAACCATGGCAGATACATCCACCAAGTATGCACATAAAGACCAAGGAAGAAAACCAGCTAGACAAACGACGAGAGGTAAAGCACAAAAGAAGAAGGAGGTGGTGGATCTCAGAACTCTCCTTATCCATTGCGCACAAGCAGTATCTATGAACAACCATAGCTTAGCAAGTGACATACTTAAAAGCATAAGGCATCATTCTTCACCAAGTGGGGATGATACCCAGAGGATAGCGTTTTACCTAGCAGATTGCCTGGAGATTAGATTGTCTGGAAACGGAAGTCAGATAAACCGGAATTTCATCGCTACACCAAGGAATGCAGCATATATTCTAAAGCTATTCCATCTTTGTTTCACAGTATGTCATTACTTGAGATCATCATATTATTTCTCGAACAAAACCATCCTTGATGTCTCAAAGGGAAAATCACAAGTGCACATTATTGATTTTGGCATTTGCTTTGGTTTTCAATGGCCATCATTATTGAAACAATTTGCAGATAGAGAAGGTGGGCCGCCTAAGCTTCGGATTACAGGTATAGAACTGCCCATGCCAGGCTTCCGGCCAGATGGAAGGAAGAACAACACACAGCTGCGATTAGTTGAATATGCCGGCATGTTCAAAGTACCTCTTGAATACCGGCAGATTTCATCGAAATGGGAATCCATCTCCATTGAAGATTTGAACATTAACAAAGGTGAAGTGCTCATAGTCAATTGCATAAATCGAATGAAGAATATTGCTGATGAGACAATATCCATCAACAGCGCCAGGAACAGAGTGCTCACTACCATAAGGATGATAAAGCCGAAAGTTTTCATACATGGAGTTGTTAACGGATCTTACAACAGCCCCTTCTTTTTATCACGTTTTAAAGAAGTCATGCACCACTATGCTTCACTGTTTGATATGCTTGATAAAACGACTCGACGAGATAACGAGACAAGATTGATCCTAGAGAGGGATATATACAAATATGAAATTCTCAATGTCATTGCATGTGAAGGATCAGAAAGGATTGAGAGGCCAGAGAGTTACAAGAAATGGAAGGTGCGAAGCCTCAGGGCCAGGTTTGAGCAGCTTCCACTGAATCCAACCATTGTTAAAGGAATACAACATATTGTGAGACAGATTTACCACAAAGACCTTTTTGTCGACGAAGAAGATCAATTCCTAGTGTTGGGATGGAAGGGAAGGATAGTCTATGCATTATCGACATGGAAGCCAAGTGAGTCTAACAATGAAGGCACTGATGATATCTGACGTTTCACAACAAAGACAGGTGTTTGACAGTTTAACCAACCAAAGTGGTCGCTTGTGAGGTGTTGTCTCAACTCCCAAACGCCTTTGGATTTGTATATTTTGTAATAATCAATATATATTGGCGCATCTGAATGTAGCCTACTATCTTGAATTTGCTTCAACACTTCTATATTTGTACTGATTTAACTACAAATGATTATCTTCAATCTACCAATATCTTACGGGCCTCATTGATTCAAAGGATTGGAACCCTTAGGAATTTTTTCTCATTCGATTCACAGGACTGTATGGTACAGGACCACAGAAATTTTATCTTCCACTCAAATCTTCTGAAAAATATTCTTTGACTTCTTTGTGAAACAATCAAACAAACCAAAACCCCATAGGATTCGTATGGCCATGACATTGCAATCCTATATTTTTCCTATTCCTATGTTTTTGGAATTCTACGAATCCAAGGAACACTAAAAGTTGATAACGATCTTCCAACAAACTGACAGAAGTCAGTGGTATTTCTATCATGACAAAAGCAAGTTACGTAAATAGTGGAAGGAAGAAAGAAAATTAAGTAAAAACCTCGAAGGGAGCAATTTTAACAAGCTCCTTCTTATCCCCTCTTTTTGCATGGGAGGTAAGAAGGTAAGAGTTAATTAAACCCATTACTTAATGCAATCAGTGACTCAGATCTATTTTATACTCTTACCTCTCATGTGAAAACGGGAGGTAAGAGGGAGGATGTTAAAAAACCTCGAAGGAATGACAAAATAGATAAGCTTGACAATACCTCAAAGGCTGGAATCCTGAATGGGGAACTCCTTTTGCACGTTTCCGGCTAACCGACAGTTCACCGTGTCCTCTTGGTTTCTCTAGGTTGGTGTTGGTGTGATTAGTCAACTTCAACTTCTGTTCCTGCGGTTAGCAAGCACCACTGCCATTACTGATGTCCAAGATTACCGTGACTATACAGAAGAAAGTGAGTGCGGTGTGCGTCAAGTGAGTTGATTTTTGTACTAGTCACATCATATATATCGAACACCTGCGAGGCACTCTATGCTCCCTTACGACTGCCGTGGTCTGATCCTTAAAAAAAGAAGCCGAGTGCGGTGTTCTATGCTCACCTGGTTGGGAGCCAGTAAGGCCTAGGTGCGCAGGTTGCTGACAATCTCCTCTCCATAAAATTCAGCTTGCCCCCAAGCTGATATCGATGAATAGGAGAGTCACCCGGATCCCAGGCAATGCTCAAATGAAGCTTTTCGTCATCGGTACCAACAACTTATGCAGCAGAAACAAATGTATTGTCACTTGGATCCCAAGTCAGTTGAGAAGCTTGGAAAGTTAGCACACCAAGGAACACAGTCGAAAGGAGGACATTTGGTTGACCGATTGTAGGCCAATGAGTAAATCATGTGCACACTACATAATTGGGAGTTGTAGGCCTCATGGGTACGCACTATATAGAGCCGCCAAGAAATCTTCCATACCATCAAGTAAGAAGCACTAGCATGTGAAAATTCTACAGTAGCCCCATTTTAAAAGTGATGGAAGCATATGCGCAATCACAACATCTTCAATAAGGAATAACACACTCATAGCGATGTTGCCATGTCCAGCTTGAGACGGCAAGGACATGCTGGAATTTTAGTCTATTATGGCCCAGCCCAATATTAATTTCAGAAATTCCTAATAAATCCTAGAGGCCCATTTAGCCCATTCGTGCAAGGCAAGGGGCACTACTAAAGTTTAGTCCCACATTGCTTCTTTACAGGGAGTTGGACCTCCTTATAAGGGAGGCTCTTTCTCCACTTGTACGAGCATGGGAAGAAGAGGGACATCCACGCGCGCTCCTCCTCCGCCGCCCGCCCCGCCACGACGCACCGCACCGCACCGCACCGCACCGCGGGTTGAAACGTTTTTCGGTAGTGGAGAATAAATCCGAACGGTGCAACCCCTTCGGCTGCTGCCTGTTCACTTCGCCTCCCTCTTTTGCTGCTGTCTTCCTCATCCCGGCTTGCGGCGTGCACCGCAGGTCGGGACAGTAGGCCTCCGAAACCGCACCTTTTGAGTCATGTACGGGAGAAGGGTGATAAGGTTTTTGGGGAGCGCTCGGCACGACTACTGGTTGTTTCATCACGGACGATCCGGTCGCCGACGACTACTTCCCCGACGTCGACAACCTCTTCGACGACATGGCCAGCGAGGACAACTCACCCAAGACCGGGGCTTCGGCTGCTGCTTCGTATGTCTCCATGATTTCTCTAGTTTGTCTTGTTCTATACTTTGGCCCGTACGTGTTCATGGTCTTTCTGTTAGAAACACTGTCACTGTTCTTCGATCTAGTGTTTGCTCTAAATATGTTAGGTCCTACTTCATATATGCAACT
This sequence comes from Secale cereale, assembly GCA_902687465.1. NCBI lineage: Eukaryota > Viridiplantae > Streptophyta > Magnoliopsida > Poales > Poaceae > Secale > Secale cereale. The sequence continues at coordinate 62,059,722 of LR738711.1, forward strand.
AGTTCTGTATATCAAGATGCTATTTACCTTCTCTTTGTCAGATCGCATGACTTGCTATATTACTGTTATATTAGTCATGCTTTATCTAGTATTTCTGTTAATAAAATCACTTGGTAAATTGCACATATTTCCAACAGGACATGTATTTCATCATTGACATCGGGTCCAACCAGTGAAGGCTACAATATCAATGTGTAGAAAACATCTTCAAACAAGTAACGACGCAAGTCCGTGCTTCAGTGCCTAACCGCAAAGATCATATCACGGATTTTTCACCCCATGTATGAAGCACAGTGTCCTTTACTAACGACAGATCTTCCTAGAATATTTTTCTTTACATGTAAAACGTGTATATACATAGGTATCCTATATGTAATATATATCACACAACGTCATATGTCCGAGCAACAATGTAATAAACACAGATAAAAGAAATGCATCCATAAGCACGAGCAAGCAACAGTACACATCAAGCACTATTCTATGCACACATGTGGCTTGCTTCTACTTCAAACCCATGTCAAAATCAAGCTGGGATCCGCAGCGCGGAAGCCAGTGGAAGGGTGACAAATGACGAAGTCCGGTTGAGCACGACGAGGTTGGGGACAACCCTCGGATGACAGCGGTCGGAGCGACACGACCACCTAGCGTCCAGTTGCACACGACAGCAAACCCTTGAAATTATGTGCATAGGAGCCGCGTAACTATTTTTAGAACAAGTCGAGCCAAAAGAACCTAAAAGAGACAAAGACCTCACTGAGGATCCAAAGGCTCCAGCTTCCACAAGTGCAATAAACAAATCACATTCCTCCACTCCTAATTGGCGTTTGACGCAGTTCATTAGCCTCCAAAATGCCGCCTGCTGGCCTATCTGCAAATCTCGTTTTACAGGTCATCACAGCGATGAATTCCATCACTAGTATCAACCGCCCATACCTCGGCAAACTCACCAGCGGCTGACATAAAACAGACATGCCGCTTCTTGCTTCCCTCAGCACGGCTGAGATAGTACAGCTTAGCCATCCCTCAGCTCAGCCAGTTTCGTCCTTTCCTGGTATATCGAGCTGCCATTCTTTCCGCCGACAGACGCACTTGCCCCTTGGCTTGCTGTTAATTTGAGCCTACAATCTCACGGTTCAACGAGTCCCAGTGAGTTCACCTCATGGTGAGTGCCCCTTCTCTTATGTTCAATCAGGTGTACGCCAAATGCCATGATCTAGTATGATGACTTTGTTCTGTAAGACCCATTCTTCTCATTATTGCTGCTCAGTGTCCATTTCCCAAGAAAATCGAAGTAGGTGCGATGTCTGCTAATGTTTTTTTCATCAACATGAACTGAAGATACTGTTATTTCTAACACAGTAGCCTGTATGTCCATCTCGTTCAACTGCTCAAAATTTGCTATCACTGTAATAAGTCCCAGGACAGATGTCAACGTCTTTGATATTAAGTTCCGCTAGCTTGATATACTGGAAGAGTATTTCGTGTATTCCAACTTCTTACTTTTGTTCTGCTCTTCACATATTGAGTCAACTGTTAATAATGCAATTGATCCAGGGAAATCTGATTCAAAGTGCAATCTGACATGCTGCAATGATCGTCGTATGATACAGTCTGTCATGGGTAGCGGTGACAAGTCCAGCTCTACTGATTTTCATGGCATCATGGCGAACACGGCTGGCTGTGGCGCCTATTGTTCTCAAGAGTTCATGGAGTCAAGTACTGCCAAGTACAATGACTCAGAGTTTATTTTGCATCCACCAGCCCCTATGAGCTACTATCCTCAACTATCAATTGTTTCCAACAAGGTTGGTCACGTTTCATGGAGCACATCTTCTTCTTGTAAGATCTACAGCCCCCAACTCTACAGTGTCAACAGCGATGAAACATCAGCTGGTTGGCGCCTAATCAGTGTGGCGGAGCACCCAAAAACTGACTCTGATGTAACTCTCAGCCACATAGAACAGATGTTGATGCAGGACACCGATGACAAGGTCAGAGCACCTCATGGAGAGACTGCCATTAGAACTATGGAGGAGCCCTTCTATGAACTTCTTGGACAGAAGTACCCTGTTTTGCCTGGCTTGCTACCACTTTGTGGTTGTGATCGCCTCAAGAACCTAAATGGCAGTGTCAGTAGGCTTAATAATGGACAGTTATGCAATAATTGCTCTGTAACAATCAGCTCAGATAATTATCACTCCAACGGCAGCTCACAAGCTTCTCAGGCTCCATGGACTTTATCCGCCATTGTTGGAGTGGCAATACAATTCCCTCTGGGTGTTGAAAAAATGGGAATTGGTTTGAACATCAATGGCCTTTCCATTAGCCCAGAGAGTCATTCACCACATATTAATGATAAGGACACTATCAGGAATGCACCATTTCACGATCGAAGCCGAAAAGTTTTTCCGGGTATCGAAGAGCTTGATTTGTTAGAAGGAAGGAGAAACAAGCAGATTGCTATTTTCTCCGACGAGCCAGTCCGAAATGAGGCGTTCGACAAGGTTCTGCTTTGCTCTGAGAATAGGCCCGTGGATGAAGATATTATTTTGCAGCGAGCCATGGCAGATATATCCACCAAGTATGCACAGAAAGAACAAGGAAGAAAACCAGCTCGGCAAACGAAGAGAGGTAAAACACGAAAGAAGAAAGAGGTGGTGGATCTCAGAAGTCTCCTTATCCATTGTGCGGAAGCAGTATCTGTGAACAACCGTACCATAGCAAGTGACATACTTAAAAGCATAAGACAACATTGTTCACCAAGTGGGGATGATACCCAGAGGCTAGCGTTTTACCTAGCTGATTGCCTGGAGATAAGATTGTCTGGAAGCGGAAGTCGGATAAACCAGAAGGTCATCACTACACCGACGAATGCAGAACATATTCTAAAGCTGTTCCATCTGTGCTTCACAGTTTGCCCTTACTTGAGGTCATCATATTATCTCTCAAACAAGACAATCCTTGACGTCTCAAAAGGAAAACCACGAGTGCACATTATTGATTTTGGCATTTTCTACGGTTTTCAGTGGCCGTCATTACTGAAACAATTTGCAGATAGAGAAGGTGGGCCGCCTAAGCTTCGGATTACAGGTATAGAGCTGCCCACGCCAGGTTTCCAGCCAGATGAAATGAATAAGAACACACGGCTACGATTGACTGAATATGCCGACATATTCCAAGTACCTCTTGAATACCGACAGATTTCATCAAAATGGGAATCCATCTCCCTCGAAGAATTGAACATTGACAAAGATGAAGTGCTCGTAGTCAATTGCATACTCCGAATGAAGAATATTGGTGATGAGACAATATCGATCAATAGCGCCAGGAATAGGGTGCTCAATACCATAAGGATGATGAAGCCGCAAGTTTTCATACACGGAGTTATTAACGGATCTTACAACACCCCCTTCTTTCTATCACGATTTAAAGAAGTCATGTACCACTACACTTCAATGTTTGATATGCTTGAGAAAACTACTCCACGAGATAACGAGACAAGAATGATCCTAGAGAGGGATATATATAAATATGCAATTCTTAATGCCATTGCATGTGAAGGATCAGAAAGGATTGAGAGGCCAGAGAGTTACAAGAAATGGAATGTAAGAAGCATCAGGGCGAGGTTTGAGCAGCTCCCATTGAATCCAACCATTGTTAAAGGCATACAATATATGGTGAGACAGATTTATCACGAAGATTTCTTCGTCGACGAAGAAGACCAATGCCTAGTGTTGGGATGGAAGGGAAGGATACTATACGCATTATCCACATGGAAGCCAAGTGAGTCTGGCGATGAGGGTGATTAAGACTGAAGAGATTTGCTGTTTCACAACAAAGACAGAGGTTTGGCAATCTAATCCAACAAAGACAGAGGTTACTGTCTCATCCCCCAAATACGTTTTGGATATGTACACTTGGTAATAACAGCTACATTTTGTCACATTTGAATGCAACCTACTAGCTTGAATTTGTTGCAACAATGCCTTCTTTTTCTCTAGGATTTCCTTAGATTTACATTTATTTTTCTGTAACCACATATGATTATCTCCAATCTACTAATATCGTTGAAGTTTTATATCGATTGTCGAACAAACTGACCGCAGTTACCGGCACTTCTTTCACCACAAAAGCAATGCACAGGCAACAGTGTAAAACAAAGGAACAAATCAAGCAAGGAATGACAGAACACCTAGCTTGATGATAATAAATACCTGAAAGGCTGGAATCCTGAGAGAGGGATTTCTTCTGCACGATTATTTCAGGCTAACCGATGACAGTGCACCCTGTCCTCTTGGTTTTCCTAGGCTGGTTGCGGTGTCGAGCTTTGGCTTCTGTAGTTCTGTTGTTTGCGAACACGACTGCCATCATCCACTGCATCACTGGTGCGCAAAGGAAACTGAGCACGCGGCGCGTTACCGGTCACGCATTTTGTCGAACACCTGCAGGGCACCCTCCCGCTCCCGCGCGATTGCAGTGGTCTGGCGACCCAACGCAACGATTCGACCCCGTCACCGTCGTCCAAGGCTCGAAGCTGGCGCCACTTTCTTGTTCCCCGACCGACGTCGCCGAACGAGTTTGACGCCGATCTTGGACGCGCAAGCTTTGCCTGTCGCTTGGGCTGTTGGGCACCAATGATGGCGAATGCCATCGACTCCAAGTTGTACCACGAAGGCATACTAGTTAAGCCTGGTGGCAGCGATGGTGCACGCGTGCCGGCGTGCGCCGCCTCTCCAGTCTCCAGCTCCGCGACGGAGAAGGGGCCGAAGTTCTCTTCCGCAGACCCGGGTTTGTTTTCCTTCGTAGGGGTATCTAACTTCAACGCGCCGACACATTTAGTCCGCGCGTCCAAATAGTTTGCGGCTTTGCGCGTATAGAAAAGTTGGCCCTACGTGTCGATCGAAATGAACGTGTGTCCGTTTTTCATCCACTTTGAGTCTTATTTGTGTCGGTGCGGACACAAGACGGACGCGCGCGGCGCACGCCGACTACTCCCCCTTGCCAAAATATTAGATATGGGAGAAGCCACCGAAGAGGCTGAGGCCGAGATCCATGAGCGAGGCTAGTTGGGTAGTGAGCCTAGCTCAACTGGTTGGGGGAGTGGATGTACAAACCCAACACCCTGATTCAAATCCTCACGGATGCGAATTTAGATTCCTACTAGTAAAAGGCTCGTGCGTTGCAACGGGCTAATAAAACTATGTATTAACCACTTATCATCGTCTCAGAAACTAATCTTTGTGCGTTGCAGCAGGGCATCATCGATTGGCCAATGTGTTTATTCTGCCACAGAACTTAAAACACTCATGAATGAACTATCAAACTTTAGTGGATGCAAGATTCAAATAAGGTGTTACAGATAATTACATGAAAATGAACCAATGAGCTAGCTGGTTGAGGAAGGATGTCTTCCATACGTAGTACTACCTCCGTCCAAAAATATTTGTCATCAAAATGGACAAAAAGAGATGTATCTAGAACTAAAATACATCTAGATACATCACCTTTTATTCATTTTGATGACAAGTATTTCCGGACAGAGGGAGTACTCATCTGGCTAACTGAATACCAAAAGATGAAAATGATCAACTAAGTTCGCTAATCAATGCCAGATCAATCGTTGACCAGATACGAATGTGATGCCCAGAATGGGACTATACCTCCTACGTGTCGAGGCACGACTTAAAGGTATAAGCCCATCCTAGAATGATCTCAAGTTTGGTATCTTTGCACGACTCATGTAAAGAGGGATTAAATTGCAAAAGGAGATAGTTGGCTTACACTCGCCACTTCACACAATACATTACATAAGCAATCATCATTCAGAACATCACAACCCGACTACGGGTGAAGATCCAAAAGAAAGATACCAAAACAACATAAAGCCACAGGTCAGGATCGAATCCTAGTAGAAACCACTACTGATCGTCGAAACAACACAAGCATAAACAGCCAAACTCTTCATCGAGCTCCCGGTGAAGAACTGAACCAACTCCTGCATCAAACTCGGCTGAACCTGCATCTGGTGTGGTGAAGTAACTGTGAGCCACAGAGGACTCAGCAATCCCGTTCCCGGGTAACATTACTATTTAAGCCTTGGGTGTGGATAAGGCTGAAGAAAGAACGAGAGGTGAAGGAACAAACAAGAGTCTGCAGCAGCAACTAGCACTAACTTACGTAAAAGAGAGCGAGAAGAGAAGTGCCTCGGTCGAGAGATGATCACGAAGTGATCCTAACTAAAGCCGATCAAACATAACCCCTCCGTGTTCAACTCCCGAATCCCTATTCGGAAATTGACAGTCACGGAACACACGCTGGTAGTGTATTAGTAACATTGTGTCGAGTTATCTACAACCGGAATTAACAAGCTCCCATCTGCCACATAACCGCGGGCACGGCTTTCGAAAGTTCAAACCCTGCAGGGGTGTTCCAACTTGGCCCATCACAAGCCCACGATCCGCGGAGTCGCAACTCCAAAGGTGGGAAGACCCGAGTATTCTCGGAATCCCGTGCTCAAGTTAAACCAAACTAAGGTAAGGCTAATCCAGCAAATCCTCCCGGCGTGCCGACACCCTGATAGTAGCCGCGCGTATCTCGTCTCAGGCCACGACCGGATGGGCGATTCTACAGGACCCAATCCTCGAGTTTCCCCGTGGTGGTTCCCGCAGACTCCCCGTTTGGGACCAACACCATCGGCACTGGCCCCCCTGCTATGTAGAATTAAGAATCCTCGGGTAGCGCTAACTCCCTATGCAAATTAATTAATTAATTAAGTTGTTATTATGAGGCAAATAGTACCAAAAGTTGGGACTTGCTGGAAAAGACTTAGCACTTAGCGGTTTATCAAGGGGGTCCCATACACCCCAACCGTGTTAGGAACGCATAATCAAGGAACATAACACCGGTTTATACGGTTCCTAACAGCATGAGTGGAACAAAACACCAAGCAAAAGGCTTAGCCTTCCACCCTGCCAGTATATAGATGATTTCATTTTTAAGCATTTATATAGTGTGATATAACCCAACCAAACTTCAGCATGAAGCAAGCATCTTCAATCTTCACCTGCAACTAGCAATGCTATAAGAAGGGCTGAGCGAAGCGTACTTATCCAAGCAACGGTTTGCATAGGTAGGGTGGTTAAACATGGCAATTGGTTACAAGTAGGAGGCTGACAAGAAGATCATGGGCATCGAGGCAAAACTATAGATCGAGACTTCTAGCAAGAGGCAAAAATAGTAATGGTATCCGGGTTCGGTCATCTTGCCTGGGATTCCACAAGGGAGAAGAACGGATCCAAGAAGAAGACGGAGCAACAGTCGAGCGAATCCTCACAAACTCCGGAACGAAACCGAAGCTATCAAGAGAAGCAAGCCGGAAAGAAACAAACAACACGGTAAACACACAAGCATCAACATGGCATACGATGCACAAGCAAGCATGATGCATGTCCGGTTTAAATAAGCATGGCATGGCTAGTGCACAAACAATACTACAAGTTAAGTGGAGATCAATATGCAACGAGTTGCATATTGACGAAACACCACATTAATTATTTAGTTGACTCTCATTTAATTACAAGACAAGATTAAATGTTTTTAACATGGCAAGAGGTGAAACATAAAGAAACTACACTATTAAGGCATTTTAAATGAGGCCGGAGGATAACAACAACATATCCGGAAAATCCCCATGAGCATGTTTAGTAATTATAAGCAAACAACATTAAACATTCTCATGTTGTTATCATGATGCGGATGACATGGTCAAGTTTATGCAATTATTAAAAGGTTAACATAAGAGGATATGAAGTGTTGTCACCGTGGGGGAATGAAAGGGTGCCACGGCAACGATCCGAAAATGATGCAACGCAACATCTCGGTTCCGGTACTCGTTGAGAGACCGGAGCAAAAGATGAAGGTGGCGTGAGCGAGTCAAACGAGATGAAAGGTGGGGCGATCCCGTTACCGGGTACCCACGAGTCGGTGACGAGGCAACCGAGGAACATGAAAAAAGGTCGGAACGGCACGAAGCACACACGGGAAACATTTCATACAACACAACAAGCACAAGCGTTCATCCACGGGGTCGTCTCGGGGTTATACCTTCGAAACACTCGTTTCGGGACGGTTCGAGATCGTCGAGGGACGTAGTGGTAGTAGTGGTACACGAGTCGTGGTACACGGGGCGACGGTAGTGGTACAAGCCGTAGAGGGAAGTAGACGTTCTCGTGAGTCGGAGAGGTACTCGTTCATGTAGTAGTCGGACTTGACGGGTCCCGTGAAGTAGTCGAACTTGGAGCTCGTTTTCCCGTAGAGGTTCGGTCGTCGTGGTACTTGTCGGGTCATCGTGTAGTCGTACTTGATCCGAGTAGTCGTTCGTTCGTAGTCGTTCACGTCATCGATGTCGGGGTACTTGTCGCGTCGGCGTTCGTAGTGGTACTTGGGGGTTCTCGATCTCGCGCCGTAGTTGTACAAGGGTCCAAAAGTAGATATTCTTACTGCTCCATGGTTACTTGAGATGAACAAATAGCAGCAACAAAACAAAAACAAAAACAAAAACAAAAAAAAGGAAAAAGAAGGATGCGGGGGTGCGGCGCTGCTGGCTCGATCCGGAGGGGAGACGAGGCCTGGCCTTGGGGCGCGGAGGGGCGCACGGCCTGGAAGAAGGACGGCGGCTCCTGGAGGAAGAAGACCGCAGCCGCGGCCTTAGCGCTGCCCGGCCGGCGCTGGATCGACGCACGGGAGGAGAGGAGGGGCGCCCTTGGCGCGGCGGCGGCTGGCAGTGGCCGGGGCTGGCCGGAGGGAGGATGAGGCCGCGGGAGCCTGGGATGCGGCCTGGCCGCGGGCTCGCGCGACGCTCTGGCGCGGGAGGAGCGACACCATGGCGCGGGCTGGGCTCCTGGAGGACGGGGAGGGAGCCGCGGCGAGGGAGGCCATGGCGCTCGGGCCGCTGCTGGCTGAGGGATGCGGGGCTAGAGCGGGGCGGGCACGGCCTCTGGAGGGTGCGCGCTCGGGCTTGGAGAGGAGGAGATGGCGACGAGGCAGAGGCTCGAGGGGAGAGGGGAATCGGCCTGAGGGGAAAACGGGGCCTCGGTCGAGGGAGCCTCGAGGGACAGAGGGAGAGGGAACGATGCGTGTGGCGGCGGCGCACAGGGGAAGAGGGAGAGGAGAGTTAGCGCTAGGGTTAGAAGGGAACGGGCTCGGATCTTCGGCCCAAGAGGCTGCAGCAGGCTGGGCCTGGAAGGGAAGAGCTGATGAGCCCTCCTCTGCTGCTGGTTCTTTTCCCATTAAAAGAAAAAGAACAAAGAAAAAGAAATGCCCAGAGAGTTTGGAGATGATTTAGACTGAGATAAAAATATCCCTACAACCCTGAAATTGTGGGCTATTTTGATAAAATGCTTTGGCAATTTTTAGAGACTACAAATTTATGCGAGTTCGGAAATAACTCGAACTTGCATAAATCCTTAGGCCAACCAAGCACTTCCAAAAAAACATGGAAAAAAAAGGAGGAGGAGGTCTAGGCAAGGGATTGAGAAGAAAAGGGCATGGGTAAAATTATGCAAGTGTGTTTGAGTAATTCCAAAGAATGGAATAATTAATAAATATAGCTCCCTAAATATTGAGAGGCTTTTATATGTTATAAAGAGAAGTCACCTTCCCTCGATTTAAATGGACCGAAGGTCCACACGATTTATTTAGGTTGAGATGCAATAATAAAATAACATGATGGCATGATGACATGATGCAATGCAAAATAAATAAATAACACAAGCACAAAAGAACACACGGGCAACCCGGAACATCTGGAATCTTCTGGAATCTTCTGGGACGTCGGTCTCGGGCGTCACAACTCTCCCACACTAACAGAGGATCTCGACCCGAGATCCTAGAGATATCACCGGGTAAAAACGGAAGAGGAAGAGGTAAAACAAAGTTGCTTCTTTGACAGACGAGTGAAACCAAAGAACCTTGAGAGGTTGACAAAATGAAAGAGAATACAACGGAGATAAACGAATATGAAAATACTCCGTTAGAAAAGAGAAACAAGGAGCATTATGAGAACCTTGTAGGTTAGAAGACAAGAATTAAGAGCTTATGAACCAAAAGAATAAGAAACTGCAATGGTATAGCCAAGGAATAAGAATGACAGAATTTGGACAGCACTCCGTCTGAAAATGGAAGGAATTAACAAGAACTTAAGGAGATGGAATGATACTTGATGAAAACAACAACATATTGCCTCCAAAACAATTAAAAGAATGGCACAAGGGTAAGAAAGATTTAGACAGCACTCCGGTTGAAAAGAGAGGAAAATCTAGATAAGATGATAGAACAAGAATGGAGGACACAATACTCCGGTTAAAAGACAGGCAAAACTAGATAAGATGACGGAACTTGAATAAAGAATACAACACTCCGGTTGAAAGATAAGCAAAAGAGAATATGATCTTGATAAAAGAAGATGATGGTTAAAGAGAGCAACATCACAATGCCTCCGGAGTGAAAGAATAGCATATAGTTCAATGAAAGAAATGAACGGAGAAAAGTATGACAACTTCTCTCAAAATTGAATTTGCAAGAGCATCTTACGAAGTAGGGTTGAATAGAGTTGTTGGAATTTCAACAACGAGAAGAATAAGCTTGATGTGGGCTTATGGAAAACATCTCAAAATTAAGAGGTGACAACCAGCCACTAACAGAAACGAATTGCTTGGATCGAGATCAACAAGGAGATGAAAAACTTATTTCATCGGAATGATAAATGAAGAACTTGGGTCATTTATAATCACCATAATTAGCAACAATCCTTAGGGAAAGCTTTTAAGTGAAATACAACCCAAGATAACTCCAATGAATAAATTGAATGGTTGGAAAGATCTCCTGAACAACGAAAATGATGGTTTTAAATATCTCATTCCTGACAACTTGTGAATCATGAAACATGAAGGAAAATTATCAAGAATGACATAACACCACCTGAAAAGACAAGGTAGAAAGAATTGCAATTAGAAAGTATGATGAAGAATGCTTGAGCTCCAACAAGAATCTTGATGAAGACTTCGAGGATGAATTAAATGATGATGAACCACCATGAGAACTCCGGTAATGAAAGCATGAGAAGTGAAAGATGAAAAGAATAAGATTCAAGGCCTGCGATGAATTAGATGGAGGTTTGAAATGATATAATTGAAATAGCTTGGAGCTCCGGAAAGAAGATTAAAAACTTAGAACCAAGGATATGATATGATGAACAAGCTCCAGACAAAAGAATGAAATCACCTTGAAGGAATGAGAATAAGAATTATGTAATGCATCTCCTTCACCAATTTAAATTGATGACAACCAAAGGATTTGGCATACTACTTATTCTCGTTGCAACGAATTAAAGAGAGGTCTAGAACAAGTTGGATAAATCTTCAACGAAACACCGGTAGGATTATGAAAAGAACAAATGAATTAAAATGATAACAACGGAAGAGTAACTTGAAAGAACCACCGTAAGAATATGGAGACGAACGAAGAGACATCAATGAAGAATATTTGGAGGGCGAAGTTGCAAACAGAGAATGAAGAAATCTTCTGAAATGATGGCCTTCGGAGGATCACAATGAGAAGAACTCAAGAATTGCTCTGAAGGGGCATGAAAACACTTCCCACAATCGAAAACAATTATGAGGATGGCATGAAGCTAGAATCACAACTCATCAAGAGAACGGGTTAAAATTTAAGAGAAACACTTCTTCGGTCTTCAGATGTTGATAATGGAGAGGAGAAATGCCATAAGAATTGTTGAGCACTCCGGAATGAAGAATTACAAAGGTTGAACCAATGATGAAAAAGAATTTGAAAGTAAACTTGGAGAAGGCATATGACTGATGGAAATCATTCTTACGTCACACTTTGAAAAGAATTTGAGTATAACTCCAGAAAATTAGAAGAGTCAGGTAAGATCCTGGGAAAATACCTGTGGGTTAGGGCCCACTCAAAGAAATCACCGTTGAAAAGATTGCTTAAGAGATGTAGCACCGGTTGAATTAAATGGCTTGGATAAGATGACATTCTCAAAATAGCTTGAATGGATTAAGAATGGAATTATGAATATTCAGCACTCCGGATATGAATAGCAAGAGGAGAATGATTAATTGGTGCACCGGAATAAGAAAGCATTGTGAATGAAGAAAATGATAAGATCAACACCAAAATCTTGAATTACATCCACCGGAAGAATCTAAGAACAAAAGAATGATGAACTTGAAGCTCTTGAGCATCTTCACGATAATTCACCGGATAAGAACATTGAAGGAAAAGAATGAAGAAACATCACATGAATAAAATGGATACTTCATTCTAGAATTACTGGCTCCAAGAAGAAGAAGGGTGGGAGGGTGGGGAAAAGAAAGACAACTTGGGATGAACAAAATGGGCACCGGTTGGAAAAGAATTAACATGACCATCTCGATGATCAAGAAGGAATAGCACTCTCATAGAAATATGAGAACACCGATTACGAAAGGTATGGAATCAACATTTGACATCGAAGCAACTCGAATACCAGAATCAAAACAAGAACAAAGGATAGATGTGCAACATGATCTTCACAATATCATTCAAACAGAGGATTGAACGAATGAATTCCGTAGGTACATCAACTTGACGAGAAGCCACTTGGAGAACAAAAGGTAAATAAAAGGAACAAGGTACAAATGGAACAAACACAAGATAGAAGTTTCGTTCGACATCTTCGTGCTGAAAGCTCATGGAACGTGTTACAAAAGGGTTTTGCAATCCCCGGATCAGCATAGCCAAGGACCCTTTAAGATGCAACTCCCGATCAGAACAAGTCCATAAAACCACTTCACTCAATGTAAAACCCCAAACTTCATATCGTGCATCCGTTGGAAGAATGCCTAGAACTACTAGATGAACCCACCTATAGATTTCCGAAAGTTTCCAGTTATGCAATCAGGTGTTAGGGATACACGGGAAGCACCGCGCAATCAACTCTAAACCTACATCCAGGTGTATCCATCCTTCAACACATAACCAGTCTTTCTCGGAAACTGTTTACCTCGGACCTTCGAAAAGCATCCACTATACAAGCTATGGCAATACTCTCGAACTACCTCCCCAGTACTGGGTGATGTCGGGGTTATCTTGCCACTGGCCGTATAGGAGAGATTTTCGATGTCGGCCGTCTTAAGTATTTAGTACTGCCGCGATATGCTTGTTACAATGATACCCCGAAGCTCAACTCCTCGGTAACAGGAGGCATCGAGAACAATATCCTTGTCACAAGAACATCGAAACAATCCCAGAATACTCGCGGGATCCTAAAAAAAATTTGGTGCAATTTTTGAAAGTAGAAGAGGCAAGAGTAGACGTCAGGAGTCCTCACCAGAGAGAAAGGGGAAGAGAAGCAAAGAAATCCTACTCTCCGATATAATATAGGACTCAAAAAGTTTTTAAGTGTGTGCCTAGACTCAACCGTCAACGATTCGATCAATCAGTGGGGGCTTCTAGGTCGGAGAAGGCTCTGATACCAACTTGTGATGCCCAGAATGGGACTATACCTCCTACGTGTCGAGGCACGACTTAAAGGTATAAGCCCATCCTAGAATGATCTCAAGTTTGGTATCTTTGCACGACTCATGTAAAGAGGGATTAAATTGCAAAAGGAGATAGTTGGCTTACACTCGCCACTTCACACAATACATTACATAAGCAATCATCATTCAGAACATCACAACCCGACTACGGGTGAAGATCCAAAAGAAAGATACCAAAACAACATAAAGCCACAGGTCAGGATCGAATCCTAGTAGAAACCACTACTGATCGTCGAAACAACACAAGCATAAACAGCCAAACTCTTCATCGAGCTCCCGGTGAAGAACTGAACCAACTCCTGCATCAAACTCGGCTGAACCTGCATCTGGTGTGGTGAAGTAACTGTGAGCCACAGAGGACTCAGCAATCCCGTTCCCGGGTAACATTACTATTTAAGCCTTGGGTGTGGATAAGGCTGAAGAAAGAACGAGAGGTGAAGGAACAAACAAGAGTCTGCAGCAGCAACTAGCACTAACTTACGTAAAAGAGAGCGAGAAGAGAAGTGCCTCGGTCGAGAGATGATCACGAAGTGATCCTAACTAAAGCCGATCAAACATAACCCCTCCGTGTTCAACTCCCGAATCCCTATTCGGAAATTGACAGTCACGGAACACACGCTCGTAGTGTATTAGTAACATTGTGTCGAGTTATCTACAACCGGAATTAACAAGCTCCCATCTGCCACATAACCGCGGGCACGGCTTTCGAAAGTTCAAACCCTGCAGGGGTGTTCCAACTTGGCCCATCACAAGCCCACGATCCGCGGAGTCGCAACTCCAAAGGTGGGAAGACCCGAGTATTCTCGGAATCCCGTGCTCAAGTTAAACCAAACTAAGGTAAGGCTAATCCAGCAAATCCTCCCGGCGTGCCGACACCCTGATAGTAGCCGCGCGTATCTCGTCTCAGGCCACGACCGGATGGGCGATTCTACAGGACCCAATCCTCGAGTTTCCCCGTGGTGGTTCCCGCAGACTCCCCGTTTGGGACCAACACCATCGGCACTGGCCCCCCCTGCTATGTAGAATTAAGAATCCTCGGGTAGCGCTAACTCCCTATGCAAATTAATTAATTAATTAAGTTGTTATTATGAGGCAAATAGTACCAAAAGTTGGGACTTGCTGGAAAAGACTTAGCACTTAGCGGTTTATCAAGGGGGTCCCATACACCCCAACCGTGTTAGGAACGCATAATCAAGGAACATAACACCGGTTTATACGGTTCCTAACAGCATGAGTGGAACAAAACACCAAGCAAAAGGCTTAGCCTTCCACCCTGCCAGTATATAGATGATTTCATTTTTAAGCATTTATATAGTGTGATATAACCCAACCAAACTTCAGCATGAAGCAAGCATCTTCAATCTTCACCTGCAACTAGCAATGCTATAAGAAGGGCTGAGCGAAGCGTACTTAGCCAAGCAACGGTTTGCGTAGGTAGGGTGGTTAAACATGGCAATTGGTTACAAGTAGGAGGCTGACAAGAAGATCATGGGCATCGAGGCAAAACTATAGATCGAGACTTCTAGCAAGAGGCAAAAATAGTAATGGTATCCGGGTTCGGTCATCTTGCCTGGGATTCCACAAGGGAGAAGAACGGATCCAAGAAGAAGACGGAGCAACAGTCGAGCGAATCCTCACAAACTCCGGAACGAAACCGAAGCTATCAAGAGAAGCAAGCCGGAAAGAAACAAACAACACGGTAAACACACAAGCATCAACATGGCATACGATGCACAAGCAAGCATGATGCATGTCCGGTTTAAATAAGCATGGCATGGCTAGTGCACAAACAATACTACAAGTTAAGTGGAGATCAATATGCAACGAGTTGCATATTGACGAAACACCACATTAATTATTTAGTTGACTCTCATTTAATTACAAGACAAGATTAAATGTTTTTAACATGGCAAGAGGTGAAACATAAAGAAACTACACTATTAAGGCATTTTAAATGAGGCCGGAGGATAACAACAACATATCCGGAAAATCCCCATGAGCATGTTTAGTAATTATAAGCAAACAACATTAAACATTCTCATGTTGTTATCATGATGCGGATGACATGGTCAAGTTTATGCAATTATTAAAAGGTTAACATAAGAGGATATGAAGTGTTGTCACCGTGGGGGAATGAAAGGGTGCCACGGCAACGATCCGAAAATGATGCAACGCAACATCTCGGTTCCGGTACTCGTTGAGAGACCGGAGCAAAAGATGAAGGTGGCGTGAGCGAGTCAAACGAGATGAAAGGTGGGGCGATCCCGTTACCGGGTACCCACGAGTCGGTGACGAGGCAACCGAGGAACATGAAAAAAGGTCGGAACGGCACGAAGCACACACGGGAAACATTTCATACAACACAACAAGCACAAGCGTTCATCCACGGGGTCGTCTCGGGGTTATACCTTCGAAACACTCGTTTCGGGACGGTTCGAGATCGTCGAGGGACGTAGTGGTAGTAGTGGTACACGAGTCGTGGTACACGGGGCGACGGTAGTGGTACAAGCCGTAGAGGGAAGTAGACGTTCTCGTGAGTCGGAGAGGTACTCGTTCATGTAGTAGTCGGACTTGACGGGTCCCGTGAAGTAGTCGAACTTGGAGCTCGTTTTCCCGTAGAGGTTCGGTCGTCGTGGTACTTGTCGGGTCATCGTGTAGTCGTACTTGATCCGAGTAGTCGTTCGTTCGTAGTCGTTCACGTCATCGATGTCGGGGTACTTGTCGCGTCGACGTTCGTAGTGGTACTTGGGGGTTCTCGATCTCGCGCCGTAGTTGTACAAGGGTCCAAAAGTAGATATTCTTACTGCTCCATGGTTACTTGAGATGAACAGATAGCAGCAACAAAACAAAAACGAAAACAAAAACAAAACAAAAAGGAAAAAGAAGGATGCGGGGGTGCGGCGCTGCTGGCTCGATCCGGAGGGGAGACGAGGCCTGGCCATGGGGCGCGGAGGGGCGCACGGCCTGGAAGAAGGACGGCGGCTCCTGGAGGAAGAAGACCGCAGCCGCGGCCTTAGCGCTGCCCGGCCGGCGCTGGATCGACGCACGGGAGGAGAGGAGGGGCGCCCTTGGCGCGGCGGCGGCTGGCAGTGGCCGGGGCTGGCCGGAGGGAGGATGAGGCCGCGGGAGCCTGGGATGCGGCCTGGCCGCGGGCTCGCGCGACGCTCTGGCGCGGGAGGAGCGACACCATGGCGCGGGCTGGGCTCCTGGAGGACGGGGAGGGAGCCGCGGCGAGGGAGGCCATGGCGCTCGGGCCGCTGCTGGCTGAGGGATGCGGGGCTAGAGCGGGGCGGGCACGGCCTCTGGAGGGTGCGCGCTCGGGCTTGGAGAGGAGGAGATGGCGACGAGGCAGAGGCTCGAGGGGAGAGGGGAATCGGCCTGAGGGGAAAACGGGGCCTCGGTCGAGGGAGCCTCGAGGGACAGAGGGAGAGGGAACGATGCGTGTGGCGGCGGCGCACAGGGGAAGAGGGAGAGGAGAGTTAGCGCTAGGGTTAGAAGGGAACGGGCTCGGATCTTCGGCCCAAGAGGCTGCAGCAGGCTGGGCCTGGAAGGGAAGAGCTGATGAGCCCTCCTCTGCTGCTGGTTCTTTTCCCATTAAAAGAAAAAGAACAAAGAAAAAGAAATGCCCAGAGAGTTTGGAGATGATTTAGACTGAGATAAAAATATCCCTACAACCCTGGAATTGTGGGCTATTTTGATAAAATGCTTTGGCAATTTTTAGAGACTACAAATTTATGCGAGTTCGGAAATAACTCGAACTTGCATAAATCCTTAGGCCAACCAAGCACTTCCAAAAAAACATGGAAAAAAAAGGAGGAGGAGGTCTAGGCAAGGGATTGAGAAGAAAAGGGCATGGGGAAAATTATGCAAGTGTGTTTGAGTAATTCCAAAGAATGGAATAATTAATAAATATAGCTCCCTAAATATTGAGAGGCTTTTATATGTTATAAAGAGAAGTCACCTTCCCTCGATTTAAATGGACCGAAGGTCCACACGATTTATTTAGGTTGAGATGCAATAATAAAATAACATGATGGCATGATGACATGATGCAATGCAAAAAAAAAAAATAACACAAGCACAAAAGAACACACGGGCAACCCGGAACATCTGGAATCTTCTGGAATCTTCTGGGACGTCGGTCTCGGGCGTCACAACGAACCAACTCATTGCAGTACTCTGTCTCTAGTGAATCCTCGAAAATGTACCCTAGGTGAAGATCATTGCACCCCTTAGTGCAACGCATCCGTGCACGGAGGTTCAGAAACGACCTGATACACTTTGCACAACCACTATATTGATTCACTTTAGCATCAAGTGGTTGATCTAGGGCCTATGCATCCTCACTAATCCATGTTGTGGGATAGTGTACACACAAACTTCAATTCGCAGAACAACATGACATCTTAAACAAATAGATGTGTCATAGCAGTTTCATGCACATGAGCAAATTGATTGCAGAACTAAGATGCACATAATAGAGAGGTGCGGTCTGTAAGAACATCTTGGAAATATGAGCATCAGCAAGCCACTCCTTTAGTCTATTTTGTAGCATGCTAGCTCTTGACCAAGCCTGGTAAAAAGGAAATCAGAATAGTAGATTGGAAGGAGCAAATCCCGAATAGGATGAACAAGTTCAGAAAAGAACTGTAGAATCATGAGCAAATATGAAAAAGAGCACCAGATGGTCAGCACTCAGATATAAGCAAGCACATCATGAAATAAATTCAAAATAGCTGATGACTGGAACAAGCAAAAAAATCTTAGATCAGGAAAATAACTTGATCTTATTTAAGTTATCAGTCACTACATGTGTCTGTTCGACATAATTGATCAGAATGTCACGGATTAGGGATTTTATTGACTATAGCAAACATGCCCGTGTGTTGCAACGGGAGAAAAAAATGTTGCACGTCTCTAGTGCGAGAAGCATAGCTCCAATTTTTATGAATGACCTTCTTTACACAATCTACTAATTATGTTTGCCCTTAGAAAGATATCATAAATAAAAAGTGAAGCAATTACCATGTTAATGTGGAGTTAGGGGACATGCAACCAGAGTACAATTAGATCAGCTGGTAGTATCTCCACAATCCTGAGCTTAACGGACATGCCAACTACAAATTTCTATAAGAAATGACTAAAAACAACACATGCTCAATGTTTGTCGGTGTTAATGGTAGTTAATTGGTAATGTAGAAAATAGTGGGATTATGTGTGTACGATTTTATACTCAGCTATATAGCAGACTAAAATTATGTAAAGCATTATTCAGTAAATAAATAAATAGGTAAAGCTTTGCCTCCAACTTTTCTACCTCATTCGAGGTTTCTTCTATTCTGCAGCTGATCAATGGCCTCCTAAAGAAAGAACATGACCAACTTGGCACCTCCAAATTCCAATCTCATTATTCACGTTGTCGATCACGTACTGGCGCACATCACCTCCCCTAACACACCAAGTAATCCGGCGTTTCCGATCCACTCCCACTCGACAAATCCCGCACAAAGGTCAAAACCCACAAGCAGCTGTGCGGCGCGCTTGAACTTGCGCCGCCACATTCGCTCCTTCTCGGCTACAAGGAGACGGAACGATGTTGTCATAGTGAATGTGTTCTCAACGCCAAGGACAAAGTCAGGAGCTTCTAGTTGGTGATGACATGGTTGGAATCGCCGCAAAAGAAGATCCCCTTGCTATCCAGCACACCAATGGCTCCAGGCACCAGTACCGGCCAGTGTCGTCCATGACATCCACACACTCGTCATTCTTGTAATGTCTTGACTAAAAGGATAATAACTAATTGTGTATATCTTGTAATGTAATACAGTGGACTTTCATTATAGAGAAATTATTGACAAAAAATAGCTGACCTATCCATTTGACCTATCCATACGCTTGAGCTTGGCATATATAAGCATATGGTACAGTCTGCAGATTTGATCATTAGGGCCTCAAGATTGTCCGAATAGATTGTTATGTTCACAAAACAATCCGCCACCATTACACGAGGCTTACTAACTAATTTGGCTTGGAAGCTTAACATGCCCGTGCGTTGGAACGGGAGAAAATGAAATATCACACGCCGCTAGTCACAAGGAAATCACCACCCCAGAACAATTCAAGTATGCGCTATCCTTTTGGAAAAATTCATTTGGTCTAGCATCTATTATATACTTCAGTAGTGACCTAAAACGTCTTATATATGTGTTTACAGAGGGAGTTGTATACAAAAAATGACAATCTCAGTTCTAGTTGAATATACGATGACGACATGTTCCTACTCTAGAAGTTCTTCAAAATCGCATCCTAAATGTTTTGACATGGGAGAGCCAGAACTCAAATCGAACAAAAAGAGACATATTTTTTTCAAAGAAAAATTTGGGGTACTTCGTATTACTCCAAAGATAAAAAGAGTAGCAATTTAACAACCATATGTAGGCACCGCGCACAACTTGCTCGTGCTACTGTACGGTGTTAATTGTACGGGAGGCCATATTCCACCCGCACCAGAATCCCTGGCCTCTTGCCCCAAAATCTGATAGAATATGCATAAAAACATAAGTAATGAAGGTCGATGGTAGATAGGAACAATGCAATAGTCATGCACTACCAATACAGCCCCTCAATGCCAAGTTAAGTATATGTCTTCAATGAAAAGAGTAATAATCACCTGCAATTTTGGTGCCCTGTACTCCTGCTCCAAAAAATCTTAACAAACCTCTTCAAAAATTTCATGTGTTATGGTGCTCCTATAGTCCTGTAACAAATAGCATGCAAATCAAAATGTAAAACCTTGAAATTTTTCCTAATCATGATTTAAGATTACACATCAGAGAAGGGAGAGCTAAAAGCATGAGCTGGGCAAGAAGATCAAACATTACATAACAAATCAGGCCTATGGCAAATATTAACAATGAAAAGCTAACTAAGAAACCAATGCAATGTGAATCAGTCTCGCAAGTTCCACACAATTATGTATACGCAAAGACAATGGATATGATGCAGAAATTCAATGTAGTAAATTACCCACAAGGGGTATGCAAAAGCAGTTCAAAACAAATTTTATTCAGTTGTCATCCTCTGAGCATTTTCTTCTACCTCTAAATGCCTAATCAGCGCAGTCTTCTTGAGAACTCTCTCCACCTCCCAATCCTTCTCATACTCCATAGAGTACCTCTAATCGTCATCCCCGACTCTTAAGAACCTCCGCCGTCTTGGCTGTCTAAATCATGCTGCTCAACCGCGCAAACATTATAGATGAATTTCACCGGTCCTCCTCCCAACCCTCGGTAGCCCCACCTCTAGTTTGTAATCTGTTACATCAGTTATACAACTACAGAATGTTAGATAACCAATGCACAACTACAAAAAGAAAAGGAGGTAAGCAATGCACAGCTACAGACCAATAATTAACACATAAAAAAATCAGAAATGTCACTCTTTTTTTATATAAAGAGCAATGTCATTATGTGCGTGGACCTCGGCTCCTTTCTCCTGATCGTCCGGAGCGACTACCCCTGCTAATATTTGGGAGAGGAATCTGTAGACAGCAAGTAGAAGTAGCTACTCCTCCGGAATGTGGTTATGGTCATGCCACTGACAGAGCTACCTGAATTTTGTGATGCGGCTATCGCCAGTCCAAATCAGGGCTCGTAGTGTATCCCTTCCACGAGAGCTACCCGGGCTAAGGCCGGACCTCCAGATCTGAACGGGGAAGGATTGGACCTGGGGTGAGAAAAGGTAAACGTACATCCATTGGCCGTCAAGATGCTCATCTGAGGTGGAATGGCTCCAGTCAAAAGAATTAGACAAGGCCAATTAAAGGAACAGAAGTTACCTTGGCGGGAGAGAATCGACATAGTTGATGACCATCTCGACCTTGCTCCCGCGCACTCGGAGGCGAGCCCTGTGAAAGAACATGCGGTGCCCCCATGTTTGGTTTTGGTAATTGATGACAATCTCTATGGACTAATTGTTGTCTTGAGTTATATTTGAAGGGTTTGTCCA
Source organism: Secale cereale (assembly GCA_902687465.1). Classification (NCBI taxonomy): domain Eukaryota; kingdom Viridiplantae; phylum Streptophyta; class Magnoliopsida; order Poales; family Poaceae; genus Secale; species Secale cereale. Next base: position 62,081,339 of record LR738711.1, read on the forward strand.
TAGGCTTTTCTTGGAGTTCATTTGTTGGTTTCAAGGAGAGTTTGTGATGACCAAGATGCTATTAAGGAATTATCCAAAGATTGGTCTTGTGGGTGTTGAGCTTATTGCAAGCATGTCTTGAAGAAGAAGAGTTTGTGATCATTCATGTTTACCTTCAAGACCAGTGGCGGAGCCAGGAAAATTGGATTAGGGGGGCCAGGTGATGTTAAAATTGCTTGAGGAGGGCCAAACCATAGAGAAAATAGGCTTTTACGTGCAAATGCTCACTAATTCAGCACTGTTCATAAGTAAATTAGCACTAAATCCTTGATGTTAGGGGAGGCCAGGGCCCTTGCTGGTCCCCCCTGCCTCCGCCACTGTTCAAGACATCATCCAAATGAAGAGAGTTGGAAAGATTCAAGGTTGATCAAAACTAAGTCAAAGAATGAATCAAGTTGATCAACACACAAAGTGTAGAAGATGTACCGAGAGGGATCAAGCAATCCCATGGTATGGTAAGCATTGTCAATCACGCTTTGTGTACTAACCCATGGTCTTCGTGAGAGTTCTTTGTGGGGTTAGGTTGCGGTGTGCAAGTTCAAGTGGAGCATCACGAAGAGATCAAGTGCTTGAAGCTTGCTGTCCATTGTGGTGACAATGGACTTGTGAAGATTTGCCGAAGAGTGGCTCACCCATAGTGGAGTATGGGGGAGCAATCTACTAGTCTTGACCGAGCCAATGCAATCAAGAAAGGTGGTCCAACTTGAGGGAGTCAAGATCGTCATCATCCAACTCAAGTGGACTATGTGCAAGGCAAATGTTTGCCCTTGATAGGTTTTCTATTTTACCGGTCTCATGGTGGTAGTTGGGAGACCGGGTTATAGGATCGATTGCCGTACTATCAAGGGGGGCTCTCGATGAGTAGCTTGATCGTATCGTTCGTAGAGAGCTCAAACCATTGCATCCTTGCATCATCTTTATTGGTTCTTATTTGGTTCTTCTCCTTGTGAGTCTTAGAGCTTATGGTCATCTTGATGACAAGCTCGAGTTCATCGAAAACGGAGTTCACATGCTCTTCTATGATGTTTTCGATGTTGGAGGTTTTGCTGGTTCATCTCAGATGGAGGATTCATTCCTCCGTATCTTAGGCATACCTCCCTGCCTCTACTTACTATAACCAGTCGCTGTTTTGATGCTTCACGTCTTCCCCTATCCAACTGATACGTCCAAAATGCATCACTATTTTATATCGTAATTTATCCTTATTCATTGATATATTTCACGTTACGATGATGTTCTTATGTTGTTTTGGTCTATTTTACACAGTTTGCAACTTTCCGATGCCGATGCAGCAAACGTAGGATTCAGCAGTAAAAAGTGGACGCTGAGTTGCTGAAGAAGAATACCTCCAAATTACCAGAAAAATTGACGGGAGATATTTTTCAGACGGATCATGAAGGCACGCGAAAGGGCAACCAGAGGGGGGCCATAGGGTGCCCAGGCGCCCTGGGGGCGCGCCCCCCTGGCCGCGCCGGGGGGCGCCTGGAGCCCCTGGCCCACCTCCGGCTGCCCCCTTTTGCCTATATACTCTCCGTTATCCAAAAACCCTAAAAACGAGAGTTTTTACGGAGTTTCGCCGCCGCTCCGTGGCGGAAACCTACAGAGAAGAAAAAGCCATCTCCGGCGGGTAGATTCCGCCAGGGAGATCACCTCCCGGAAGGGGAGATCGTCGCCATCGTCATCACCATCGTCACGGGCATCATCGAGATCATCATCAACATCATCCCCAACACCAGCACCATCTCCATCTTCATCCAAATCTCATCTCACAATTGCAACTTGTGTTGTAACTCGTACTACCTATCCTCTCTACTCCATCGGTGTTGATTACTACTTTGTGGTGAATGCTATTGAGTTTTGTTGGAGAAATATTATTATGTCCAGATTGTTTATCACCCATTTATCTCCACTAATCATGATCTCTTTTATGTCTCGTGAGTAGTTACCTTAGTTCTTGAGGACATGGGGAAAGCCTTGTTGTTAGTAGTCATATGCTGTTGAAGTAATATATGTTGTTTGATACTTAAGTTGCGTTGTCATTCTACTAGTGGTGTTGTGTGAGTCAAACACTCAACACTTCGCCTTATTAAGGACCTAGGAGAATACATTGTGTACAAAGAATGCTTACGGTGGGTTGCCGGAGTGACAGAAACCTGAACCCCAGTTCGCACGCTTTTGCATAAGGGAACAATGGATCCTCGATCGTATTGCTATGGTTAGGCTTTTGCCTTAAATTCTATCTTGTATTTACGGATGCTTGCAAGGTGTTTAATCATAAGAGTGCACTCATCTTAGTCTAGAGAGTGTACTAGCATAGATCCACCCACTCAACACTTATCAACACATAACATAGTATCGATACGGAATATGGCGAAAGCACATGACTACTTCTCCCGTGTGTCCTCAGGAACGCTTTAGCTTTTATAAGTTCAGTTGCTAGGCCTCTCCTTTGCTAAGAAAGGATTGGGCCACTTGTTACTCTCAGTGCCTTTTACATTGCTTGCTTTTACTTTCCTGTTGCTTATATCGAGAAAACCCCTAAAAAGTTATCTTTCAGTGCTTGCAGTAATTTCTTGCTCAGAATCGCTTATCAATACCTTCTGCTCCTCGTTGGGTTTGACACTCTTACTTATCAAAAACGCTGCAATAGATCCCTTACGGTTGTGGGTCATCAAGTACCGTTTTCTGGCGCCGTTGCCGGGGAGCGTAGCGCTATTGGTAAAGTGAAACTGGTAAGGAAGTTTTTTATAATTCTGTTTTTATTTTTGCTATTGCTGCTCTTTGTCCTTATGGACAATCTTGTTATTGGATCGTTGCTTGCGGGAAGGCGCCCCACACCTGTGGTGGTTGATCCTCCCCCTACTGAAATTGTGCCCTATAAAATACCAGCTGGTATTATCGATTATGTTTTGGCTAATCGTTATGCAGGAGACAGACATCCCGGTGAACACTTGCTATATCTGTCACAACTATGTTCATTATTTAAGCTTGCAGGTGTATCAAGGGAGTTTGTCATGAGGAAATTGTTTGCCGTATCACTTATAGATAAAGCTTCAGATTGGTATAGGCTTCTCGATAACTCACACTTGCTTGACTGGCAGGAGCTTATGTCTCTCTTTTATACTAAGTTTTATCCTCTTCATGAAATTCATCGAGACAGGAACTATATCTATAACTTTAGGTCTCGCGACGGAGAAAGCATTGCTCAAGCTTGGGGGAGATTGAAGTCCCTAATGCTCAAATGCCCTATTCATAAGCTTCCCAAGGAAATTATACTTACAAATTTTTATGCCAGGCTTTCTCGTCAGGATAAGGAGATGCTGGATGCCTCCTCTAGTGGGGTATTTCAGAAGAAGAGTGTTGAAGAAAGGTGGGATCTCATTGAAAGGATCCAGAGGAATACCGAAGATTGGGAAATTGATAAAGGTATTGAACCCGCTATAAATTATGAACATGATTATATTGAGAGCTATGTGAAAACTGATTACTTCAATACTTTTTGCTCTAAGATTGGTCTTGATTCCCATCTAGTGATTGATTTCTGTAAGAATTTTGCCTCTCACGTTGATTCTTTTAAAAAGAAGAGAGACCAGCATCATGAACCTTTTAAAGAGCTACCTGTTGATATTCATGTTGCTGACCCTATTTTGCCTGCAGTCATATATGAACAACCTCCTTTTCCCGCAAGGATAAGGGAGCACTCTCTTGTGACAGGCATAATAAATAAAAGTGAGAGAAGAGTCGATGAGCCTGAGGACCAGATCAGGGTCGATCCTCAAGTTGCATTGATTAAAGACCTTGTTACTAATGATGTTTTGGATTCCAATATAAATTTTTGTGCTGTTTCCACTAACCTTGTCACAGCCAAGAATAAAGGCCCAATTTCAGGTACTCCAGTGGTATCTGTTAAAATAGGAGATCACAATTATTATGGGCTATGCGATTTGGGATCGAGTGCAAGTGCTATCCCCTATTCACTTTACGAAGAGATCATCGGTGAGATTTCCCCTTGTGAACTTGAAGAAGTTGATGTTACCATTCATCTTGCAAACAGAACAACTATCTCTCCTATCGGAATTGTGAGGGACGTTGAAGTCCTATGTGGAAAGGTAAAATACCCTACCGACTTTCTAGTACTTGGTTCAGAGAGGGACAATTTTTGTCCAATTATTTTTGGTAGACCTTTTCTTAGAACTTGTGGAGCTATAATAGATTGCAAGAAAGGTAAAGTTTCTGTTGAATTCAATGGTGAGCCATATGAATTTAATTTTTCTAAGTTCTCTAAGCAGCCTCGTGGTACCCATTTACCTAGTGATGATAAACTTATTGAAAGTATTGCTTCTATTGCTATTCCCCTTAATGATCCTTTGCAGCAATATATGGAGGACCACGAGAATGATTTGCATATGCAGGAAAGAAATGAACTAGATGAAATATTCTTGAGGCAACCTGCTATCCTGAAGCACAACCTTCCGGTTGAACCTTTGGGAATTTTATCAAAACCGAAAGAAGACCCGGTGTTCGATCTTAAACCTCTTCCATATACGCTCAAGTATGCTTATTTAGATGAAAAGAAAGTATATCCTGTTATTATCAATTCTAACCTTTCAGGATATGAAGAAGAGCGACTATTGGAAGTACTCCGTAAACACCGAGGTGCAATTGGCTATACCCTTGATGACCTTAAGGGGATTAGTCCATCTATCTGTCAACATACTATCAACCTTGAGCCTGATGCTAACCCAGTTGTTGATCATCAACGACGGTTGAACCCGAAGATGATGGATGTTGTGAGAACTGAGATTCTCAAGCTTCTAGCCGCAGGTATTATCTACCCTATAGCTGATAGTAAGTGGGTAAGCCCGGTACATTGTGTTCCTAAGAAAGGAGGTACAACTGTGGTTCCTAATGATAAGAATGAACTAATACCTCAGAGAATTATTATTGGATATAGAATGTGTATTGATTACAGGAAGTTGAACAAGGCAACCAGGAAGGATCACTACCCGTTGCCGTTCATCGACCAAATGCTTGAAAGGTTATCCAAAAATACCCACTTTTGTTATCTCGATGGTTATTCTGGCTTCTCTCAAATTCATGTTAACACTACTGATCAAGAGAAGACCACTTTTACTTGTCCCTTTGGTACTTATGCTTACAGGCATATGCCTTTTGGTTTATGTAATGCCCCTGCTACTTTTTAAAGGTCTATGTCTGCTATCTTTCATGGTTTTTGTGGGGATATTATGGAAGTCTTCATGGACGATTTCTTCGTCTATGGAACTTCTTTTGACCATTGTCTCCACAACCTTAATAAAGTTTTGCAGAGATGCGAGGAGACAAATTTGGTACTCAACTGGGAGAAGTGCCACTTCACGGTTAATGAAAGAATTGTTCTTGGCCACAAGATTTCCGAAAGCGGAATTGAAGTGGACAAGGCCAAAATCGAAGCTATTGAGAGGATGCCCTATCCAAGGGACATCAAAGGTATTCGCAGTTTTCTTGGTCATGCTGGTTTCTATAGAAGATTTATTAAAGACTTTTCTAAAACCTCGAGGACCCTCACTAATCTTCTCCAGAAGGACGTCCCTTTTGTATTTAATGAGGATTGTAAGGAAGCTTTTGAAGTCCTTAAGAAAGCTTTAATAACCGCTCCTATAGTACAACCACCTGACTGGAATTTACCTTTTGAGATTATGTGTGATGCTAGTGATTTTGCTGTTGGAGCTGTTTTAGGACAAAGAGTTGATAAGAAATTGAATGTTATACATTATGCTAGCAAAACCCTTGATAGTGCTCAAAGGAATTATGCTACTACTGAGAAGGAATTCTTAGCTGTAGTTTTTGCTTGTGATAAGTTTAGGCAGTATATTGTTGATTCCAAGGTTATTATTCATACTGATCATGCTGCCATTAAGTACCTTATGACAAAGAAGGATGCCAAGCCAAGGCTTATCAGATGGGTACTCCTTCTTCAAGAATTTGATTTGCAGATTGTTGATAGGAAAGGAGAAGACAATCCGGTGGCGGACAATCTTTCAAGGATGGAAGATATACCGCATGATCCCATCCCAGTCAACGATAGTTTTCCAGATGAGCAACTTGCCGTTGTAAAAGTACAATCTCTTTCCGATCCTTGGTATGCAGATTATGCTAATTTTATTGTTGCAAAGTATTTGCCTCCAGGTTTAACATTTCAGCAAAGGAAGAAGTTCTTTCATGATTTGAGGCACTACTTTTGGGATGACCCACATCTTTTCAAAGAAGGTCCCGACGGGATCGTGAGAAGATGCATACCGGAACATGAGCAGAAAGACATTCTCAGACGGTGTCATGATAGTCCCTATGGAGGACATCATGCCGGTGAGAGGACTGCACATAAGGTTCTTCAATCAGGTTTTTATTGGCCTACTCTCTTTAAGGATGCTAGAAATTATGTTTTAGCCTGTGATAAATGTCAGAGAGTTGGTAACATTAGTAGAAGGAATGAGATGCCTATGAATTACTCACTAGTGATTGAACCTTTTGATTGTTGGGGTTTTGATTTTATGGGTCCTTTTCCTTCTTCGCACAAGTACACTCACATTTTAGTAGCTGTTGATTATGTGGCCAAGTGGGTTGAAGCAATCCCCACTGAAAGTGCTGATCACAAGACATCTTTGAAAATGCTTAAAGATGTAATTTTTCCTAGGTTTGGTGTACCAAGGTATCTCATGACTGATGGAGGATCACACTTCACGCACGGAGCTTTTAGAAAAGCTTTAGCCAAATACGATGTCAACCATAGAATTGCTTCACCATATCATCCTCAAAGTAGTGGGCAAGTTGAGCTCACCAATAGAGAGATTAAGTTGATCTTACAGAAGACAGTAAACAGAAATAGAAAGGACTGGTCAAATAAGTTAGGAGATGCTTTGTGGGCATATAGAACTGCTTACAAAAACCCCATGGGCATGTCCCCCTATAAGATGGTGTATGGCAAGGCTTGCCATTTGCCATTAGAATTAGAGCACAAAGCTTTCTGGGCTGTGAGAGAGCTTAATGCCGACCCAAAATTGGCTGGTGAGAAGCGTCTCATGAACTTGACTTCTCTAGATGAATGGAGAAGTGAAGCTTACGAGAGCGCTAAAATGTTCAAGGAAAAGGTAAAGAAGTGGCATGATAGGAAGATTCTGAAACGTGAATTTAATGTTGGTGATAAAGTTTTGTTGTTTAGATCCCGTTTCAGGTTTTCTCCAGGCAAACTACTTTCCAGGTGGGAAGGGCCATTTCATATTGAAGACGTCTATCGGTCTGGTGCAATTAAGATTAACAATTTTGAAGGCACCAAACCTCAAGTTGTGAATGGGCAAAGACTTAAACATTACATAGCAGGAGACCCTGTCAATGTTGATGTGAATATAATATACACAACAACTCACGAAGAACATGTTGCAGCCCTGTTTCAGACGCCAGCAGAAGCAGAATAAAGAAAAGGTATGTAGTACGGTAAGGAAACATCGCGAACTGCCATAAAAGTTCCGTATTACGAGTTTTTGCAAAATTAGTAAAACTCTGAGCCTAAGTGGAGCCGGAGGCGAGCTCCAGGGGGTCCAGGCGCCCCCTTAGCGCGCCCTACCTCCTGGCCGCGCCGCCAGGGCGCCTGGACACCCGGGAGTCCGTCTCCGACCCCGCTTTAGCCTGTTACCTTCCTTTTTGTGCATAAATTTTTGCTATATATTTGCCCGGATTGTTCCGGCAACGTATCTTGCGATTTCGTGTGTTTTCTTTTCGATCTGTTTCTGCCAGGGAATCTTTCAGCTGAATCTAGGTGCCATGGCTTCTCCAAGTTCCCCCAAGGACAAGTTCGTCGTCAACGTCATCAACCCTTACCTCGCTGAGGTGAAGAAGCACCCTCAGGTTGTTAGGATGGAGGACGGTGTCCTTCATCAAGAAGATCTGAAGGGACCTATCAAGGAGGGGAGCATCCAGGCCAGGCTGGAAGAAGTGGAGCAAGAAGTCTTCGAGTATAAGAAGATGATCGAGCGTGGTGTTGAAGCTAACTTTGACATCATCAACGAGCTGAAGAACTACTTCCTGAAGGAGATGAAGGAGATGTGGAAAAGCATCACCGCGTCTGAAGAAAGGATTGAAGAGCTCCAAGGGCAAATTCATGATCTACATCGCCAGAACTGTGAGTATGAACTAAGGTTTATGCGCATGAGTATGGGTACTGCATGCAGGATTCAGGAGACAAACTTCTCATATGAGACTGGAGAACCCCTTCCATGGAAGCGTTTCGCCGAGGACTACGTGATCAACGCCAATAAGGATGAGGAGTGAAATCTCCTTGGGTAACGGCATTCCCTTGGCTTGTTCCAAGCTTGGGGGAGTGCCCGGTATCTTTATCTTTACCTTTTGTCTTTTAGAGTCAAGTAGAGTCGTATCATGTCTAGGGAGGTTATTATATGAAATAGGTGTGTGCATTGAGGTCTGTCACTCCTTCGGTGGAGATTGTATCTGTGAGTGTGGAGTCGTCTATGATGGGATATTAATGAGAAGTTTATTGGTTCCTTTTGCTGCACCCGGTATTCTCTTCACGCAATCGACCTTATATGATGATTCTTATGGGGAGTATTGACCTTATATCAGGTATGGCTGTGAAAACTTTATTTAATCTTGGCAAACATAGCTTTGGTCATAACAACAAGCATGATTTTCTTAAAGTATCGACATAGCCAACCTTTATGTTATTATGCTTGAAGTGTTATGCTGACAAGGAAGACAACTTGATGTGTTATGCTTATTTCAATGTTTATGCTTTATATTGTTTTGCATCTTAGTCATCATCAATTGTCTGTTCTCTCAAAACCTTTGCTAGCCTAACTCTATACTAAGCGGAATTCTGCTTGTGCATCCATACCCTTAAACCAATACCTTCCATATGAGTCCACCATACCTTCCTACTCGTGGTATTCTACTACCACCTCCTAAAGTACAGAAATTATGTGTTATCCTTAAATGTTCAAAATCTTTTATTTTTGTGCCTCTGCTTTAGCTCATGAGGAAGTAATAGTTAATTCATGGTCTTTTTGAGTTGGACAAGCTTCACCCCGGGATTGCATGTCTAATGTGCAAACCCATAATACGAGAAGGAACTGGCAAAGAGTGCGCCCGGCTCAAGCAAATAATATAACAAACAAACCCTCCTTCACGCTTTGTTCATGAGGAATCAGAAAACTTTGGCAGTGATAAACAAAGGAGAATAAGAGGATGTGATCGTCCTCGTGCGGGAGCCGTTCCTCGAAACTTGTCTAGCTCAAGAAGTAATTGAGTTATCTATTAGCATTCGTTGACAAATCATGCACCTCTCAAAACTTATTTTCATTCTGTTTGATTTAAGGATAGCACATGAGTTTTCCCTACTACCCTAGAGCAGGGCCTATCTTTTAATTTTAAATTGAGTCAGTTATTCCTACTTCCTTCTATTATTAAAGAGAGCAGACATTTGATGTTGATAAGGATTCATTCATATAAAGTTGCATTAAGATTTGTCATATCATATCCTTGTTGACATTATCCTTTGATAAGTAAGTTGTTTGTCAAGCCCAGCTAAGGCAAAATATCTTCCTCTGTGTTAACATTTTCACTTCTTGCCTAATAACATGTTCTTTCAAAAGCTTCAGTTAATCTCATCAAAACGTAAAGAAAGAGCAAAAGTAAAAGTTATTAGTTGTTCTTTGACCAAGGGACATGTTTGCCATGATTCAATGAGTTTCCTTAGCTCTACTTCCGAATATAAGTGTTACTACTCTTTTATAAGGGCCTTATGAGTTGAAGATTACTGTTGAGGATATTTGCGTTGGTGAAGAAAATGTGATGCTTCTTGTCCGTATTCTATTTATCGACACTTCACTCTCTAAACTTGTGGACAGGTTTACCGAGCTCAGTATTCGCTTGGGGACAAGCGAGGTCTAAGCTTGGGGGTGTTGATACGTCCAAAATGCATCACTATTTTATATCGTAATTTATCCTTATTCATTGATATATTTCACGTTACGATGATGTTCTTATGTTGTTTTGGTCTATTTTACACAGTTTGCAACTTTCCGATGCCAAAGCAGCAGACGCAGGATTCAGCAGTAAAAAGTGGACGCTGAGTTGCTGAAGAAGAATACCTCCAAATTACCTGAAAATTGATGGGAGATATTTTTCAGACGGATCACGAAGGCACGCGAAAGGGCAACCAGAGGGGGGCCACAGGGTGCCCAAGCGCCCTGGGGGCGCCCCCCCTGGCCGCGCCGGGGGGCGCCTGGAGCCCCTGGCCCACCTCCGGCTGCCCCCTTTTGCCTATATACTCTCCGTTATCCAAAAACCCTAAAAACGAGAGTTTTTACGGAGTTCCGCCGCCGCTACGTGGCGGAAACCTACAGAGAAGAAAAATCCATCTCCGGCGGGCAGATTCCGCCGGGGAGATCACCTCCCGGAAGGGGAGATCGTCGCCATCGTCATCACCATCGTCACGGGCATCATCGAGATCATCATCAACATCATCCCCAACACCAGAACCATCTCCATCTTCATCCAAATCTCATCTCACAATTGCAACTTGTGTTGTAACTCGTACTACCTATCCTCTCTACTCCATCGGTGTTGATTACTACTTTGTGGTGAATGCTATTGAGTTTTGTTGGAGAAATATTATTATGTCCAGATTGTTTATCACCCATTTATCTCCACTGATCATGATCTCTTTTATGTCTCGTGAGTAGTTACCTTAGTTCTTGAGGACATGGGGAAAGCCTTGTTGTTAGTAGTCATATGATGTTGAAGTAATATGTGTTGTTTGATACTTAAGTTGCGTTGTCATTCTACTAGTGGTGTTGTGTGAGTCGAACACTCAACACTTCGCCTTATTAAGGACCTAGGAGAATACATTGTGTACAAAGAATGCTTACGGTGGGTTGCCGGAGTGACAGAAACCTGAACCCCAGTTCGCACGCTTTTGCATAAGGGAACAATGGATCCTCGATCGTATTGCTATGGTTAGGCTTTTGCCTTAAATTCTATCTTGTATTTGCGGGTGCTTGCAAGGTGTTTAATCATAATAGTGCACTCATCTTAGTCTAGAGAGTGTACTAGCATAGATCCACCCACTCAACACTTATCAACACATAACATAGTATCGATACGGAATATGGCGAAAGCACATGACTACTTCTCCCGTGTGTCCTCAGGAACGCTTTAGCTTTTATAAGTTCAGTTGCTAGGCCTCTCCTTTGCTAAGAAAGGATTGGGCCACTTGTTACTCTCAGTGCCTTTTACATTGCTTGCTTTTACTTTCATGTTGCTTATATCGAGAAAACCCCTAAAAAGTTATCTTTCAGTGCTTGCAGTAATTTCTTGCTCAGAATTGCTTATCAATACCTTCTGCTCCTCGTTGGGTTCGACACTCTTACTTATCGAAAACGCTGCAATAGATCCCTTACGGTTGTTGGTCATCACCAACAAGCTTGAGTTTGCTCAATTCGGAGCTCATTTGCAGAAGTTATGGCAGTTGTGGTTTTATTGTTGCTCCTGCGGTAGTACCGCTGGGCCAGAGCGGTAGTACCGCTTATAGCCACAAGTGGTAGTACCGCTGGTTCACAGCGGTAGTACCGCCCATGGCTATATGCGGTGGTACCGCTCCGGTTCCACGCTAGTGCCGCCTCGATTCGAGACCGACGCTTCTCGTGTCGGGTTGGGCGGTAGTAGGAGCGGCAGTAGGCGCGGTAGTACCGCCCTACCACCGCTTCTAGTACCGCTCCGGGGCTCTTTCTCTTTGTTTTTCTCTCGTTGGCGTTGTGCTTGGTCCCAGCGGTAGTACTGCTGGGCCAAGCGGTAGTATCGCTACAGCCAGCGGTAGTACCGCTCCCTAGAGCGGTAGTACCGCTCGCTGCGGGCTGGTTGGTGGGGATAACGTTTGGATTTTCTCCCCCCCCCCTTATAAAAGGGGTCTTCTTCCCCATTGAACCTTATCTCTTGAGCTCGTGCTCTTCCCCCATTGTTGACCTTGTTCGAGCTTGCTATCTCTCAATCCCTCCATGGATTCTTGCTAGTTTTTGGGGGAAAAGAGAGAGGAGATCTAGATCCACATTTCCACCAATCACTTTCTCCTCTAGGTGAGGGGAACCCCTTGGATCTAGATCTTGGAGTTCTTGGTGTTCTTCTTCTTGTTCTTCCTCTCTTTTCCCTCCCTAGCATTAGTTGCTTTGGTGGGATTTGAGAGAGAAGGACTTGGGCACTTCGTGTGCCCTTGCCATTGCATTTGGTGCATCGGTTTGAGTTCTCCACGGTGATACGTGGAAGTGAAGTTTGAGAAGCTTATTACTCTTGGGTGTTTGGGCACCCTAGAGCTTGTTCCTCTTGGGTGCCTTGGCGCCCTAGACGGTTGGTGTTGTTCGGAGCTCAATCATTGTGGTGTAAAGCTCCAGGCAAGCGTCGGGGTCTCCAATTAGGTTGTGGAGATTGCCCCGAGCAATTTGACGGGTACCGGTGACCGCCCCCAAAGGTTGCCAAAGTGTACGGGTTCGGTGACCGCCCCCAAGGGTTGCCATTTGTACGGGTTCGGTGACCGCCCTCAAGGGTCCCTTAGTGGAATCATGGCATCTTGCATTGTGCGAGGGCGTGAGGAGATTACGGTGGCCCTAGTGGCTTCTTGGGGAGCATTGTGCCTCCACACCGCTCCAAACAGAGATTAGCATCCGCAAGGGTGTGAACTTCGGGATACATCGTCGTCTCCGCGTGTCTCGGTTATCTCTTACCCGAGCCCTTTACTTATGCACTATACTTTGTGATTGCCATATTGTTTCTTGTCATATATCTTGCTATCACCTAGCTGTTTATCTTGCTTAGCATAGGTTGTTGGTGCACATAGGTGAGCCTAGTTGGTGTAGGTTTGTGCTTGACAAATTAATCGTTAGGTTTATTCCGCATTTGTTCAAACCTAAACCGTAATTATTTTAAAACGCCTATTCACCCCCCCTCTAGGCGACATCCACGATCTTTCACCCTGTGTGCATCTCCACGGACACGGCGTCGGCCACCTGGAGTAGACGTGCGGATGGCATAGCACACCGAGTTGCTCCCGCGCCCTCAGAGGCGAGCTCAACATGCATCTCCACGGCCACAACGGCGGCCACCTGGAGCGGCCGCACTGGCGCCGCAGCGCACGGGCTTCCCGCATCTAGCACCGCGGCAGCATCGCCACCCCCAGCACTACGGGTGTTGCCGGCTCGCCGGCCTCTACCCGTACACAACGGGGACTCATATGCAGGGCGGCGGCGAGGTGGGAGAAGAGGAGGAGGAGGGCCGGCGGCGAGATGGGTTGGAGAAGGAAGGGGAGGCAGTGGGTCGCTATGAGGGCGCCGCCCCTCACCTGCTGGTGCTTCGCCGTCGTTGGAGAGGGGAGTCTGGATAAGATGAAACAGAGGATTGCGGGCTGAATTTCTTAAAAATGTAGGGACTGTTTTGTAAACACAAAACGTTTTCTCAGATCCACTTAAAAAGAGACTGCGGGTTCTATTAACAAAAAGTACAAGGACTTTTATACAAAAACGCTGTGATGGTGAACCCGACAGATTCAATCCGTGCTTTATTATTAGGTAAAGATTTATCCTTGAGGACCATGCTCTTCTTGTACTCACGCATTTATCATTGGTGGAAGACGGCGATGGGAGGCTGCTGGTATGCGGTGCGTCCGCGGGACGCCAGCGGGCAATCGTTGCTTCCCCTTCCCCGACTCATGACCCAAGATCGCATCGGTGATCCCATCTAAGACTTCACGCCATGTCGCTGCTGAACCTCCACGGTTCCGGTGTGGTTGTGTCGATTCTGTCGGGCCTAGTGACGCCATCACAAGGTCCGGTCTGCTCGTGCTACCCATGGACACTGCCTCCTGCCTACTGATCATCCATGAACCACCTCTGATGCGGATGCATCGCCGATACCATAGAAGGCTGCATGCTCGGGTGTTTGGTGATTGTCAACATCAGATTGTCACCACCTTGGAAACATCGGCATCGGCACCTCCAAGGCCCCGATTCCAAGGTGTGGACATGGGGATTCAAGGCGGTCGTGGTTGAAGATCATTAGGCTCTGAAGGTGTTATCTCGCATGCTCGTTTTGAGTCGAGATCGTCTACTATCGGTGGATGACCAGGGAGTACTCGCAGTGGATGGAGAGAGATGACGATCTGCTGCTCATTGTGTTGGGGACTTGCACCTACGGCCTCGACAAGCGGGGGTGGCAGCACTGGAGGACTACATTTTTTGGTGGTGCTCCTCGAGTACCGAGTCTCGATTCCCAGGGTCAAAGCCCAAGGTCTGGCCTTTATTGGTTGTACCTAGCAATGGTCTCGTTGAAGCCACCTGTTTTGAGTGAACTCGGATTTTCTTCAGGGTAAAAACCCAAGATCTTTAATTGAGCAACGACAATGCTTGTGCATTGTTTCCTTCTTGGAAGCGTTGCTTTTGGAGAACCTCTTTCGTATTCCGGGTGTTGTCTTCGGTGATGGTTAGAGTGCTACTAATGCTAGTGATTCTTCACCTTGGCAGAGTCTTTTTTTTTATTATTATTTTTGGCTGTGTGTATTCTTGATTCCTTTAGACATCTTGTTGGTACAGATTTCGGATGTAATTGTTATTTTCGTGATATTAATATATTCCCTTTCTAAAAAAAAAAGATTAGCGAGGCCAGAATGAGGCCCGCGGAGGCTGCGCCCGGGGAGGCGTACCTCATGAGACGGTCAGCGTCGTCAACTAGGACGTCGTCCCGTGAGAAACGCAGGTCTGCACGCAGCGGCAGCTGCACGCGCGGCATCAACGGTATGAGGACCGTCGCGATTCGCACCAAGCTGGCATGCTTCCTAGAGTATAGTCGTGTGGTCGATGAGTGTGGCGTCGCAGAGGCCGAGCGCCAGGTAGCTCGTTATCCACCTCGTGGGAATATGCTTCGCGATTCACTCCTGACAGGCTTTTTGTAGATATACCTCGCAATATACAGGTACGGGAATAGTGCAAAGCGTATGTCCTTTGCCCATTGTCAGCTCGAGTGAATGCAACGATGCTGTTTGCTGCGCGTGGTGGAGCGGTGACTTGACTACTCTGAATCGATATGACATGAATTTAACACGGACCTGTTGCAGGCAGCAAACAGTATCAATTTTATACTCGCCCGTTGCTGCCTGGTTGAGGAAATCCTGGCGATTTCCAGACATGTGCAGTCAGCGTATTTCTTTTTTCAATGACAAATCCTCTAATTAGTGTACTGTTACGTGTTAGATTTTGAGCAAACTAACTAATTTTCTATATCTAAATAGCTAGCCCTCACTAACTATGTATCTCAACATGCAAGCATGCCACATCATCGCACAACATGCATGAGAAAAGACTCACACTCACTACCATATGACTTGTACTCCCTCTGTTCCTAAATATTTGTCTTCTTAGAGATTTCAAATGGACTACCACATACTGATGTATAGACATATTTTAGAGTGTAGATTCACTCATTTTGCTTCGTATGTAGTCACTTGTTGAAATCTCTAGAAAGACAAAAATTTAGAAACGGAGGAAGTAACATGCAAGCATGCCACTTCATCATGAAACATGCATGAAAAAAGACCTATCTCAACATGCGAATTTCTATACTGTTATTCTATTTATATTTAATAAACATTTTACAACTATATAGTGATCAAACATACTACCTCCGTCTTAGTGAATAAGTCATTCATGTAGTTCTATGTCGACAATTTAACTATCTAAATATGTATTATATGTGACAAAAAAATATATATAGAAACTACATCCGTGTAGTAATCTAGTGATATACTTTTCATGATATATAATACATATTTAATTTCTCAAATCGATGACCTAGAACTACGCGAATGACTTATTCACCGAGACGGAGGTAGTAATAAGTTATATGTGGCTGGCTGCGCCGTGAGCTTAAACGCGCATACCTCGGCCTCGCGTCTCTAGAGCGCTCCATCCTTCTGTGCACATATGATTTTTAAAAATACTATCAAACTCACGAATTAGTGAGCAAAAAATATACTGCATTTTTCAGTTTGACATTAACAAGCCTGAACATTCCCAAGAAAAAAAACTGCTTTCCTTCTAAGCGTTTCTCTATTTTCACATCGCTAATCTCCAAACCCTAAACTATTAGTTTTTTTTGACGGGAACCCTAAACTATTAGTTAACAATCTATTGGTTGTAGATCCGTAATTACAGTGCCAATAACCCAGGATCCTTAAGTAATCTTCGACAGTCAAAACCTGCAAGCCTGCATGTAAAAATTGATGGTCCATCATGTCACTATTCCAAACCGATGGCCCACGCACAAATGCCTAGATTGGAGGGATGGATGCTGCTTCGCCCAGGGGCCTATCCATTGAATACGGTGAAATACAACATTGCTTCCATGGTGGCAATTAAAATATGCCTGACAACACTGATCGCGACGCTGGCTCGGCGGGGATGATTCCGAGCTACCTGCAGACCGGCCTCTGCAACGTTTTATCGTGTGGTCGATGCCGTTTTGCAGCGTATATGCGTATTTAGGAAGACCAGGCTGACAGTACTTACTGACACACTATCTGCACAGCACGGCCATGGTACGTGTGGAGCACAGCCATCGTCAGTGCCATCAAAGTCCAGCGGGAAATAAATTTCACTGCCACAAAGCGATTCTTTTGCCCATAATGACACCCCAACTTGGAGAAGGCTAGCAGTTCGCAGCTTGTTCAATTATTGGATGAAAAAACTCCACCCGTAACACTCCCATACAGCCTGGGGAGCTCAAACTACCATGGAAATACAAACGTAATTTGCAGAAAACAAATGGCTTTTATTAGTGAGACAGAACATAAGTCTTTCGAATCCCAATGGAAAGCAAATAGACCAGTGCAAATACAGCCTTCAGGATCAAATAGAGATACAAAGACACAAGAGTAAGACAGACAGATGACTACTGTAAAACCGTAGATACAGAACCACAGAACCGGGTTGAAGCAACTTTTCTTGTGCCCAGCGACGCCACGGTTGCAGGTAGCCGCGGCGCCCAGCGAGCTGCCGGGGCCGTCGTGGCTCAGCGCGGGCCACGACGTCGCCGGACAGCACCGACTGGCTCGAGCCCACTCATCTAGGTGGCCGGAGGGGGAAGCAACGTCATGTTTGGGATGGACGGCGCCATGAATGACATACGCATCGCAGCGAGGAACACAGTGATGTTGCGCCTGTTCATGCTCTTGGTCTTGGCAAGGCTCCGAACTGCCCTTGAACCGCCGGTCCCCTCTCCGGCGTACCCCCGCCCACGAGCGCTTCAGGCAGGACGGGAGCGCCGGCGTACCCCGCTTCTGCAACCTCGCGCACCACCAGACCTCGTACACCGCTCTGGCCGATCTGCAGTTTCGGCACACAGGCCAGCTGGTAGGGATGAGAGAATATGGAGAACGGGGACAGCACGGCCCATTCGCTGACCGCAGGCAGAGAAGAAGGCAGAGTTTTACTCACCCTGCGCCCAACGCCGGCGGCGTCGCTCCCGGAATTGCCATGAGCAGACCTTGAGCGGCCCCAACGAAAATAATTAGTGCGGACGGAGGACGACAACACCACACACGCAACCCAGACTTCATTGTCCAAACACTTTAAATTCAGAGTCGGTCGGTAAAAGGAAAAGTACGGCCTGCATGCATGGTCCTTTTTGTCAGATCTGCACCCCCGGTTGAGCCCACTTAGGCAACCTGGACACAGTATTCTTCCGTATGCAATGATGTATGCTGCCTTTTGCTGTTTTGACAAACATTTACTGCACGGATCACCTCGCCTGGACGTGCGGCCGGATATCTGCGTCCAGATGCCGCTGCGTCCAGGACGTCCACTCTCCTCGTCCCGTCCACAATATTACTCTACGTTGAACCACATGGCTTGGAGGATGCAAGCGATGATGAGGTTTTCTGTGAAAGGACGACACCACAAGAAGGTTGTTTGGGTGGCATGCCGGCGTCGACGCGGAAAATATTCTATAGAGCTTAGGCTTAGGTGCACCCTCTTATCTAGTCATCCATCTCTGCATCGCGATTCGTGCAAGAATTTCTCTCTTTTTTGTTTCTTCTAAATGAAACAACATATGAACATCAAACTTTCAGCACAACAAAACATTCTAACTAGAATGTGGGAAAAAACTTTCAGATTTTTTCGTGCATTATAAGTACTAAAAATAACATTTTTGAATAAAGAAAATCTCATTTTGTATATTTATGTTGATCAAAAAAATCTGTAAGTTTTTTCTCCCATTGTAGTAAGAATGTTTTGCTACCTTGCAAAGTTTGAAGTTCATATGTTGTTTTATTTGGAAGCAACAAAAAAGAGAAAATTTCACGCAACAAGTTAGTTCTTTAGCACGTATCTCAAAGCTATACTGGATGGTATGGATAGAAGGTGTTCATGAAGCCTAAGCTCTAAAAATCTGCGTCCGCGTCGACGCTTGCACAGCCGGGAAGAGCAAGGCAAAGAGCACCGGCGAAAAGGGTAGGAGCGACCAATTTCGCCATGGATTTCCCAAGTGAAAGAAGGTAATACTCCCTCCGTTCTGAAATAAGTGTCTCAAGCTTAGTATAACTTTGTACCAAAGCTAATATAAAGTTGAGACACTTATTTTGGGATGAAGGGAGTACAAAACAACTGAGCACCAACTCCACGAGGTCGTCTGCGCCACCGACTCATGCCGGGAATGGGTGTTACATGATGTACGGCAGTGCTGCAGGAGCCCGTTGGGGAAGAACATGGAAAGTGGTAGGCAATCCTGCTCTCTATCTCGCTTTCGACTCACATCCCTCCCCTATATCCCCCTGCTGAGCTATGAGATGGTGCTCCAACCATCAATTGGTTAAAATTTTTGGAGAAGTAGAATATCCGACATCATATTTTCAAGCATCAATTTGCCATGCTTAAAAACCCAACATCAGATTTACAGCGAAAATCCTATTATTCCTAAATAAATCAAGATTTATAACAAGCATATGCTTGGCCACTATCTCCCTGCCAGTGCCAAATCGTCTGCACCTCATGGTCCAGGGGTGCCTTGCACGGTGACTTTGCGGAACGTAGGCAGGCCTGATACACCCTATGGCCCACATGTTTGTTGTGTTGGGCGTGTCACGCAATAAGATAGAGTACCATCAAACGACGCTCCCGCTGTACTGTATCCTCTAGACGAAGGATTCAAACTCTGAAATCGAAAATTCGAAATTTGAACAGATGGATTTTTCGGCTCCAAGAATGAATCACGGAGAAATTGGACACGGTCGGTATATGCCAAACCCAGTACCGGCCCGGCCCGGCCCACATACCCGGATTGATCTCGTCTTCCTTCCTTCTCCGGCCCGTCTTCTTCTTCTTCTCCCACAAGAAAAGAGGGAGGAAAAAATATCTGCTCCTCTTATTACCACCGCATCCGGAAAAAGAGGGGGAAGAAAAATCCTTGGCCCTCTCGACAATCTCCGCCGCTAAACCCTAGCTAGCTCGAACTCCGGCGAGGCCAGGGAGAGGTCGGGATCCGCGGAGATGCCTTCGGCTTCGTCGGCGGTGGGGAGGCTGCAGGCGGCCGCGCAGGACGCCGCCAGCTCCTCCTCCTCCTCCGCGCGCTCCGCCTCCGCCGCCTTCTCCGACCAGCTCCTCGTGCCCAGGGAGGCAGGGTACGTCCGACCTCCCCCTCCCCGTTCCCCTCCTCTGATTCGAGATTCGGTCGATGCGCCCTGTTTTGGCTCGCTCGCCCGGTAGATTGCTTCGATTTGGGGGCGGATTTCGCGGTATGCTGCCTGTAGTTTGGTGGTATCAGCATATGGCAGGCTTGAGATGTTTGTACTGTCCGATGTAGCAGTAGCTGACGCGCATGTAGGAAATCCCTTGCAACACCTGCACCGCGTGTTTTCTCCAGGGCTATCATCAGAGCTGAAAGCTTGACTAAAAATAAATATTTGGCAGGGGAAAGCTTCAGTTATGTGTATGTATGACAGGACAACCCAATTGTTCGATTTATGTTCACTTTTATGTCAGTAGTATTTATGGTGTCTATGACATCTCTTGTTCCATATGGTGCTATAGAGCGTTCTTTATCTCAACCGACGCCAAACCGCAAACCTGAGAACAAGAATTAGGCTGGGCAATGTACTCTGTATGTTGTACACGTATTTGTGGAACTTCTAAACAGCAGATATTGGGTTGGCAGAGCCAAGTTGATTTAGGAGATTGCAACTCTGCCTCACTATGCTGCTGTCTGCTACATGATTATTGCTGAATTTCCATATCCCACTTCTACAAGTGTACCCTCTGACTTCCCCTGTGGCCTTTCTGCCTCACCCTCTCATGCTCATCCTCCTGCTTTGTGCCGTGCTGCCACTGTGCACCCTACGGTGCTGCGCCAACTGAGGTTGCCACCCTTGAGCAGCGGCTGCAGGGGGGGTGAAGTACACTGATCCCTATGTTAAATTAGCCCCCTAATCTATAGAAACCTGACCCAGTCGAATTTTTTATCCTAATTGATATTTTGATATATGGCTCCAGGTTATTCATTTTTTTGGTCATTAGTTGATTGAAAGCTGCTTGATACTTGTAGGTGAAAATTGGGTTTCTGTTTCTTTTTTTTATACCAGTTTTTGGTGAAAGGTTTGTCCCCCCCTTGGTTGAAATTGAAAGTATTGATTTGCACTAGTCCGAAGTTCTATCAGAACCTCCCAGTTCAAAGACTGGAAAAATCAATTGCAAGTTCAAACATCCAGTAGATAGCATGCTTTGAAATTTTGTGACATGCTATTGAATGCTGGGGATGGAACAAAGACAACATGGAGGGTTGGGGTCTGCATCTGCCAACCAAAGTTGCAGTCGTCCGCCAAATAGACTCTCTGTGTATATAGTGAAACGTGAATGGCAGATGCATGTTTTCCCCATTTGGCATCTACTCTCGAGTCTTCTTTTTCTAGATTTAGGCTGCAGCCGTAACATTTTCGGTGATGTAAACATGCACATGTTGTACTGTAAATCTGTGATCCCTGACTCAAGTTATGCTCCTTGCAAGTTTGCAACTGACGTATGATCCTTTGGTATTGCAGCCGGATGGTGTCTCTGTCGGCTTGCGCGAAGTTCGGCGCCGTCAGCTTTGTGGTTGGCGTCATGGTTGGCTTCACCCTGAATAAAAGGCTGCGCCGGTGGGCTGCCAAGCTGCTCAAGAAAATTAAGGACGATAACTAGCAAAGCTAGTGCAATTAATCTCGAAATTTTGTTGGCAAGTGTGCTCTAGTTACCTCTGTAGTAACCCCAAGTTGAACCTCATTGACTGCTTGGATCAACTGTGATGGATACAACATAGTCGTTTGTAAGCTGTATCGCAAAATTCTCTTTTGGGGGATCTTTATTACTGGTGCAGATTCTGCAGTACATCTCTCGTTGACCGTAAATGTATGGTGCCGTTGTGTCGAGACTGGCTTTCATGTCTGGTTGCTGAAAATTATGAGCTAATGTTGTTTGGTTAAATAATATCCTGACAAATGAATTAATGATGAAAGTAGCTACTGTTGTTTGGGTATCCAATTCATTCCAACTGCGGGCTTTGCTGTTGATTGGCTTTCGAGCATATATATGCTGCTGCTTGTTCAATCATCAAGAAAGAAAAAGTGAGCCACCTTGAGTGCTTTTGCTTTTGCCTTTTGCTGCAATGGTGGGTGGGAAAGAAGGAATAATTAGTGGGTTAAACAAATTAAGATAAGCATCATTAGCCCTCTTCACCTCTATTTTCTTCCAGCCAGCACCAAAGCCTGCCTTTATGCGACTAATTCTTGCTTCAGACCAAAGTGATTCCCTGCTGAGTTCGCCTCCTCGAGTGTGCTTTTCATCGATTTTTGTTCTCTCTGTTCTTCCTCTTCTCCACCCGCAGAGGAAAAGTTTGTCTTGATCCTCTCAAGTTCGTCGTTCCTTCCCCGTTGGTCCACTGGTCACCACTGATTGAAGTGATCCTGTGGACTTACCGGCCCCTGTTCAGGTATATATTTGATCTCAGTATCCTTTAACTTCTTGATCTGTATCGTGGTGGGAGGCACTCCTTCTGTTCATTAATTGATACATAATCTTGTATTATCTACTCCCTCCGTCCGAAAATACTTGTCATCAAAATGGACAAAAAGGGATGTATCTAAAACTAAAATGCATCTAGATACATCTCATTTCATTCATTTTGATGACGAGTATTTCCGGACGGAGGGAGTACTATATAACACTGCAGGTGTAGAAGCAGTATGGTTTTCTGGTGGTGATTGAACGGTAATCTTCTATGAGATCGACTGATCATCATAGCAAACTGCTTCTTCGAGATTTATGATCACTATTGGTTCTTACTATTGGCGGTTTTTCCTTGACCGGAGAGTGGTTTGTAAGGTAAAGATTTGCAATCAACTTAACTTTCATTAGTGCAGTCGAATAAACTAGTTATCAAGATTTCTAGGCTAGTACTGGGTCTATTCATCAGATGAATCAGAAAAGCAAAAAAGCCGCTGGATGATTAGTCTAGGTGTTGTAACAGATAGAAATATACTTGATCCTTGTCCTTTTTACTCCGCATATACTTGACGCAACATTTTCTTTGGTTCCGATTGATATGTAGACTGCAGACTGCTATGTAGCTGCCATTGGATGGCGCCCTTAACTAGGCAAGACAAACTAATAAATATTTTTGTATGAAAAACTGAAACACATGTAAATTTGCGAGCACAAAAACTTGAACTTAGTCCTTGATACATGGCACTACTCAAGGTGCTGAATCTATATGCATGTTGCATACATAGCTTTCATTAGGCAAAAAAAAAAAGTAACTAAGTAGCTTCTAGTGTATCTGTAGAGCCTTGTCTAATTTTTGAAAGCATTCATTTTCAGCTTCCAAATTTCTGCTATTCTCAGAACAAGTCACCGTGGTGGTTTGGGTGGATCTCCCTTGCCGAGTTTGTCTGATCGATGGCAGCCATACTTGAATCGTTGCTTGGATCATGTGCCAGTAAGTTGCAGAATATCATTACAGATGAGGCCATACTAATCCTCGGGGTGGAAGAAGAGCTCAGAGAAGTCCTGCGACGAGTAGAACTGATAAGATGTTGCATATATGATGCTGAGAAAAGGAGGACAAAGGAGCAAGCAGTAAACAATTGGCTTGGCCAACTGAGAGATGTTATATATGATGTTGATGAAATCCTAGATGTGGCTAGATGTAAAGGAAGCAAGATACTTCCTGATGATCCTTCTTCATCATCAAGCAAATCAGCCACATGTAAAGGCTTTTCAATTTCCTCTTGCTTTTGTAACTTCTGGTCACGTCGTGATGTTGCTGTTCGGATTAGAAGCCTCAACAACAAGATTGAGAACATTGCAAATGACAAGATATTCTTCACATTCAACACTAGTACACAGCCTACTAGAAATGGTCCAACATCCAAACTGATAAGAAGCTCCAACCTTGTTGAGCCCAACCTTGTGGGGATGGAGATCATACATTCTTGCAGGAAGTTGGTGGACTTAGTGCTTGCGCATAAGGAAAATAAGTCTTACAAGCTTGGTATTGTTGGAACAGGAGGAGTTGGTAAGACAACACTAGCTCAAAAAATATACAACGATCAGAAAGTAAAAGGAAGCTTCAAGTTGCACGCATGGATTTGTGTTTCACAAGACTACAATCAAATAACTCTTCTTAAAGAGGTTCTCCGGAATGTTGGTGTGCATCATGAGCAAGGTGAAACCATAACAGAGCTGCAGAGGAAGCTTGCAGAAACAATTGAAGGGAAGAGTTTCTTTCTGGTTCTAGATGATGTGTGGCACTCCAATGTATGGACGGATTTATTAAGACCTGCATTACATGAAACAACTGCCGGAGTAATATTGGTAACCACACGAGATGATCAAATTACAAAGAGAATAGGTGTAGACCATACCCACCGAGTTGATCTCATGTCAGTAGAGGTGGGATGGGAGCTACTTTGGAAGAGCATGAACATAGAGGAAGAGAAAAAAGTGCAGAATTTAAGAAACACAGGGATTGAGATTGTTCGTAAATGCGGTCACCTCCCTCTTGCAATCAAGGTTACCGCTAGTGCTTTGGCAAGTAGAGATCTAACGGAGAATGAGTGGAAAAAGTATTTGGGCAAATATGCTGGTTCCCAGAGCATGCTCTCTGATGAAATAGAAGGAGCTCTGTATCTAAGCTATGATGAGTTGCCGCATCGTCTGAAACAGTGTTTCCTTTATTGTGCTTTGTATACTGAAGATTCTATCATTCGGCGTAATGAAGTTACCTGGTTATGGATTGCTGAAGGCTTCATCGAGGAGCAGCAAGGCCAGCTACTAGAAGACATAGCCGAAGAGTACTACTACGAGCTAATCCATCGGAATCTCCTCCAGCCAGATAGGATAAGTTTTGACCAGGCTAAATGCAGAATGCATGACCTCTTAAGACAGCTTGCTTTAAATATATCAAGAGAAGAATGTTTTGTTGGAGATGTGGAATCACTAAGGAGTGAAAAAATGTCAAAACTGCGACTGGTTAGTGCTGTCGCGGCTAAGAAGGATATATTAGTGTTGCCTAGCAAGGATAAGGCGGAAGTTAAGTTGAGGACTTTCCTTACTTTTCGTGGTCCACAGAGAATTGAGGGTACATTGTTCAAGAGATTTCTCCTTCTTCGTGTTTTCGTACTGAATTACTCACTTGTGCAAAGCATTCCGGATTATATAGGGAAAATGATACATCTACGCCTACTTAATCTAGATTATACTGGCATATCTTCTGTTCCGGAATCCATTGGCTCCCTAAAGAACCTTCAAGTAATGAGCTTGAGATGTTGTTATGATCTGCATAATCTTCCTTCCGCAGTGACTCTGTTGAGCAGTTTAAGATGTCTTAATCTTTTTGGCACAAAAATAAATCAGGTTCCACAAGGGATAGGGAAACTGAAGCTCCTCACTTGTTTAGAAGATTATCCTGTTGATGATGGAAGTGATAATGCTGTTATACAAGATGGATGGAAGTTGGAAGAGCTGTCTTCTTTGTCGCAGATGAGGTATCTTTCTCTTGTTAAATTGGAAAGAGCAGCTCACTGCAGTAGAAATGCAGTGCTTACGGACAAAAAATATCTAAAAGTACTGATGCTAGTGTGGACTGCACGTATAGAGGGGTCATATTCAGAAGAAGATGTTGGTAATACTGAGAAGGTCTTTGAGCAGCTAATACCTCCACACAACCTGGAAGGCGTATCTATTGTCAGATTCTTTGGTCAGCGGTATCCCACCTGGTTTCGTACCACTTTTTTGTCTTCCTTAATACACTTGAAACTCATAGATGTACGATCATGTGTGCATCTTCCACCGATCTGGCAGCTACCCAACTTGAAATATCTGAGAATTCATGGAGCACATGCAGTTACCAAGGTTGGACCTGAATTTGTTGGTTGCAAGAAGGGTGATCCTGTATGTGATGAGTTGGTTGCTTTCCCAAAACTTGAATGGTTGATCTTCACTGATATGCCCAACTGGGAGGTGTGGTCTTTTTTTGAGGAAGAAGTTGCTACTGCTGATGTAAGGGGAGAGGATGGAGCTGCTCAGATTCGAAAAGAGGATGGCCAAGCTGCAAGGGTGCGACTGCTGCCTCGTTTGTTGGAATTGCAACTTCACGGTTGCCCGAAGCTGAGGGATCTCCCGCAACAGCTTGGGAAGGACACCCCGTGCTTGAAGGAACTCAGTTTAAGAGGACTAAACAACTTGAAGGCCGTGGAGGATCGCCCACTGCTCTCTGAGGTCCTTAGTATTGCGTATTGTGAAGGCCTGGAGAGGATCTGCAATGTCCCTCAAGTGATTGAGCTGCATGTAGGTGGTTGTCCAAACTTAAGCCATGTAGAGGGACTGGGTAGTTTGCAGCGGCTGGGGGTGACGGGTGAGTGAGGATATGCAAGAGATCTTTTCACGCTGGGTGCCTGGGCTTCAAGAGCAGCACCAACGACTTCATGGTGAAGACGTGGATGTATACACGTGGCATTAGATGGCACAAGGTATATATGAACACTGCATACTGACCTCTAATTTAGACAAACTGTACCCCGGTTCTGTATGTGACTATCGCAAGCCTACAAAATTGTAGCTATACTCATGCTAGATCTCAGCATGTACAAAACTGTACCAACTACTCCCTCCGTTCCTAAATATTTGTCTTTCTAGAAATTTCAACAAGTGACTACATACGGAGCAAAATGAATGAACCTACACTCTAAAATATGTCTACATACATTCGTATTTGTAGTCTATTTGAAATGTCTAGAAAGACAAATATTTGGGAACGGAGGGAGTAGTTTGTGATTTTGTTCTTGCTTTGCCCACAAGAGAACATTAACTGAACAATACATTTCGTGTGGTGGATGCCTCAGTCTTACGTCCGTGTAACCACATCTAGTGCTTGTCAATTGCCATAGATATACTTACTATTTCGGTCTGTTTTGTTGGCAGCTTAGCACTGATGGCGTGGTTTGCTTCAACGGGCAAACCGTCAGAGGTAGTGCCATGATGAAGATGTTGCAAGGCCTGTCAACGCTGAAGATGTGCAAGTGCCACCATGGATGTGTAGCGAGCTTGTGCAGGAATTTCCCTGTTTTCTTTTGGGCACGTGCCCTGGAAATACTGTATCGAATTTCCTTTTGCTTATTTCTGAATTTGGATCAGGAGGTTTTGCTCCACAGAACCTCTGGCCTGTGTGGTATTGTGTCACTTATGTATTCCTGAACTTGAGTCTGGCCCTGCGTGGCATGGTTTCGTTGTTTTAGTTTAGCCAATGGATTTCGTTTTGGCATGATTTTATTCTTTGAATGGAAGTGATGAACTTCCTGAGCCTGAGGTTTTGCCACACTAAACATGTGTAAGGTGTAGGCCGTATCGCCGAAGTACATTGTGGGAAGGATTGTTTGGCTGGATTTCAAAACCAACAGTAACTGTATATATGATGACTACTATAGGGAGCGGTGGATGCCTCAGTCCTAACACAGCTGCGGAGTGAACACGACTCGTTATTGCTGAGTTGGGCGAAGGGCGGAAGACAACTACTGCAGAGGCGTGGCTTTGAGTTGCTTTATTTTTTATTTGCTTCTTTTGTGAGCTGTACTTTGCAGACTAGACTATTTGTTACGTTGAACTTTCATTAAAAAAGTGGCCGTATGCATCTTTCCGATGTAGAGGCCGGGGGATGTCCTCCTTTTCAACGGAAAAAATTGCATTATGAAGCAGCTATCTATGGGTAAAGTGTGAAAGTATGAAGGGCAGTCTCTGTTCCCTGCTGCAACGGAGCTGAAAGAAGATCAAGTAGATCGCAGAAACTGCTCGTACACCAGCTTTGCCGTAGCAATTAGTACTATTAATTTAAGGGTGCAATGCAGTGCTCTTCAGTACTATGTTTTCTCAACTTGATTAGTGCAATGGGATGCATGATTGAGGTGTGAAACGTTTGTCCCTTTTAGTGAGATGAGACAGCATTGATTTTCACTGTTTGGGAGCTTTTCTTTGTCGAAGTCCCTAGCTGAGAGACTGCACAATTCAATCGGAACTTTAGACATTATAGCTGAAAGCACGCTTTTGAAATTCTGAACGTGCATTTGAATTCCGCTATATACACAGCACTCCACTTTCGTGCCACACGATGTGGGCTAGTAGCGAAAATGATGATGCAGTTTCATCAGAACTTTTTTTAACCGATTTTGCATGTCCGTTTTCTTGACCAGCAGTGGAAGGCAAACGTGGTTTTCCTGCATTTTTATGGGACCGTGTATTTTCATTTTTCTTTCCTTTGAGGTTTTTGTCCAATTTCCTTTCTATACTCTTTAATTTTTATTTCTCTATTTTCAGACCATTTCGATTTCTTACATTTTATTTTCTCTTTTTTTTGTGTTTCTTTCTTGGTTTTCTTTGTTTTTGGTTTATTGTTACAAAAAAACTCTTAAAACATATTTAAAACTGTGCAAACACTTTTAAATAATTAAACAACAACTTATTCCATAAGGCCTAAACATGTTTTACTTAAATGAATGCTATTGATGCCCCAGCATTAGATCGGTTGTATCAGCAGTTGCTATACTAATATAGTGTGGCGCAAGCCTGTTTCGAGAGATAATTACATGATTTTTTATATAAATGTGCATAACATTTTTGTAGTTTCATGAACATGTATCAAAGTACATATTTTTCAAAATTTTCTTTTTTTTTTAGTTTTTTCACTTTTCCCTAAGAACACTTTTCTAAAACCTGTCCTTTTTTTTAAAAAAACTTGATGAATATTTTCAAAATACGATATGAACAATTTTTTAGATGCACCATGAACTCTTATTAAAAAAACATGAAACATTTTTAATACATGATAAAAAAATTAGAGCACAATGGATAACTAATTATTACATAATATTTATTTTGAAAATACGTGTTGATTATTTTTGTGAGGCATGATGAACCTTTTTTTTATAAACACGCTCAACATTTTGACAGCTCGCAACAGGCGAGTTTATAGAGGCTCCCCTGCTTCTGCGCGCTACATGGGCTGGCAGCCCAGCGGTGAGGAGTGGTGGCCTGTGCATCGCAGCTCTCGGTCCAGGGAAAAGGGGCCCAGGAGGGGAGGAAGCCGACGGGGTGACCGCTGGACGTCGGCGAGGTCGCCCCGCTGGGATCCGGCGAGAGTAGAGTAGATGGAGGCGACGGGACGGCGGCCGGGCGCGCCCGAGAGGAGGGAGAGGAGGCGGGGTGGAGGCTGGGCTCCGGCTCCGACTGCCCCCGCGCCGTTGCCGCCGTCCGTCGCTGGAGAGAAGCAGAGTGGCCGCCGCACCGCGCCGTCGTCGCTCTCGTGCCGGGTCGCTCCTCCTGTCCTCTAGTACAATACTCTCGTCATGCTGGACTGCTCTTAATTGGGTGCCAGATCTGACTGAGACTAATTGACATTCGACCTGTGGGGAATCAAATCAATCTGCTCCTTCAGGTAACGTGACCTACACAGATTTTGGTTCAATACTCGCTGAATTGGTACAGTTAAATTGGCGACCTAAAAATACGCTGGGGACCTTACATATTTGGACATGGAGGGTTTAATAATTATTACTCCTGATGAAACACATCAAATGTCATACCTGAAATGAAAGATGACACTATCTTTATCTGTTATCGACTTTCTACATAAAACTCGTTACATGTTATTTTTATTCAGCATTGCTGTTTGAATTTATCTGTGATCTTCATCACTTTTTTTGCTCCGGATTGAAACAGTTTATCCGCTCTTCTATTGGGACGCGGTTGGTGAGGTTTCCGTCGCCTAGTGTTCATATACGATCACCGCACCTTCTTATACAACAAATCAGTTCATGACCAGATGTAGATGTATTTTCACATTGAAATGATATCTCTTTTGTCTTTTCTTCCGATGTTGGGTGTGGTTAGTCCTGCTTACTGTAGGGGTTTAAATTTTAAAATTTGAGGCAGCGTCAGGGAAGGAACTCCGTGCACATACAGCATAAGGCCTTTTTCAGTTTTCAGCATCAACTAGGATGCCAAAGCCTTTGGGAAGTGCTTTGTTGTCTTAGAAGTTTCTGAAACAGAGGTCTGGTTGCAAGAACACTCGCCATACTGATGCTGCAGCTAGCATACCACAATATCATCATGCTATTTTTTTTACTGTGAGAACAGAAAATTTCACTGCTATTTTAAACCAAGCAAGTTTCAGCACTAGCTATCCTAGTATTAAGCAGCCACAAGAGGTTGCCTTGTGCTTTTTTTAACAGTTGCAGTAGTGACTGTTACTTGCCTTCTGTTGGCTCATCTGCCTAAGTTGTGCTTATCGCCATTCACGGTATATTGTTTTGGACAGGCTTTATATATATATGTCCTTTTGTGCAAGGTGTATGAACCACCCCCATCAACATTGTGTTTTTTTAGCCGTTCCGCGTGAAGTAAGACTCTTTGCAGGTCTGGCATGCCCATGTGGAATCTCTTTGCAGATTGACTTAAACTATTCATTGGCAATTGGCACTAATGAATGCTGCACTTGCTGTTTAATTAAACAGTGTTGACAATAAGCAGCCAATGGGCAAAGCAGCTCATGGGGCAGCTCGCCAATCTCTTCCTCAAGACTCGAGACACCATCCCAGCTAATGGCCTCCTTCATCCCCGTGGACTCTGCTGTTAGCCTACAGTTTTTACACAAGCAGACGAGGGGGCTCTGGCAGCTATTCCTTGGATCTGGTAAGGCACCAGGAAATTAGTGGATTTTGTTCATTCCGTTCTTCTTGTTCTTCTCCACTTCTCCAGTTAATCATTGCGTGTACATATGTATGCCTCTATTCTGCTGCATGCCAGGATGCAGAGCAAGTTACGCCTTGGTTGCTTGTGTTACTCCTTCCTTTCCTGCTGGTCCCCTTGCAGAACTGAGATCAGTTTAATGTGCTCATCGCCACCGATTGAAGTGGTTCTGTGGAGTGTGGACACAGGAAAAGGTTCGTGCTAAGAACACCCGTAGTCAGGTATATATTTACTAAAATACAAAAAGGGATTCTAGATTAGTTCATTACAGATAGTTATTTGAGTGATCTATGGTGAAAAAGAGTCCAATATTATTTCTCTTCTGAATTTCCATTATGTGCTTCAATTAGTGTTCAGACCAAAAATACATGCATCCCGCAGCAAGTCATAAAATTCTATAAAAATATAGAGAAAGTTTCAAAAACAAAGATAAAAAGTGAATCAATTTAGTAGAAAAGTATTCTATCAGATTTGAACCAATGACTTACATCTTATATTTTCAACATGGATGTCTTGTACTTCGAGATTTATGATGCAGTAGCACTCCTTTTGTTCGCTAGTTGATCAATAATCTTCTATTGTGTATTGCAGTTTGCAGGTGTAGCAGCATGGTTTTCTCTTGGTGATTGATCGACAATTTTCTGTTATCTATTTTTATTCTAGCTTGGGCTCAATCTTACGAGATCTTATGAGTGGCGATGGGCTGACCATCGGAGTAAAATGCGTCTTCAAATGATCACTATTGATTCCTATTGTTAACGGCTTTCCCCTTGCTGAAAGACTGGTTTGTAAGGTAAGACTTGCTATTGTTCTTCAAAGCTTGTGACTAGTGTGGTGTTTTTGGAGCTGCATGTAGGAAACTGTATGTTGTACTTGTGCAACATTTGGTGTATAGGCTGCTATGCAGTTGACATCTGGTTGCTATTCAACCAAGCAAAACAAACCAAAAAATAATTTTAACATACAAAGCTAAAACACATGTTAGTTTGCAAGCACAAAGCAGATAAAAGGACATAAAGCCAACTCATGAATTTAGACCTCAATACCTGATTTCACTCCCCAATTTCTACGTTGCATAGTTCCACTACTCTAAATTCGTTAATCTTCTTCTACTCCCTCTGTACCATAATATTTGTCGTTTGAGCAGCTCAACAAACGACAAATATTATGGTACAGAGAGAGTATATATACCAGTGTATACTACAGAGTCCTTTGTCATTGTGAAAATATATTAACATACCTTGTGCATTCATTTTCAGCCTGGTATTTTTTGGTGGATCTGCCCACTATATATGTGTGCAATTGTCTTTGTTTGATGGCAACCGTTATAGCATCTTTGCTTGGATCATGTGCAAATAAATTGAAAGATATCATTATTGATGAGGCCATACTAATCCTAGGGGTGGAAAAAGAGCTCACAGAAGTCCTGCAAAGAGTAGAACTGATCCGGTTTTGTATATATGATGCTGAGAAAAGGGGCACAAAAGAGCTAGCAGTAAATAATTGGCTTGGTCAACTGAGAGATGTTATATATGATGTTGATGAAATCTTGGACGTGGCTAGATGTAAAGGAAACAAGCTACTTCCTGACCACCCTTCATCATCAGGCAAATCAGTTGCATGTAAAGGCCTTTCAATTTCCTCTTGTTTTTGCAACATTGGGCCACGCCGTGATGTTGCTGTTCGGATTAGAAGCCTCAAGCAAAAGATAGAGAACATTTTGAAGGACAAGATATTTTTAACATTCAACAGTAGTACAGAACCTACTGGAAATGGTCGAACATCCAAGATGATAAGAAGTTCCAACCTTGTTGAGCCCAACCTTGTGGGAAAGGAGATTGCATATTCTAGCAGGAAGTTGGTGGACTTAGTTCTTGCATGCAGGGAATACAAGTCTTACAAGGTCGGTATAGTCGGAACCGGCGGAGTTGGAAAGACAACACTAGCTCAGAAAATATACAATGACCAGAAAATAAAAGGAAGCTTCCAAATGCACGCATGGATTTGTGTTTCACAAGACTACAGTGAAGTAACTCTTCTTAAAGAGGTTCTTCGGAATATTGGTGTGCATGATGAGCAAGGTGAAAGCATAGCTGAGCTGCAAAGGAAGCTTGCAGAAACAATTGAAGGGAAGAGTTTCTTTCTAATTCTGGATGATGTGTGGCATTCCAATATATGGACGGATTTATTAAGACCTGCATTGCATGAAACAACTGCTGGAGTAATATTGGTAACCACACGAGATGATCAAATTGCAATGAGAATAGGTGTACACAATACCCATCGAGTTGATCTCATGTCAGTAGAGGTGGGATGGGAGCTACTATGGAAGAGCATGTATATTGATGAAGAGAAACAAGTGCATAATTTACGAAACACAGGGATTCAGATTGTGCGTAAATGTGGTTGCCTCCCTCTTGCTATCAAGGTTACTGCTAGTGCTTTGGTGTGACGCCCGAAGACCGACGTCCCAGAAGATTCCCGAAGCTTCCAGATGTTCCGGGTTGCCCGTGTGTTCTTTTGTGCTTGTGTTATTTATATTTTGCATTGCATCATATCATCATGCCATCATCTCATTAATTTTTGCAACTAAATAAATTGTGTGGACCTTCGGTCCATTTAAATCGAGGGAAGGTGTCTTCTCTTTAAAACATATAAAAGCTTCTCAATATTTAGGGAGCTATATTTATTAATTATTCCATTGCTTCGGAATCACCATAACACACTTGCATAATTTTCCCCATGTCTTTTCACTTCGAGTTTCACCTTCAAAACCTTGACAATAATTCTTTTCCGTTGTTTCGAAGTTCCTCCGAAAATTCGAACATTTTGGACACTTCAATCATCAAGTCTTAGTTCAAAACTTTTTGAATTAAATTCAATTATGTTTGAATTATTTTTCCAGTCACGCCTTTGCTATTTTTCTCGGACCGTGCTCTTTTTATGAGCCCGAGAAAAATATTAACCCCTTTTGCAACTTTGACCCTAACCCTCCTTTTTTTTTCCTTTCGTCCTTCTCTTTTATTTTTTTCTCTTCTGCTAAAAGTTTCAGCAGCAGTAAGTAGAGCAGCCGGCCCAACACCTCCTCTTCCCAGCCAGCCACCTAGGCCCAGCCGGCCCAAACCCCACCGAACCCTAAACCCCCTCGCTTCGCTCCCTCTCTTCCCTTCGTGCGCCGCCACTCTCCCTTCGCCCGAGCCCGACCCCTCTGGTTCTCCTTCGCCACCCCGGTCCCTCCGCTCGTTTTTCCTGGCGCCCGATCCCCGATCTCCTCATCGCCATGCCCTCGGTGGCCTCCCATCGCCCCGCCACCTCTACGTCCCTCCGTCGCCAGGCCAAGCGGCCAGTACCGCGGCCTCCCGTCCGCGTCCTCCTGCTTGGCCCCCTGGCCCCGAGCGCCCTCCCATCGCCCGCGAGGTCGAGCGCCCTCGAGCCGCCCTCCCGTCGGTCGGCAGCAGCCGCTGCCCTGCGCTCCTCCCTTCGAAGCCCGGCACCCCCCCAACGCCTTTTTCCTCCCCGCGCAGGCTCCCTCGCCTCTGGCCCCGAGCGCCTCGACGCCCCGTTCGCCCGGCCGTCCAGCCCGCCATGGACGGGCAAGGCCCTCGCCTCCATGCCGCGGCCCCCTCCTCTACAGGCCGCGCCAGCACGACGTGGCCTCCCTCCGTCCGCGTCCTTCGGTCCGGATCGCCCCGCACCGAGCGCCTCCGCCACCAAGGCCGGCCAGATCCGCCGCCTCCTCTGCACCCAGGCGACCAGCGCCGTTCCTCCCCGTCGATCTCCGGCGCCGCGAGCTCCCTCCGCGCGAATCCCCGCTCGAGATCCCGCTCCCGCTGTCCCGTGCTGCCGTGACCGTGACCGTGTCCCTGCTGCTGTTTTTGTTTTGTTTTTGCCAAGTGGAGACCGAAGAACGGGGATGCATCAAGTTCCTCTACGGAAAAACGAGCTCGTGAATGGCTACGGAACAAGTACCACTACATACGTGAACGACTACCATCGCCGGAAGCGCCAAGTACCACGACATGACGGATGAACATCTACAAAACGTGTACCACGACGAACGCCAACGTGTTCCACTACCGTCGCCGAAGAACCGTGAACAACTACCGCCGACGGAACGACTACTTCCTCTACTTCCACTCCTTCCTCTACGATCTCGAACCGTCCCGAAACGAGGGTTTCGAAGGTATAACCCGAGACGATGACCCGTGTGATGTTTGTTGTGTTGTATGAAATGTCTCCCTTGTGTGCATCCTGTCCGTTTCGTCCGTTGTCATGTTCCTCGGTTGCCTCATCACCGACCCGTGGGAACCCGGTAACGGGATCGCCCCACCTTTCATCTCGTTTGACTCACCCACGCCATCTACCTTTTGCACCGGTCTCTCAACGAGAAACCGGAACCGAGAGGATGTGTTGCATCATTTTCGGATCGTTGCCGTGGCACCCTTTTCATTCCACCACGGTGACAAATACTTCATATCTCTCTTGTCAACTTTTAATAAAATTGCATAAAACTTGATCATGTCATCCGCATCATGATAACAACATGAGAATGTTTAATTGTTGTTTGCTTATAATTACTAAACATGCTCATGGGGATTTTCCGGAATTTGTTGTTGTTATTTCCGGCCCCATTTAAAATGCCTAAATAGTGTAGTTTTTTTATGCTTCACCTCTTGCCATGTTAACCAACATTTAATCTTGTCTTGTAAATAACGAGAGTCAACTATATAATTAATTGTGGTGTTTTGTCAATATGCAACTCGTTGCATATTGAGCTCCACTTAACTTATAGTACTTGTTTGTGCACTTGCCTTGCCATGCATAATTAAACCGGACATGCATCATATTTGGATGTGCATCGTATGCCATGTTTATGCTTGTGTGTTTACCGTGTTGTTTCTTTCTTTCCGGTTGCTTCTCTTGTTAGCTTCGGTTTCGTTCCGGAGTTGTGAGGTTTCGCTCGACTGTTGCTTCGTCTACTTCATGGAACCGTTCTTCTCCCTTGTGGAATCCCAGACAAGATGATCATACCCTTGGATACCTTTACTACCATTGCCATGCTTAGTTGTCTCGATGCTATCGTTACATGTCGCGCTACCCATCTTTTATGTCAGCCTCTCCTTGTTGCCATGAAACCTCTAACATTTGAAACCTTCCTAGCAAAACCACTGTTTGGCTATGTTACCGCTTGCTCAGCCTCGCTTGCTCAGTCCCTCTTATAGCGTTGTTAGTTGCAGGTGAAGATGAAGTTTGTTCCAGGAGGGAACTTATTATTGTTATATCACAATATCTATAATTATTATTAACACACCTATATACTGGGCATGGGTGGAAGGCTTGGCCTTTTGCTCGGTGTTTTATTCCACTCATGCCACCTTAGGCGCCGATAAACCGGCATTATGTTCCTAGATTTTTGCGTTCCTTACACGATGGGTGAAATGGGGACCCCTTGACAGTTCGACTTTGAATAAAACTCCTCCAGCAAGGCCCAACTTTGGTTTTAATTTGCTCATAATAACAACTTAATTAATTAATTAAATTTGCATAGGGAGTTAGCGCTACCCGAGGATTCTTAATTCTACATAGCAGGGGGGGCCAGTGCTGATGGTGTTGGTCCCAAACGGGGAGACTGCGGGGCCGCCTTGGGGAAACCCGAGGTATCTGGTATAACCTGTAGGATCACCCATCCGGTAGTGTCCTGAGACGAGATACGCGCGGCTACTATCAGGGTGTCGACACACCGGGAGGTCTTGCTGGACTTGTTTTACCATTGTCGAAATGACTTGTGCTACCGGGATGCTGAGCCTGATCGGATTTTTCCCTAAGATAAGGAGTGATGATATTATATTTATCACTTCAGCTAATCGTGAGAGCTTGTGATGGGCTAAGTTGGGACACCCCTGCAGGGTTATGAACTTTCGAAAGCCGTGCCCGCGGTTATGTGGCAGATTGGAATTTGTTAATGTCCGGTTGTAGAAAACTTGACAGATGATCCGAAGTAAAACACACAACTGTGTGAGTAACCGTGATTGTCTCTTTTCACTTTGAGAAGAGAACACGGTGGGGTTATGTTTGAACGTATGTAGTTAGGATCTTTAGCGATCACCTCTTTTGCGACCGTTTGCGTAGCTTCTCATCTTATTCTGGTACTCGTAAGTTAGCCACCATATTATGCTTAGCCGCTGCTGCAACCTCACCACTATCCTCTTCCTACCCATAAGCTTTGCTAGTCTTGTTACCCATGGTTATGGGATTGCTGAGTCCTCGTGGCTCACAGATACTACAACACCAGATGCAGGTTCAGCCGAGTTCGATGCAGGAGCTGGTTCAAGTTCTTCACCAGGAGCTCGAGGAAGAGTGTGTCCGTTTGCTTGTTGCGTTTCGACGATCAGTAGTGGTTTCTACTAGGATTCGATCCTGACCTGTGGCTTTATGTTGTTTTGGTATCTTTCTTTTGGATCTTCACCCGTAGTCGGGTTGTGATGTTTTGAATGATGTATTGCTTATGTATTGTATTGTGTGAAGTGGCGAGTGTAAGCGAACTATCTCCTTTTGCAATTTAATCCCTCTTTTACATGAGTTGTGCAAAGATACCAAACTTGAGATCATTCTAGGATGGGCTTATACCTTTAAGTCGTGCCTCGACACGTAGGAGGTATAGTCTCATCCTGGGCATTACATTTGGCAAGCAGAGATCTAACAGAGAATGAGTGGAAAAAGTATTTGGGAAAGTATGCTTCCTCCCAGAGCATGCTCTCGGATGAAATAGAAGCAGCCTTGTACCTAAGCTATGATGAGTTACCGCATCGTCTGAAGCAGTGTTTCCTTTATTGTGCATTGTATATTGAAAATTCTGTCATTCTCCGTCGTGTAATTACGAGGTTATGGATTGCTGAAGGCTTCATTGAGGAGCAGCAAGGCCAACTACTAGAAGACACAGCAGAAGAGTACTACTATGAGCTAATCCATCGGAATCTCCTTCAACCAAACAGATCTTTTGACCAGGCTGAATGCAAAATGCATGACCTCTTAAGACATTTTGCTTTAAATATATCAAGAGAAGAATGTTTTATTGGAGATATTGAAACATTAAGGGGTGAGAATATGTCAAAACTGCGACGAGTTACTTCTGTGAGTAAGAAAGATAAATTAGTGTTACCTAGCATGAGTAAGGTGGAAGCTAAGGTGAGGACTTTCTTTGCTGTTCATGGTCCACGGAGCATTGAGGATACATTGTTCAAAAGATTTCTGCTTCTTCGTGTTTTGGTGCTGAATTACTCACTTGTACAAAGCATTCCAGACTATATAGGAAAACTGATACATCTACGCCTACTTGATCTTGATTATACTAGCATATCCTGTCTTCCGGAATCCATTGGCTCCCTAAAAAACCTTCAAATTTTGAGCTTGAATTATTGTGCTGATCTGCACATTCTTCCTTCGGCGGTGTCCCAGCTGTACAGTTTAAGATGTCTTAGTCTTCATGATACACAAATAAATCAGGTTCCAAAAGGGATAGGAAAATTGAAGTTTCTCACTGATTTGCGAGGATTTCCTGTTGGCAAAGGGAGTGATAATGCTGATGTACAAGATGGATGGGAGCTGGAAGAGTTGTCATCCGCGTCACTGCTTAGGTATCTTACTTTGGTGAAATTGGAAAGAGCGGCTTGCTGTAGTACAAATACAATGCTGATGGACAAAAAACATCTGAAAGGAGTAAGACTAGAGTGGACATCATATTCAGCAGATGTTAGCAATACCGAGAAGGGTTTTGAAGATGTTAGTAATACTGAGAAGGTATTTGAGCAGCTAATACCTCCAACCAACCTGGAAACATTATATATTATTGGATTCTATGGTCGGCGGTATCCCAGCTGGTTTGGTATCATCTGTTTGCCTTCATTGGTACATGTGATCCTCCTAAATTTAGGATGTGTACGTCTGCCACCGATTGGTCAACTGCCCAACTTGAAATATCTGAGCATTGACGTAGCAAGTGCGGTTACCAAGGTTGGACCTGAATTTGTTGGCTACAGGAAGGATGATCCCATATGCAATGAGTCAATTGGTTTTCCTAAACTTGAATGGTTGGTCATCAAGGATATGCCCAACTGGGAAGAGTGGTCTTTTTTTGAAGAAGATGCTGTTAGTGATGAAGGGGGTAAGGATGGGGTTGCTGAGATTCGAGAAGAGGATGCTCGATCTGCAAAGTTTCGGGTGCTGCCTCGTTTAGCAGTGTTGAAACTTGAAGGTTGCCCGAAGCTGAGAGCTCTCCCGCAACAGCTTGGACAAGACACTGCCAGCTTGAAGGAGCTCATATTAATTGGACTACACGACTTGAAGGCTGTGGAGGACTTCTCACTACTCTCTGAGCTTCTCCTTGTTGAGAAATGTGAAGGCCTGGAGAGGGTCTGCAACCTCCCTCAAGTGACAGACCTGCGTGTACATGGTTGTCAGAACTTAAGCCTTGTAGAAGGGTTGGGCAGTTTGCAGCAGCTGGGGCTGGGCAAGGATATGCAACAGATCTCTTCCCGCTGGGTACCTGGGCTTCAAGACCAGCACCAGCAACTTCATGGCGAAGACCTGGATGTCTACACGCTGTCTACCAGCTAGATGGCAATGAAAGCACAAGGTATGAACGCTACATATATACTGGCTGGACATTTTGTTTTGTGTCTTTAATTCTCTGGACCATAATTTTATGCCTCATTGGATACACAAATTGCAAGCTTCGTATGGCATTATTCGATGCACCAGAAATGCTTAAATTTTTTTTTCGTTGTACACATTTGAAAAGAGCTTTAGTACATGTCCATGGAAGCATATTGCAGGCATACAAGAGTTCTCAAGTGCTGTGTGTTGCTCTAAGTTGCTTATGTGTCACGTAGTATATGCTCATCAAAACTACAACGGTTTGTTTCCTAATTCTGTTATATATATGCTGGACTGTTGATGCAGTTCACTTCAGTGGGCAAAGCATGAGACATGCTAAGTTGAGGAAGCCTGTCAATACTGAAGATGCGCAAAAGTATCCTATTTTTCTGTGGGCAGGTGCCCTTCAAATATTGTATTGCATTTCATTTTGCTTATTTCTAAATTCGGCCGGAGGCCTTTGCTGTACTGAACCTCCCGTTTGGTATGCTTTCAGTTTCGTTTTATTTTTTTTCCTGAACTTGGGGGCCAGAAGCCTTTGCTGTACTGAAACTGTGTGACATTATTTGGTTCTTTGAAACCGATGAACTTTATTTCGTATGATTATATTTTTTCAATGGAAGTGATACATTTTGTTTTATTTTGTTTCTGAGCTTGGGCCTGAGGCTTTGTCACAGTGAACACGTGTAACATGTGTGTAACCTGGTGAAGGAAGAGCAATTTGTTCATGTAATCGCGCGTTCCATTGTATGGCGAAACTGCATTATCAGAAGGGCTATCTAACTAGAATTCACGACCAAAAAATAATTACATATTTTCCCCTCATTGTTGCCATACTGACATAGCTGCAGACTGAACACAGCGACACAGTACGTGTGCAGCTTACTTTAATTTCTAAAAATAATTTGAGGCTTCTTTTTATGTCGGATCGGAGTGCAGAGGTAGTTGCTGCAAAAGGAGCTTAAGAAGAACAAGGAAACCACAGAAACTACCGCATGCATTATCTGCCCTAGCAAGCAATGCTCTTGGGTACTATCATTACTGAACCTATATACTGAAATTTAGGCATATTAATTTATTTTTCCTCACGACTCCCTCCTTGGGGCGTGATGGCGGAGCTCTCAAGGTGGTGGTGGAGGAATGGCGGCCACGGAGAAGCGGCAGCGTCGCAGGGTATGAAGTACTCCCTCCGTCTCATAATATAAGAACGTTTTTGACACTAGTGTAGTGCAAAAAACGTTCTTATATTATGGGACAGAGGTAGTAGGTGCGACCAATGGTT
Source organism: Secale cereale (assembly GCA_902687465.1). Classification (NCBI taxonomy): domain Eukaryota; kingdom Viridiplantae; phylum Streptophyta; class Magnoliopsida; order Poales; family Poaceae; genus Secale; species Secale cereale. The sequence continues at coordinate 62,121,680 of LR738711.1, forward strand.
GCGCACTTTGCCATAGGAGTTTGTTTTAGGGTATTTGCCATATGAGGTTAGAGAGGGAAGGAGCATGGGCTGGAGCCACAATCGCCCTTGCGTAGGAGGGAGATGAGGTTGACGTGGATTTGTTTTAACACAATTGAGTCGTCGTTGCTCACATACACTTGTCACTATGAACGTACGTAGGCACATCTTATTACTATGAGCATCTTTAAAATACTGAGCCGACACAACATCTTTAAATTGATGAAGTCACCATGAAACGATTCCTCGCACTAAACAAAATTCGTCGAAAATCCTAAAATAAATTTACGAAAATGCGGGCATCAATGCCAAGTCCAGCAAACGAAACCTAACCCTTTGAACTATGCTCAGTTCGCCCGTCGACAGGGATTGGAGCAACCCTTTTCTTTTAGATACTCGTAATAAGTTTATTCAAACACGAGAACCATTACAAGTACAATGATTTGGTTCAAAGATTCAAGAAACTATAAAATAACTCTTACAACTAAAAATTACAATGAAATCTTTGGGATACACTTTCTTCATGGTAGTGATTTTTCAATGACGAAATTCTCGCCAAATCCTATTCGGCGCCTTTAGCGCCCAATACTAGTCATTTCACTAACGGCCGCATACCCCCTCATTGTGTTTGGGCCCGTCCATTTTTTTATTTTTTTGCTTCTCTGTTTCTAACAAGCAAAAATTGTGCGAGAGCCATGGTTCAATATCACGACAAGCGTATTCAGAGCAGGACGAGACAACCACCCAACCACTTGAGTTGTTGTGTGTACTTACATGCTTATTATTCCCTTTTGTTCTTTCCTGTGTTTATTTTTTTTTGTCCCTTTTTTCAAGTCCGATAAACATTTTTTCTTCATGAATTTTTTCTGCAAAATTGAATTTTTTTTTTGTCAAATTCGAAGAATTTTTTTCAAACACGATGACCTTTTTTTTCAAATTTTGGTGAACTTTTGTCCAAATTCGGAGAATTTTTTTTCCCCAATTCAACAAACGTTTTTCAAGTTTGATGAAGTTTTTATTTCAAATTCGGTGAAAAAATTCAGGTCCGGTGAACTTTTTTCAAATCCGATGAACTTTTTCCAAATTTGATGATTTTTTAAAATTTGATGAACTTTTTTCAATTTCGATGAATTTTTTTCAAATTCAGTGAACTTTCTTTCAAAACTAATGAAAAAAAATCAAATTTAATTTTTTTCTCAAATATCATTCCATTTGTGTCATAATTAATGAGTGTTTTTCAAATTCGAGACTTCAAATTCGTAAATTTCAGATCCATTTATTTTTTTTAGTTTTGTGAAGGAAGGAACGAACACAAAAAAAAAGAACGAACGAACGAAATGTTCAGTTTTTTTTGGCAAACGAAACGTTCAATGGAGCAACTAGTTAAAGAGCGCTCCTTCGGGAGCCTCGCAACGATCAACATCACTTGACGTGCTTCTAGCCATTCGCCACGTGTGGCGTTCTTGGCGCTCCCTCCGGATTTTATTTTTTTTATTTTTCCGCATGCGTTTTCGGCTTTTTAAACGTTTTTTGGGTTTTGTTTTACATTTTGGTTTTCCACCAGCCTTCCTTATCTTTTTATTAAAAAAAATGATTTTCTTTTTTGCGAAAAAACACGTTTTTTTTCGCGAGAGTCATGGTTTTTGATTCCGCGAGAGGCGGGTTGTGCTTTCGCGGAGTCACGGACGTGCATCTCGGAAAGGAAAAAAACGCGTTTTCTGTTTTTTTCCCTTTCACGAGAGTCACGGTTTTGCTTCCGCGTTTTGCTTCCGCGAGAGGCACAGTTGTGCTTTCGCGAGAGTCACGGCCGTGTCTCTCGGAAATGAAAAAAAAACGTTTTCATTTTCTGTTTTTTTTTCTTTCGCGAGAGTCACGGTTTTTGCTTTCGTCGGAGGCACGATTCTGCTTTCGCGAGATTCATGGCCGTGTCTTTCCAAAACGAAAAATAAACGTGTTTTCTTTTTTTTTTCCTTTCACAAGAGTAACGGTTTTGCTTTCGCGAGAGGCACGGTCGTGTTTTCGCGGAAGTCACGGCCGTGCCTCTCGGAAACGAAAAAAAAAACATGTTTTCTGTTTTTCTTTTCCTTTCGCGAGAGTTACGATTTTGCTTTCACGAGAGGAACGATTTGTGCTTTCACGAGAGTCATGGCCGTGCCTCTCGGAAATGAAAAAACGTTTTTTTTTCTTTCGCGAGAGTTACGGTTTTGCTTCCGCGAGAGGCACGATTGTGCTTTCGCGAGAGTCACGTCCGTGCCTCCTCGGAAACAAAAAAAATATGTGTTTTCTTTTTTTTCTTCCGCGAGTGTCACGGTTTTGCTTCCGCCAGAGGCACGATTGTGATTTCGCGAAAGGCACGGGCATGCCTATTTCGGAAAGGGAAAAAACTAGTGCACCCGATTCAGTTTTTTCGTCCGGTTTTTAAATTCCAGTTTTTTTATGAAAAAAAAGTTCATCAAACCTATCAAAATGGGATCTAGTTTTGAAGATCTCGACGCGAGAAATTCAACGGTGAAAGGGGTTTGATATTTATATGCACGGTTTAAGAGATAAAACCTTTTGAATAAACGGATTTACGAAAAAAAGGAAAAATGCCCAGGTTGCGACAAGTGGCACACATGCAGTGCGCCACTTGTCGCAACCCAGGATTTGGGGTGATCCTTACAACGAGTACTCCTCAATTAGTGATTTCGAACGTTAAATTGCGAACGAGGAAATGAGCAAATGTGCTAGTTGGCTAGCCCACGCGAGGCTGCTATGAGCGCCCTGTAATAGAACCGGGGGAGCAACTAGTTAACGAGCGCTTCTTCGGGAGCCTCGCAGCGATCAGCGCCACTTGGCGCGCTCTCAGCCATTCGCCACGTCGCGCTCTGGACGCTCCCTCCGGATTATTTTTATTTTTCCGCACGCGTTTTCAGCTTAATGAACGATTTTTTTTCTATGTTTTGGTTTTCTACATGTCCTTCCTAGCTTTTCGACGAAAAAAATTTGAAAAAAATTTTTTGTGCGAAAAAACAAGTTTTTTCCGCGAAAGTTACGGTTTTGCTTCCGCGAGAGGCACGGTTGTGCTTTCGCGAGAGTCACGGCCGTGCCTCTCGGAAAGGGGAAAAAACGTGTTTTTTCTTTTTTTTTTCTTTTTCGCGAGGGTCACGGTTTTGCTTCCGCGAGAGGCACGATTGTGCTTACGCGAGAGTCACAGTCGTGCCTCTTTCGGAAAAGGAAAAAAAAATCACGTTTTCTGTTTTTTTTTTGCGAGAGTCATGGTTTTGCTTCCGCGAGAGGCACGGTTGTGCTTTCGCGAGAGTCACGGCCGTGCCTCTCGGAAAGGAAAAAAGACACGTTTT
>LR738711.1:62125048-62209715 GCA_902687465.1 Secale cereale
CCTCTTTCGGAAAAGGAAAAAAAAATCATGTTTTCTGTTTTTTTTTGCGAGAGTCATGGTTTTGCTTTCGCGAGAGGCACAGTTGTGCTTTCGCGAGAGTCACGGCCGTGCCTCTCGGAAAGGAAAAAAGACACGTTTTCTGTTTTTTTTTTCGCGAGAGTCATGGTTTTGCTTCCGCAAGAGGCACGGTTGTCCTTCCGCGAGAGTCACCGCCGTGCCTCTTTCGGAAAGAAAAAAAACATGTTTTTTGTTTTTTTTCTTTCGCGAGAGTCACGGTTTTGCTTCAGCGAGAGGCACGGCTGTGCTTTCACGAGAGTCACGGCTGTGCCTCTTTCGGAAAGGGAAAAAATGAGTGCGCCAAGTTCGGTTTTTTTCGTGAAAAAAAAGTTCGTCAAAACCAATCAACATGAAATCTAATTTCGAAGATCTCGACGCGAGGAATTTAACGATGAAAACGGTTCGAGATTTGGACGCACGATTTAAGAGATAAAACATTTTGAATAAACGAATCTACGAAAAAAGGAAAACGTTCAGATTGCGACAAGTGGCACACATGCAGTGCGCCACTTGTCGGAACATGGGGTTTGGGAATGATCTTTGCAACGAGAACTCCTCAATTAGTGATTTCGTAGAACCGGTGCGTCAGGCGCTGAAGAAGAGATATCAAAATTCTCATTGGAGGGAATCCCTGATGGTGAATCGTATTTTGTGCATTTTGCATCGAAGCGAGCGTTAGGTGGGCCGGCCCATTATCTAGCATAATCAGTGAACATTATGTTACCATGTTCAAGAACATTCTATAAGTTTTTGGACCGGATTTTTTATTTATACCTTTTTTCTGTTTGCTTAGTTTTTTCTTTAAACTTGCACAAATTTTTACCTTTTTCCAAAAACTTGTGTTTTCCAAAAATGTCCGTGCTTAAAAGTATTCAAAATGCTTTTTTTAAAATCACGTTTTTGAAATTTTCTCCTGAAATTCCAAAAACTATCCGTGTTTCCAAACAATGTTCCCTAGTTTTATAAAAATGTCCGTGCCTACCAATGTTTACAATAAAAAAATACCAAATTTTTAGTTTTTGTTTTGTTTTTTGAGACAATTTAATTTAATTTTCGTTTTTTCAAAGAATGTCCTGGGCCTTTGGAGAATTTTTTTTGCTAGACCTTGACTCAAATGGGGGCCTGCTGGAACGAGAGTGGTGTCGGCCCCAGAAACTGTTGTTGTTTACAGGGCTGGGCCTGCTGCATCTCCTCGTTTTCTTTCCCCATCGCCGGAACGGATCCGCCGCCGCCGCCGTTCCCCTGCCCGGCCGTCGTCGTCGTCCCCCTCCGACTGAAATCCCTCCTCCCCGTTCAGTCTTTCAGCGATTCCTCTCGCATGCTTTCGCTATTCTCAGTCACTCCTCTGCGCCGGCATTGTCCCCGCGAATGGCTTCGTCCGCGTTCGCCGCAGCCAGCTGCTCGCGGCCGAGGATGCCGCCTGCATGCCGACGGCCATGTGAGATCTGCGGCTACCACGATGCGTCTCCCCTGCTGCTGCTTCCGCCTCTGCCCAAAGGTCTGTCGGTCCATCAGATCAGAGTAATAGGCAGGTTAGAATTAGATTAGACTGCACTAATTGATGTCAGTCCTTCTCTTCTTGTAGTGTGAAAATGTGAAGTTAGTATCTATCAAAGTTTAATGGATGTGTAAGCCAGAGGATCAACATTATATTTGTTGTCGTTGTGCTATCCTAATCCTAGTGTTTTAAGAAAACTATGTACGGAGTACTTGGTAGAACTTCTCTGACTTGAGAAAAGGGTAATTTGTCCACAGTTTGATCTCATTATATGCCCCATCAATTATATCAATTATAATTTCTTCATACAACATATAGATACATTGATTCCAGTCACAAAGGTTGTGTCCACATACTTATATAATGCAGTGAGATTTAATACTCCTTAATTAAGATACCAGGCATTGGCCATGTGAGCAGACTTAATCTATTTGCAGGTATAGGTGAAAGCAAAACTCTTTGCAGGAGCTTTCACATGTCCTTGTGGAATATCGAGGTAAACAATACTAATAGATTAGACCGAGAAAGCTTGTTAATCTTTTCATTTGTACGGGCAGGTGTTACTTTACTTAATCTATTGTTGGCACTGACGAATGTTACCAGTTAATTAACACAGAGATGCCAATAAGCAGCCAGCAAGTGGGCAACTTGCTAATTTCTTTCACAAGACTCGAGGTGCCATCGCAGCTGGCTGCCTTTGTAGACTCTGCTAGCCAGAGAGAGTCTGCATCTTTTTCCGCAGGCTCTGAAAGTAGTATCCAACCACTATTTGCTATTGCTTGGCTCCAATATGCTGCCGATAGATCTGGTAAGCCATCAAGATATCTGAAGGTTTTGTTCATCCCATTCATCTTCTCCAGTTAATCAGAGTATACCTCCACTGCACGCAGGGAAATTTTTGTGTCGGTTGCTTCTGTTAGTCGTTCCTGTTTCTCCACAGATCACTTATGATTGGGCTGATCCCATGCTGCTCTCCTCGATCTCGTAGTAATCTCAGCAGTGGCTTATCAGTTTAATTACCGGCATTTATTCAGGTATATATTGGGTCTCAGTGTTATGCACATCTGGATCTCTAACGCAGTGGTACTCCTTTTGTTCATTAGTTGATCAATAATCTTCTATTATGTATTGCAGGTGTAGCAGCATGGCTTTCTCTTGGTGATTGAGTGATAATATTCTATTATCTATTTTTATTCTAGTTTGGGCTCAATCTTACGAGATCTTAAGAGTATCGATGGGCAGGCCATTGGAGTAAATCGCGTCTTCAAAATGATCACTACTGATTATTATCGCTATTGACGGTTTTATCCTTGCTGGAAGTCTGGTTTGTAAGGTAAGACTTGCTATCATACTTCAAATCTTGCAAGTTTACTCTGATGACTACAGTTTACTCTGATGACTACAGTGAGAAACCGATTTAGTGTTCAGATAGATGTGACAAACAAAAATATATAGTTGGATGATTAATCTGTAATTCTGTATGTTGTAACTTGTAACTCAGTGCAACATTCGTGTGTGTAGGATGCTATGCAGCTGTCATCTGATGGCTATTCAACTGAGCAAAACAAACCAATACATTATTTTAACGTACAAAACTAAACCCATGTCAATTTGCCATAATGCCAGTTCCGGAATTTGGACCTCAATACTTGACTGTACTACCGAATTTGCTACAGCATTATTCTAAATCTGTTAATTATTTTCTATACATGCATATTTTGAAGACACTTTGTGTCAATGTGAAAGCATATTAACATACCGTGTGCATTCATTTTCAGCCTTCACCTTCTGCAGTTCTCCGAAACAAGTCACCCTGCTGGTATTTTTGGTGGATCTCCCCCCTGTGCATGCAAGTTTGATGGCAGCCGTTCTAGCATCTTTGCTTGGATCATGTGCCAATAAGTTGAAAGATATCATTATTGATGAGGCCATACTAATCCTAGGGGTGGAAAAAGAGCTCGCAGAAGTGCTGCGACGAGTAGAACTAATACAGTGTTGCATATATGATGCTGAAAAAAGGAGGACAAAAGAGCAAGCAGTAAACAATTGGCTTGGTCAACTGAGAGATGTTATATATGAGGTTGATGAAATCTTGGACGTGGCTAGATGTAAAGGAAGCAAGCTGCTTCCTGACCACCCTTCATCATCATCAGGCAAATCAGTTGCATGTAAAGGCCTTTCAGTTTCCTCTTGTTTTTGCAACATTGGGCCACACCGTGATGTTGCTGTTCGGATTAGAAGCCTCAACAAGAAGATAGAGAATATTTTGCACGACAAGATATTTTTAACATTCAACAATAGTACAGAACCTACTGGAAATGGTCCAATGTGCAAAATGATAAGAAGCTCCAACCTTGTTGAGCCCAACCTTGTGGGAAAGGAGATCATACGTTCCAGCAGGAAGTTGGTGGACTTGGTGCTTGCGCACAAGGAAAATAAGTCTTACAAGCTTGCTATTGTTGGAACAGGAGGAGTTGGTAAGACAACACTAGCTCAAAAAATATACAACGATCAGAAAGTTAAAGGAGGCTTCATGATACACGCATGGATTTCTGTTTCACAAGAGTACAGTGAAGTAACCCTTCTGAAAGAGGTTCTCCGGAATATTGGTGTGCATCATGAGCAAGGTGAAACCATAGCAGAGCTCCAGAGGAAGCTTGCAGAAACGATCGAAGGGAAGAGTTTTTTTCTAGTTCTAGATGATGTCTGGAATTCCAATGTGTGGATGGATCTATTAAGGCCTGCATTACATGAAACAACTGCCGGAGTAATATTGGTAACCACAAGAGATGATCAAATTGCCATGAGAATAGGTGTACAGCATACCCATCGAGTTGATCTCATGTCAGTAGAGGTGGGATGGGAGCTACTTTGGAAGAGCATGAACATTGAGGAAGAGAAAGAAGTGCAGAATTTAAGAAACACAGGGATTGAGATTGTTCGTAAATGTGGTCACCTCCCTCTTGCAATCAAGGTTACCGCTAGTGCTTTGTCAAGCAGAGAACTAACAGAGAATGAGTGGAAAAGGTATTTGGGCAGATTTATTGGCTCTCAGAGCATCCTCTTGGATGAAATAGAAGAAGCTTTGTATTTAAGCTATGATGAGTTACCGCATCGTCTGAAGCAGTGTTTCCTTTATTGCGCTTTGTATGCTGAAGATGCTGTCATCAAACGTGAAGTAGTTACCTGGTTATGGATTGCTGAAGGATTCATAGAGGAGCGGCAAGGCCAACTAATAGAAGACGTAGCACAAGAGTACTACTACGAGCTAATACATCGGAATCTCCTCCAGCCAGATATTATGAGTTTTGACCAGGCTAATTGCAAAATGCATGACCTCTTAAGACAACTAGCTTGTAATATATCAAGAGAAGAATGTTTTACTGGAGATGTTGAAACATTAAGGGGTGAAAATATGTCAAAACTGCGACGTGTTACTGCTATCACTAACAAGGATAAATTAGTCTTACCTAGTATGGATAAGGTGGAAGTTAAGGTGAGAACTTTCCTAACTGTCAATGGTCCGCAGAGCATCGAGGATGCATTGTTCAAGAGATTTCTGCTCCTTCGTGTTTTGGTATTGAACTGCTCACTTGTACAAAGCATTCCAAACTATATAGGAAAGTTGATACATCTACGCCTACTTAATCTAGATTACACTGGCATATCTTGTCTTCCGAAATCCATTGGCTCCCTAAAGAACCTTCAAGTACTGAGCTTGAGATGGTGTCATGATCTGCACACTCTTCCTTCGGCAATCACCCTGTTAACCAGTCTAAGATGTCTTGATCTTTTTGGCACAGAAATAAATCAGGTTTCAGAAGGGATAGGGAAACTGAAGTTTCTCACTCAATTAAGAGATTATCCTGTTGGTAATGGAAGTAATAATGCTGTTGTACAAGATGGATGGAAGTTGGAAGAGTTGTCTTCTTTGTTGCAGATGAGGTATCTTGTTCTTGTTAAATTGGAAAGAGCAGCTCAGTGCAGTACAAATATAGTGCTTACGGACAAATGGCATCTACAAAAACTAACACTAGAGTGGACTGAACATGGAGAGGGGTCATATTCAGAAGAAGATGTTAGTAATACTGAGAAGGTCTTTGAGCAGCTAATACCTCCGCACAACCTAGAAGCCTTATATGTTATTAATTTCTTTGGTCGGCGGTATCCTACCTGGTTTTCTACCACCTGTTTGTCTTCACTAATATACTTGAAACTCACTGATGTACGATCATGTGTGGAACTTCCACCGATAGGACAGCTACCCAATTTGAAATATCTGAATATTGAAGGAGCACATGCAGTTACCAAGGTTGGACCTGAATTTGTTGGCTGCAAGAAGGGTGATCCTGTATGTGATGAGTTGGTTGCTTTCCCAAAACTTGAATGGTTGATCTTCGCAGATATGCCCAACTGGGAGGAGTGGTCTTTTTTTGAGGAAGAAGTTGCTGCTGCTGACGTAAAGGGAGAGGATGGAGCTGCCCAATCTGCAAGGTTGAAATTGCTGCCTCATTTGTTGGAATTGCAACTTCACGATTGCCCTAAGCTGAGGGATCTCCCGCAACAGCTTGGAAAAGACACCGCCTGTTTGAAGGAGCTCAATTTAAGAGAACTAAACAACTTGAAGGCTGTGGAGGACCGGCCAGTGCTCTCTGAGGTCCTTGTAATTGGATATTGTGAAGGCTTGGAGAGGATCTGCAACCTCCCTCAAGTGTCTGAGCTGCGTGTATTTGGTTGTCCGAACTTAAGTCATGTAGAGGGGCTGGGCAGTCTGCAGCAGCTGTGTCTGGACGAGGATATGCAAGAGGTCACTTCCCGTTGGGTGCCTGGGCTTCAAGAGCAGCACCGGCGACTTCATGGCGAAGACCTGGATGTCTACACTGTCTAGCAGCTAGATGCCTCAAGGTATGTATGAACACTGCCTGCTGGTTTTATATTGAGCATTGCATCTTTGATTCTCCAGCAACCATAATTCGCTTATGCAACAGAATTTCTTGTGTGTGTTCCTTGTTTAACTAACATGCACTGTAAACCCCTGCTATTGCTTACGTTCTCATAATTTTCCTCTTAGAGTTGATAATATGAGCAAACGGTGAAAGGTGGCGACAAGTGCTTGTTCAAGGAGCTATCTGTGGGAGGTGAAGCATGAAGAAGAACAAAGCAAACTGCCATAAAAATACTCTTATCTCATTCGTTTGGTGCAACAAGCAAGCTTGTGAATGAAGTATGGTGTTTTTCTTTGGGCATGTGCCCAGGAATTACTCTTATCTCATTTCGTTTTATTTATTTCTGAATTCGGGCCGGAGCCCTTTGCTGTATTAAAACTCATGTACTGCTTTCAGTTTTGTTTTATTTATTTGCGAACTTGGGGCTGGAGGCCTTTGCTGTACTGAATCTGTGTGACAGGTTGGTTCTTCGAATGTAATCGATGAATTACATTTTGGCATGATTTTATTACTTAAATGGAAGTGATGAACTTCGTTGTAGTTTGTTTTTGAACTTGGGCCTGATACGTTGCTACAGTAAACATGTGTAACCTGGTGAACTACATTATCAGAAGGAATGTTTTTTTTTAGAAAAGGAGGAGGACTCCCGGCCTCTGCATTTGGGCGATGCATGCAGCCACTTTATTAATTATTCGCACAAGATTTTACAAAGTCATAAAACATGCAGCCACTTTATTAATTATTCACACAAGACTTTACAAAGTCATACAACAGTAAGACTAAAGCCATCGTCTAGGCAATATCTGTCGCTATTCCTATCCAATCGATGAAGGGATGCTGATAGTCTGGCCCTGATACCAAATAGACCTCACATGCAAACCTAACATCTAAGACCTGAGGTCCCAACCAGGACGCCTGCCGGGTATGAGGCCGCCGCAACCACCTGCCACCAATCCATCTTCAGTGTTTTACTGCTGCATCTACCTTGACTGGTCTAGCTGCCGTCGATGCCACCACCACGACATACATCGCCACCTCCCTGCGCACGTCCATCGTCACGCATCTGTCGGGGAGACCCCACTGCGCCACGCCGCCGAGACCAGTCGTCGATGACGCGATAGATACCACACCGCTCCACCACCTGTCCACCTCATCCCCTCCGCATGCAGCTCCTCTAATCGAGCACCCAAATGCCCTAGGCGACGCCTCCAAGAAGGGTACCACACATGCAGTGCTGCCGCCGCCCAATCTAAGGAGATTTTGGGTTCTCACCCGGGCATGGGGTCGGGGTGGAGGGCAGGAACCTCGACGGCGCCTACAAGGAGGAGAACGGCGACCCTGGTCGTTGCCACCGTCGGGATGAACGAGTCACCAAGAGTTTCCTCCGGTCCGATGTCACCTCTACCAGCCCCCGCGAACGCACTGAGGCCGCCGACCGCAATCGTAAGCCACCAAGTGCGGCGGGAGAGAGCCTGCAGCGTGGAGGAGATCTACCGGCAACTCACCGCGTACATGGTCAAGATGCCGTCCATCTACCCCCGCGAACGTCGCCAGCCGAGGGCGCCGTCGCCATGCCTAACGAGGCTGCCACCCCAGATCCAGATTCCTCCACGATGGCCGGAGTGACGAGATCCGCCATTAGCGACGAGAGCCGGCACCGCACGGCTGACACCGTCGCCCAAGCCCGCCGTCGGCCGATCCCACCGCCGCCGGGAGCCTGCACGCTGCCGGGAAACCCACACCCATGGATCTGGGCGCCCGTACACCGCCGCGAGCCCGCCGCGTTCGGGATCCGCCACATCGTCGGGAGGGCTGCACCCCGCGGATCACGACGCCCGTGCCGCCACTGATCTAGGAGAGGGAGGAGAGACCCTCCGCCGCCGCTGTCGCACGCATGGGCTTTGCCCGGCGCCGACCTTCGGCAGTGGCGGAGGGGGAGAAGGGCGTTGGAGGGTTACTAGGAGGCGGCGGCTGAGCCCTCCCGAGCCGCCTGCGGAGGAGGCGACGCGTGGTGTCCACCTGCTATATCAGAAGGAATGTTTGACTAGAATTCACCACAAATAATAATTAATATATCATGCTTGTTGCAGGAAGTGGTGGATGATGGAAATGATGCCAAACTGACACAGCTGCAGACTGAAGATGGCGACGATGTGCGCAATGGGGTGAAGATGGCTGTTTCCGATGTCCGGGGGCATAACCCCTGCGGAAGTTACCTTGTGCTGGAACTCCGGGAAACTTCAGCGAAGAGCGGAAGGCGCTCAACTGAACTTTGAAGCAGATGTCTGAACTTTGAAGGGCAATGTGAAGGGTGGTGATCCAAGTTCCCTTTCTTCAGAAATCAAAAGCTTGTTCTTTTTCGAAGCCGCCTTCAAGGAATCACACACTATTGTTCTTTTCTGAACTTACAGCGTGTGATTGAGATTGAGGACTACAGACTAAGCTCTCTCTCTCAAGGACAAGCTCTGTTCTCTGCAACTAAGCTAAAGAAGAATAAGGAAAAATGCAGAAACTACTATCTTTTCTGAACTCAATTAGTTGGAAGGAATAGGATAGTAGATTAATTACACTGTTTTTTTTCATGGAAGATTAATTAGACCATTGCCTGCAATCAAAACTGAAGCGAGGCATTTCTGCTGTGTATTGGTGTACTACTAGAGTTTCTATGCAAACTGCTGCATATGTCCTCAAAGCTGGCTCGTGGAGTATATAACACAAAACATTATTCCTTATCTTTTATTGTTGTATTTGGAAAGACTTGCGCTCAAATTGTTTTGGGATCAATGCTTTCATTTGAACAAAAACTGTTGCCTATGTGGCATGACCTAACCCAATTCACGTTTGCTGACACAATAAAAAATGAAAAACCATGCGGCCTTGGCGGTGGGAGCCATGCGTTGGTCGTGGGCGGGCTGCGCGGCTCGGATGCGGGCAGGCAACCATGGCCGCTTGGGCGGCATGGCTCTGGGTGTTGACGGACTGGGGCGGCGAAAGAGTTGAAGCACCGTGGTACATCATCTACCCAATCTGAGTACTGGTCGACGCTGACGGCGTCCGTGGACGTCGTGTCCTCCTTGCAGGCTCCGTCGTGGTGCTTCTACCCCTTCCATCTTACTTCGGGTGAAAACTCGATCCTCGGATCGGACGGTGGCGATGTTCGTGGTCGTGCCCTTTCTGGAGGCACCGTCTTGGAGTCCTCGGTCTGGCATATCCGTTACACATCCTCCCGGGCGATAGCTCCTCGTGGTGGTGTTCTCCGTCGGCTCTAAGCGGATTCGTTTTGCTCATCTTTTAGGTGCTTTGTAGTCGTTGTGGTTGTGTGTCGGTGCCCGGCATTCATATATCTGGCCTTGGGTGTGTGGTGTGCGTTTGTATTGGATGCTTTGTTGTTGTGGTTCTTGCTTTATAATATAAAGCGGGGAACCCTTTTGCGTATATCTCTATCTCTACCTAATAATAAAGCAAATTGGGTTTCTGGTCGTCCGTCACGCTCTTTTGCAGAAAACCCTCCGTATTTTCTGTGACACATTTAAGTGACAACTGAACCGTTATTTTACATTTTTACGGAAACCCCCCCTGACATCTTAGATAATTCACCCACAGATCATATATAAGTCAAACAAATATTTTTCTAAATTATTCATATCTTTTAAACGGTAGCTACGATTTTAACATGTTATATATGAAAATTGATTAGAAAAATGTGTAGAATCTGAATATGATGTTATTTTTATTTGATAAGTATTTTTAAATATTAATTTGGAAGATATTTAAGTTAAACAAATGTTTTTCTTAATTGTCCATATCTATTAAACTGTAACTCTGATTTTAACATGTTATATATGAAATTTGATTAGAAAATTATGTAGAATTTGAAAATGATGTTACTATTACCTATTAAATATTTTAAAATATTATTTTAAAAGCAAACTTGTAACCTATAGGGCACGTTCATTTTTCTTTCGTACCGTGGCGATCTGAATTGCAAATAAACATTCACTAAAATCATATAGAGACGAAAGAAAACATCGATAACCACACATGAGCACCTCTCAAAAACCTGGCAGGGGAAAAATAACATTCAAACACGCTTTGGTTTGTGTGAACGCTGAGACCACTGCCGATGAGGGTGAGAAGGAGGATAAGCGGCAACACAAATATGATGCCTCGCTAAAATAAAGGGCTTGGACATATTATGGTTATTGGGTTAAGAGTGGGTGTTATTTTTTTCTCCCGTTGCAACGCACGGACTCTTTTGCTAATACAACAAAAGACACTATTCCTCTGCCTATGTGGCATGACCTAACCCGATTCATGTTTGCTGGCACAAAAATAAAAAATAAAAACATGAACCCAGAATTTATTAACAGTGGCATCCGTAAGAGTGTCAATAAACATCACCGAAATATAGTTCAGGTCACACGAACGGATTAAACTCGTGACTATAATTCATATTGGCCAAACTTAGGCCGCCTTTGGTTTGGAGGAATCTTGTAGGATTTCTAGAGGATAGGAATTTTGTAGGAAAAATTCCTATGGAGCCCTTTGGTTTGTAGGAATGGATTCCTATTCCTATATAGGATAGGAATCAATCCTTCACATTTCAAAGGGAAAAAAACATTAGTCTAGACTCAATGGAAAAATTCCTATCCTATGAATCAAGCGACATCTTTTTCCCTATAGGAAGTGAGATGCATGTCACCTCACTTCCTATGATTTTCCTATTCCTATGATATTCCTACCCTATGAACCAAAGGAGGCCTTAGTCTATTCATGTTCGCACTGACCCAATGCTATTGACCCAATGCTATTGGTCAATTAAAAGGCGAAGCCTTGCCGGAGTGGGCGGCGGTGGGGTCATTCCTCCCCCTTCACGCGGATCCCCCGCCGGTGCGGTACGGCTGCCTCTGGAGGCGCCGGGCTATGTCGGGGCCTGGTGGCGCTGCTCCGGGCACGCCCGGTGGCAGCGGTTCGGCGGTCCTGTGGGGCCTCGGTGTGGCGCGGCGGCTGCCGGGTGGTGCGTGCATGGGTGTGGATCGGTGCCATTGGGCGGCAGATCTGGATCCAGACGGCGCGAGCTGCGAGCGGCGGCTGGGGTCCGGCTTCGGGCTCCCGACGGCGCTGGTTGGTTCTTCCCGTCGCAGGCGTGCGGCGGGTCTGCTCGGGCGACGGCGGTTCCGGCGGCGGCGCGGTTCTTCGAGCGGCACATCCCCGGGTGGTGGCGGGCTGGCGCGGCGCCGCCCTCCCGGCCCAGATCTGGGCCCTTTGGGGCCCCGTCTGGGTCTGGGTGGGCCTAGCTCAGCCCTCGCCTGTGTCGGTTCCGATGGCTAGAGATGCGGCTCGTGCAGGGGGTGGCGGAGTCGGTGGCTTGCCTATTGCAGCGCGGCGACAAGAGCTTCACGACCCGTCTCTAGCTCGGCCGGGCCTCCGTGCCTGGTGTGCTCCCCTTGCTGCGTCCGGCCGATGACCGCTGATGGTGGTGGAGGTGGATCCCTCCCGCGTGTTGCGGCAGACTCTGCCGCTCCTTGTTCCCGACTGCTTCCTTTCAACCCGTTGGTCCTGCTTCGCTCACCTTGGATAGACGGCGGTGGTGGCTCCAAGACCGTAGTGGCGCATGTTGGATGGGCGACGAGTTTGGTGGAGCGTGACAGATCGGTCGGGATGATGGGTGTGTGGTGGACGGGAGAAATCCATGTTGGCTTGGCCGGCATCAACGCCCATGGGCGCCACCGTTCCTGCCTGAAGGGCGTCGGGTTTCCCCCTCACCCATTCCCCCTCGCGTATCGGGGGAAACCCTTGGACTTACCCGGGCAGCAGCGTCGTCATCGTCGCGTTCCTTCCTGGAGGTGTTGCTTGGTATGCGTGGGTCAGAAACGCTAGGAGTGTGGTGGTATCTTTGGAGGGCGCAGCGGTTGCGGATCATCGTCGTTTTCGTTGATCCGACTCTGTTATCATTCCTTTCTTTTGTATTTTCTCTTCCGTTTCTTTTGGACGTGACTGTCCCTACTTCCGCCCCAGCATCTATAGTTGGATGTTCGGTCAGTTTCTTTGGAATACAAAGCGGGGGAAACCCTTTTTCGGTAATGCTATTTGCCAATTAAAAGAGCAATGACAATAAGGAGCCAAATATGCAGCTCGCCAATCTTTTTCAGAAGACTAGTCCAGCAGGCCGCCTTTGTGGACTGTGCTGCGTGGCCACGAAACGAAAGCAGAGGAGGGCCGGGCATTTATCATCTACGGCTCTATGGTAGCTGGCCACTACGCTGTGATAGCTGTTGCTTGGCTCTTGTATGCTGCTGCTATTGGACCAGGCAAGGCATCTCCAAGTCTCAGAAATCTCAAGATTTGGTTCGTTCCCTTCTTCTTCCGTAACTGCAAGCAGAGCAGGTTTCATCTTGGTCATTGTTGAAGTGGTCATCAGTGGCTTCTCAGTTTAGCTACCCTCTGCATTCAGGTATATATATATTCAGTTCAGTTATGTGCACTTCTTGTACTACTTGTATCATCTAATAATCTTATTGTATCATCCATTGCAGGTGCAGCATGCAGCATGGTGATTGGCCAATAATCTTCTGTTATCTATTGTGATTCTAGTTTGTGCTAAGCCTTGCGAGATCTTTAAAACTGTCAATGGGCTAGTAAATTAGTTTACAAGGTAAAAACTTGGTACCGTACTTCAAAGAGCTTGCGACTTCAGCTTCAGGGCTACAGTGGAATAAATTATGACGATTGATAGGCTAGCTTGTACGAAACCAATTAGAGTTAATATGAATTAGACAAGCAAAAAAAAAAAATAGCTGCATGATTTATCTGTATCACTGTATGTTGTATCTAACATTTTCAGTAGTAGTTCGGTGTGGAGGCTACTATGCAAATTGGCAACTGGGGAAAAATATTAAAGAACAGAATGCCAAATGATCAAGAATTCAGACCTCAATACTTGGCGCTACCGCTCAAGCTGTATGTGCATAGTATAGTACTCCCTCCGTAAAATTATTGAAACTGTAAATGGCAGCCCACTAGTGATAAATTTCGTGAGCCTTTGTCCCACTTTCGAAGCATGTTATTATACCTTGTGTCCTTGTGCATTCATTTTCAGCTTTCAGTTTCTGCCAGTCTCAGGGAATATCCTAGTGTTTTCGGAGGACCTCTGGCACCAAGTTTCTCGGATCCATGGCGGCCATACTTGAAACTTTGCTTAAATCAAGTGTCAATAAGTTGCAAGATGTCATTACAGATGAGGCCATACTAATCCTAGGGGTAGAAGAAGAGCTCACAAAACTGCTACAGCGAGTGAAACTAATTCAGTGTTGCATATACGATGCTGAGAAAAGGAGGACAAAGGAGCAAGCAGTAAATAATTGGCTTGGTCAACTGAGAGATGTTATATATGATGTTGATGAAATCTTGGATGTGGCTAGATGTAAAGGAAGCAACCTACTTGCTGACGACCCTTCACCATCATCTGGCAAATCAGTTGCATGTAAAGGTCTTTCAGTTTCCTCTTGTTTTTGCAACATAGTGCCACGCCGTAATGTTGCTGTTCGGATTAGAGCCTGAACAAAAAGATTGAGAACATTGCAAATGAACAGATATTTTCAACTTTCAACAGTAGTACACAACCTACTCGAAATGGTCCAACATCCAAACTGATAAGAAGCTCCAATCTTGTTGAGCCCAACCTTGTGGGGAAGGAGATCATACATTCTAGCAGGAAGTTGGTGGACTTAGTGGTTGCACACAAGGAATACAAGTCTTACAAGCTTGGTATCGTTGGAACTGCAGGAGTTGGTAAGACAACACTAGCTCAAAAAATATACAACGATCAGAAAATAAAAGGAAGCTTCAAGATACATGCGTGGATTTGTGTTTCACAAGACTACAATGAAGTAACTCTTCTTAAGGAGGTTCTCCGGAATATTGGTGTGCATCATGAGCAAGGTGAAACCATAGCAGAGCTCCAGAGGAAGCTTGCAGAAGCAATTGAAGGGAAGAGTTTCTTTCTGGTTCTAGATGATGTGTGGCATTCCAATGTATGGACGGATCTATTAAGACCTCAATTACATGAAACAACATCCGGAGTAATATTGGTAACCACACGAGATGATCAAATTACAAGGAGAATAGGTGTAGAGCACACACATCAAGTTGATCTCATGTTAGTAGAGGTGGGATGGGAGCTACTTTGGAAGAGCATGAACATTGAGGAAGAGAAAGAAGTGCAGAATTTAAAAAACACAGGGATTGAGATTGTTCGTAAATGTGGTCACCTCCCTCTTGCAATCAAGGTTACCGCTAGTGCTTTGTCAAGCAGAGAACTAACAGAGAATGAGTGGAAAAGGTATTTGGGCAGATTTATTGGCTCTCAGAGCATCCTCTTGGATGAAATAGAAGAAGCTTTGTATTTAAGCTATGATGAGTTACCGCATCGTCTGAAGCAGTGTTTCCTTTATTGCGCTTTGTATGCTGAAGATGCTATCATCAAACGTGAAGTAATTACCTGGTTATGGATTGCTGAAGGATTCATAGAGGAGCGGCAAGGCCAACTAATAGAAGACGTAGCACAAGAGTACTACTACGAGCTAATACATCGGAATCTCCTCCAGCCAGATATTTTAAGTTTTGACAAGGCTAAATGCAAAATGCATGACCTCTTAAGACAACTTGCTTGTAATATATCAAGAGAAGAATGTTTTACTGGAGATGTTGAAACATTAAGGGGTGAAAATATGTCAAAACTGCGACGTGTTACTGCTATCACTAACAAGGATAAATTAGTCTTACCTAGTATGGATAAGGTGGAAGTTAAGGTGAGAACTTTCCTAACTGTCAATGGTCCGCAGAGCATCGAGGATGCATTGTTCAAGAGATTTCTGCTCCTTCGTGTTTTGGTATTGAACTGCTCACTTGTACAAAGCATTCCAAACTATATAGGAAAGTTGATACATCTACGCCTACTTAATCTAGATTACACTGGCATATCTTGTCTTCCGAAATCCATTGGCTCCCTAAAGAACCTTCAAGTACTGAGCTTGAGATGGTGTCATGATCTGCACACTCTTCCTTCGGCAATGACCCTGTTGACCAGTCTAAGATGTCTTGATCTTTTTGGCACAGAAATAAATCAGGTTTCAGAAGGGATAGGGAAACTGAAGTTTCTCACTCAGTTAGGAGATTATCCTGTTGGTGATGGAAGTAATAATGCTGTTGTACAAGATGGATGGAAGTTGGAAGAGTTGTCTTCTTTGTCGCAGATGAGGTATCTTTCTCTTGTTAAATTGGAAAGAGCAGTTCAGTGCAGTACAAATGTAGTGCTTACGGACAAAAGGCATCTACAAAAACTAAGACTAGAGTGGACTGAACATGGAGAGGGGTCATATTCAGAAGAAGATGTTAGTAATACTGAGAAGGTCTTTGAGCAGCTAATACCTCCGCACAACCTGGAAGACCTGTGTATTTTACATTTCTTTGGTCAGCAGTATCCCACCTGGTTTGGTGTCACCTGTTTGTCTTCATTAATGTCCTTGATCCTCAGTGATGTACGATCATGTATAGAACTTCCACCGATCGGGCAGCTACCTAACTTGAAATATCTGAGAATTGAAGGAGCACATGCAGTTACCAATGTTGGACCTGAATTTGTTGGCTGCAAGAAGGGTGATCCTGTATGTGATGAGTTGGTTGCTTTCCCCAAACTTGAATGCTTGATCTTCATTGATATGCCCAACTGGGAGGAGTGGTCTTTTTTTGAGGAAGAAGTTGCTGCTGCTGACGTAAGGGGAGAGGATGGAGCTGATGAGATTCGAAGAGAGGATGCCCATCTGCAAGGCTTCGATTGCTGCCTCGTTTGGTGAAGTTGTTCCTCCATGGCTGCCCGAAGCTGAGGGATCTCCCGCAACAGCTTGGAAAAGATACCTCCTGTTTGAAGGAGCTCAATTTAAGAAAACTAAACAACTTGAAGGCCTTATATTGTGAAGGCCTTGAGAGGATCTGCAACCTCCCTCGTGTGACGCAGAACTGCGTGTATTTGGTTGTCCAAACTTAAGCCATGTAGAGGGGCTGGCCAGTTTGCAGCAGCTGTGGCTGGGCAAGGATATGCAAGAGGTCTCTTCACGCTGGGTGCCTGGGCTGCAAGAGAAGCACCGGCGACTTTATGGCGAAGACCTGGATATCTACACTTGGACCAGTTAGACGGCACAAGGTATATTTGAACAGCACATACTGATTCAATAATATTTAGTATTTGTGTCTTCGATTATTTTAGCAGCCATGATTCGTGTTCTGAAAATTCAATTTTAAGCTTATATGGAACAAAAATGCCTGAGCAGAACTTTGTATACATTCTAAAACTGGTAGATGTCCATTGGCTAGAGTGCAAGCATACAAGTTCTTAAGTGCAGTATAATTTAGCTCTAAAAAAACTCATGTGTTTTCCTTCTGTAACTAACATGCATTGGATTGGAGACCCATGCTGTTGCTTACATTCTCATAATCTTCCTCTTAGAGTTGATAATATCCGCAAACGGCGAAAGGCGGCGACAAGTTGTTTCAAGGAGCTATCTGTCATCTGTGGGAGGAGAGAAGCGTCAAGGATAAGGGGCAAAGCTCTATTCTCTGCGATGGAGCTGAAGAAGAAGGAAACTGCAGAAACTACTTACTAGTTACACCAGCTGCCAAAAAATAGTGCAACGCAGTGCTCTTCAGCGGTACTACTATCGTTTCTTTCTGAACTTAATTATTGTGTGATGGAGATCGATGACACTCTCGTACATTTTATCTGCGTTTTAATTACTTATGTGAAACGCACTACACTACACTGCACTCTGGTTTCAGCTATGAACTGTTTTGGTTTGGGCCACTGTTAGGCGCAGTGGCCGTTTAGTTTAGTTGGGAGGAATTGGATATATTTGATTAATTGGACCGTTGTATGTAAAATCAAGCTGAAGCGAGGTGCATCTCGTGTGTAGTAGTACTCCCTCCGTCCCAAAATTCTTGTCTTCGATTTGTCTAAATATGGATGTATCTATCACGTTTTAGTGTTTGATACCTCCCTATCTAGATGAATCTAAGACATGAATTTTGGGACGGAGGGAGTATTTGTTTACTCCCACGCATGGCTTGTATGTAATCACAACTTAAATCTTGTGTGCGGGACTAATGAGGTTACTGTTGAATATATTAGCAATTCATCATATGGTTTAATCCGAAATATCATAAAATTAATCATGACAGAAGCAACTAAAGCGAGCATGCAAATATCTAGTACAATGGGGAAATAGATCCAATCTACGGCAAGTACTAGACATAGAAATTATAGCGAGATCTGATACAGATGAGAGAGAGATGCATACGTTGCAGCAGCTGTAGTAGCGGCTGTGTTGTCCCCGGTCTGGGCCATGTCGTCGTCGAGGAAGAGGTTGCCGATGTCGGGGAAGAAGTCGTCGTTGGGGAAGTGATCGCTGTCAGCAGTCGAGCGAGAGCTCTCCCCAAAAACCTGATCGCCCCTCTCCCGTACAGGATCGCAAGAGGCGGGGTTCCGGAGGCCTGCTGTCCCTTCTTCTGGTGCACGCCGGAAGGAGGGATGGAGAAGGCTTGAGTGGCGGCGCAATATTTTGGAACGGTGAGAAACCATACGAAAACAACCTACACCCAATGCTGGCTTGATACGGGTTTATATAGTGTATGTTGAGAGTCAAAGCAGCCGCCATAAACGCGTCCGTTTATGATTTAGAAACTGCGTACTTAACACGTCCGTTTATGAAATAGAAACAGTAACAATAAACGCGTTTGTTAATGAGTCAGAAACGGTCGTAATAACCGCGTCGGTTAATGAAATAGAAACAGCCCCAATAAACGCGACCGTTACTAATTAATCAATGACTCATTAATTTTCCCAATTAACAAAATAATAATGTGTCAATGAGAATTTCTGAATTTATTTGGACTAGTAAATTCCAACAGTTACTGCGCTCATGGACGGACGGACTGCAATCAATCAACACAGGTTTTCTTTTCAGAGTACACGGTTCAGATCGCCAACTATTCTGAGCACACTAAAATTGCATTACATGTATCGCCAAGCCTGTGTGTGTGCCCTGGTGAAGGAAATCGTAGACGCCTGGACGATGAACATGATGCCCAACTCACACACACAGCTGCAGAATAAACATTGCACAAACTCGTGCAGTGCGGCGAAATCTGCTGTTGCTGCGCTCCAGGAGCACAACCACGCCTGCGCCAGAGCTCTGCAACTTCAGCAAAGGGTGGCCGCGACGACGCCGGGGCCACCCAAATACGTTCTGAAGCAGCTCCGTTCTCCGCAACTAAGCTAAAGAAGAATATTAGTTAAGTGTACACTGTTCTTGCAAATGTGCTATGGCCGTTTAGTTGGATGGAATTGGAAACATGTTCATTCTTTGAGTGTCACTCGGGCTCAAGTTATTTTTTGCTTCAGTTCAGAACAGTTCTGGATTATTTTGTCAGTTGTACTATCATTTTCTTAGTTTTTGTCGAGTAGCTTTTTAACGTTTTTCTTATATTTTTCCTTCACAGTTTTAGACATTATGGAAAAAATCCATGGGAAAAAATTTATAGTTAACTTTTAAGATTCTTACATATTTTTTATATCAATTTTTTACGAATTCAAGAACATGTAATCAAATTTTATGAACATTTTAAAAAACTGTGCAATATTTTCAAATTCAATTTTTAAAATATCATGGAATTTTCCTATTTTTTTATAAAAAAGGTAAATCATAAAAAATGATAAAAAACAAGAAACTAAACCAAACGCTCGCCCTGCACATGGACCGGCCCAAAGCGTTCGCCCCGGGACAAGCTTGATGCAGCCGCTTACTACAATGCCTTTTTCTTTCTTTCATAAACACGTGTAACTATATTCATACTCATAACAACTTTAGATACATTGATTGGGACCTATCAAAAAAGTAAAAAGTAACTCCTATGAGGAAGAATTACAATGAAATCTCCTGTAAACACCTGTTTGATGAAATACTCCAAAGGCTTCGGCAAAGAGGATGCAATTAGACTGTAGCAACGATGCTGTCACTTTTTCACGCGCATGAACATTACCAATACTGATTTTAAAAAAGCGTCTTGAGTCAGCCATCTAAAAAGATGGAAAGTCTTGATCGATGAACGTACTTGGGCTAGGGATGATCCCCTAGAAGTGCAAGCCGTTGAATCACTATATCTTTATCATGATATCCATGAAAGATTTCATCTTCACAAATAATCAAACCAACAAAAAAAATTGACACAATAACATAAACTCATCAGATCCGAATAATCGGATCTGCAAGGACATAAAACTCTCTAACCTCATGGCACCGCCAAAAGAATGGGAGAAAATTTATTCTCACAAAATTATGAAGATCACTAGCCGTTGACGAAGAATATAGGTCTTGTAAATCGATGTCCACTCACGTCTCGGTGCCAAGATGTCAGCTTGAGGCGAGGGGAACTAAATTTCTCAAATGGCAACGGCGACGGTCACACGAGAAACCCTCACATGAAGTTCCCTATCTGCCTCTGTTTCGCTGGTATGCTTCTGTACTTACTGCAACTCCTAGGCATGGCTTGCCAACATCGAACCCGGCCAGGTAACCAAAAGCCGCATCACGCTGATGTTATGCGTTGTTTTCTGTTCTTTGTTTTTCCTTCACATTTTATATTATTTTTTATTAATTTTGTTTACTTTTAAAATGTTATTATTGTATTTGTAAAAATATAAACATATATAAAAAAGGATCTGGCAAGATCCGACTAGGTAACTAGAACCCGCGGACGCCATCTCTCGCAAGATCCGATGGTCAAATGCGTTGCAAAGCTGGAGGTTGAGGGATTTGTCGCCGGAGGATGAATTTTGCGGCGGAGATGGATGACGAAATTGCGGGACAGGAACGGCGCTCGCATAATGAAGGAATTGAGGACGGTTTACGGGTCGCCTGTAAAAAGTTTATGGACCGGGCCCTTTTTAGCGAACCTGTTTGGGCCCGTTTTTTGGCCCATTCCGTAAAATGGCCGGAAAATCCACTCGGCCGGACTTATACGGAATCTAATATGGATGCTCTTAATTCTGAATTGAAGTAGAATTAATATGGATGCTCTAATATGGACTTATATTGGCTGCCTATGACTGTGGGAACTATCTTGACGGCCAACATGTCTGGCTGTCAGGTTTCCCCAGCGTTGTGACCCGTGCCGTGGCCGCCGATCTGGCTGGTCCACCGTAATTTCCTGTAATGCAAGGTGTTCCAACCTCAAAATAAAAAAAGAATTAACGGGACGAAGGAGAGCGCGGTTGGATTGCAATCGATGACTGAGTTGGATAGCTATTGTACCCGAACAGTAGCAGTGGAGCCGAACAATGTCCCGCCGTGCTCCAGGTTGCACAGCGCGGCTGGCATCGCGCTCGCCTTCGCCGGCTTCGGGCTTGGTCGCCGCCGTCAAGAGCCTGGCCACGGCCTTGCTGGCCGCGCGCCACTGCGAGCTCCGGCACCCACCGCACCCCCTGCACCCACACTAAGCCGCCGCTGCCGCTGCCCCTGCTCTGGCACCCACCACGCCTGCTAGCAGCCTGGCACACCACCGTCGCCGCGAGTAAGGTGTTCGAGGAAATGCCACTGAGAGGGGTTATGAGAGAGGAGTATTTGTCTCTAACGGGTGGGCTCGCGATTCAACTTTACTGTCAACACAAACAGTATTGGCTTTTATGCCGGCTGCGTCAGTGCTCACAGATGACTCCTGCCGGTCAGAACATCATTAAAATGAGGTAACTGTGTTATCAGTGTTTTTTTGCTAAATTTTGCCCCAATACTCTCCCTCCGTATCAAAATATAGCCTACAAAAACGTCTTATATTTTGGTACAGAGGTAGTATTACCGAAAAATTTAAAAGGGCACTGGACCTTTTTGAGATGGTTTTTTGCTATTTACTTGCCCAAGTTATGATTATAGCTATTTTTAGTAATGCGTTGGACAGGCTTTATGCATGTAGGTTATATATATACTCCCTCCGTTTCTAAATATAAGTCTTTCTAGAGATTCCAACAAGTGACTACATACGAAGCAAAATGAGTGAATCTACACTCTAAAATATGTCCATATACATCCGTATATTGTAGTCCATTTGAAATGTCTAAAAAAACTTATATTTAGGAACGGAGGAAGTATGAAATGTGTACATGCTACGTATATATAATTATAATTAATTTACTAATGGAAGCAGACTGGATCTTGCAGGTCCTTGTCATTGCAAGTTGGACATGGCCTTGTGGAATCTTTTTGCAGATTACCTTAATCTATTCATTTGGCAACGACAAATGCTACTTGCAAGTTAATTAAGCAGTGAGTGTTGACAATACGCAGGCAATGGGCAAAGCAGCTAACTAAAGGGCACCTCGCCAATCTCTTTCTCACCTTCCCAGCGAGCTAATGGCATCCTTCGTCTCCCTGGACTCTGTTTTTTTACGCAAGCAGAGGGGCTCTAGCAGCTATTAATTGGATCTGGTAAGGCATCAGGAAACTTGTGGATTCTGTTCGTTCCATTCTTCTCCTGTTATTCCTTCCTTACCTGTTGGTTTCCTTGCACAACACTGATCGGTTTACTCCGCTTCATATATAGCTGTGGTTCTTCATGTATGCTTCTATGTATAGCATATGCAAAACCAATCAAGGATAGAATGGATCAGACAAACAAATATATAGCTGTGGTTCTTCATGTATGCTTCTATGCAGCTGCTGCCATTTAAGATCCTTGAGCTGAGAAAAGCAAATCAGTACATTATTTTAATATAACTGACAGAAGCAGAAAAAAAATGAAACTACAGAGTGCTAGCTCAGGAATTTAGACCTCAATACCTGGCCCTTTGTGTTGATATATAACTTCACTGAGACTTGTCTCAGTTCAGAGCATGTTCATTATGCTAATATTTTTCAAAAGGTTAACAACAACTCAGTAGTTATATCTGTTCACACCGTTTGTGTTGATATATAACTTCACTGAGACTTGTCTCAGTTCAGAGCATGTTCAGATACCTTGTGTATTAATTTTCAGACTTTGCTTTTTGCCATTCCGAAATTAAGCAAGTCACCCTGATCCTGTTGTTCTTTGGTGGATCTCTAGCGCTGAGTTTGCCTCATCCATGGCGACCATACTAGAAGCTCTGGTTCGATCTTGTGCCAGTAAGTTGCAAGATATCATTACCAATGAGGCCATACTAATCTTAGGGGTGGAAGAAGAACTTGCTGAACTGCTGCGACGAGTTGAACTAATTCAGTGTTGTATATATGACGCTGAGAAAAGGAGGGCAAAAGAGCTAGCAGTAAACAATTGGCTTGGCCAACTGAGAGATGTTATATATGATGTTGATGAAATCCTGGACGTGGCTAGATGCAAAGGAAGCAACCTACTGCCTGACCATCCTTCATGGTCATCAAATAATTCAGCTGCATGTAATGGCCATTCAGTTTTCTCTTGCTTCTATAACATCGGTCCACGTCGTGATGTTGGTGTTCAAATTAGAAGCCTCAACAAGAAGATAGAGAACATTTTGAAGGACAGCATATTCTTAACATTCGACAGTAGTTCACAATCTACTGGAAGTGATTCAACATCTAAACTGATAAGAAGCTCCAACCTTATTGAGCCCAACCTTGTGGGAAAGGAAATCATACATTCTAGCAGGAAGTTAGTGGACTTATTGCTTGCAAACAAGGAAAAAAAGTTTTACAAGCTCGCTATTGTTGGAACCGGAGGAGTCGGTAAGACAACACTAGCTCAGAAAATATACAATGACCAAAAAATAAAAGGAAGCTTCAAGGTACACGCATGGATTTGTGTTTCGCAAGACTACAACGAAGTTGCTCTTCTGAAAGAAGTTCTCCGCAATATTGGTGTCCATCATGAACAAGGTGAAACCATTGGAGAACTGCAGAGAAAGCTTGCAGAAACAATTAAAGGCAAGAGTTTCTTTCTCGTTCTAGATGATGTGTGGCAGTCCAATATATGGACGGATTTACTAAGAACTCCATTACATGCAACAACTGCTGGAGTAATATTGGTAACAACACGAGATGTTCAAATTGCAATGACAATAGGTGTGCAACATATCCATCGAGTTGATCTTATGTCAGTAGAGGTGGGATGGGAGCTTCTTTGGAAGAGCATGAACATTGAGGAAGAGAACGAAGTGCAGAATTTAAGAAACATAGGGATTGAGATTGTCCGTAAATGCGGTTGCCTCCCTCTTGCAATCAAGGTTACCGCTAGTGTTTTGGCAAGCAGAGATCGAACAGAAAATGAGTGGAAAAAGATTTTGGGCAAATATGCTTGCTCCAAGAGCATGCTTTCTGATGGAATGGAAGGAGCTTTATATCTAAGCTACAATGAGTTATCGTATCGTTTGAAGCAGTGCTTCCTTTATTGTGCATTGTATATTGAAGATTATGCCATTCTCCGTCGTGTAATTACCAGGTTATGGATTGCCGAAGGCTTTGTTGAGGAGCAACAAGACCAACTACTAGAAGACACAGCAGAAGAGTACTACTATGAGCTAATCCATCGAAATCTCCTCCAACCAGATAACAGGTCTTTTGACCAGGCTGAATGCAAAATGCATGACCTTTTAAGACAGTTTGCTTTAAACATATCAAAAGAAGAATGTTTTATTGGAGATATTGAAACATTAAGGGGTGTGAATATGTCAAAACTACGACGAGTTACTATTGTGAGTAAGAAAGATAAATTAGTGTTTCCTAGAATGAACAAGGTGGAAGCTAAGGTGAGGACGTTCTTTACTATTCTTGGTCCACGGAGCATTGAGGATACATTGTTCAAGAGGTTTCTGCTTCTTCGTGTTTTGGTACTAAATTACTCACTTGTACAGAGCATTCCACATCATATAGGAAAACTGATACATCTAAGGCTACTTGATTTTGATTATACTGGCATATCCTGTCTTCCGGAATCTATCGGCTCCCTGAAGAACCTTCAAATTTTGAGCTTGAATTATTGTGATGTTCTGCACAGTCTTCCTTCAGCAATGTCCCAGTTGTATAGTTTAAGATGTCTTAGTCTTCTTGATACAAACATAAATCAGGTTCCAAAAGGGATAGGAAAATTGAAGTTCCTCACTGATGTGCGGGGATTTCCAGTTGGAGAAGGAAATAATAATGCTGATGTACAAGATGGATGGAGGTTGGAAGAGTTGTCATCCGCATCGCTGTTGAGGTATCTTACATTGGTTAAATTGGAAAGAGCAGCTTGTTGTAGTACAAATACACTATTGATGGATAAAAAGCATCTAAAAGCACTAGTATTAGAGTGGACATCATATTCAGAAGATATTAGATATACGATGTGCGAGTCTTCCACCGATTGGCCAGCTACCCAACTTGAAATATCTGAGGATTGAGGAAGCATATGCAGTTACCAAGGTTGGACCTGAATTCGTTGGTTGCACAAAGGCCCATTCCATATGCAGTCAGTTGGTTGCTTTCCCTAAACTTGAATGGTTAATCATTAGGGATATGCCCAACTGGGAGGAGTGGTCTTTTTTTGAAGAAGAAATAGAAGCTGCTGTTAATGAAAGGGGAGAGGATGGAATTGCTGAGATTCAGAAAGAGGATGCCCCATCTGCAAGGGTGCAACTGCTGCCTCGTTTGGTGAAGTTGAAACTTGACGGTTGCCCAAAGTTGAGGGCTCTTCCACTACAGCTTGGAGTGGACACTGCCAGATTAAATCACCTCGAACTAATTGAAACAAACAACTTGAAGGCTGTGGATGACCTCCCACTGCTCTCTGAGCTCCTTATTATTAATAAATGCGAAGGCCTGGAGAGACTCTCTAATCTCCCTCAAGTGTCAGAGCTTCGTGTAAATGGTTGTCCAAACTTGAGCCATGTGGATGGGCTGGACAGTGTGCGGCAGTTGTGGCTGGGTGAGGATATGGAAGAGATCTCCCCTAGTTGGGTGCTTGGGCTTCAAAAGCAACACCAGCGGCTTCATGACGAAGACCTGGATGTTTACACGATGTTTAGCAGTTAGATGGCACAAGGTATGAACACTGCATATATACTAGTTGGACATTAATTTTTGTGCCTTTGATTCTCGGAACCATAACTCAAATTAAACAACACGTTTTTTTTGCTTCATTGGAGATATAAACTGCAAGCTCTATTCAATTGTAGTATGTAAGTATGCTTATGCAACAGTACTTCTTAAATCCATTTTTACCATGTTTCTTAAATCTATTGTTCTTGTGCATATTGCAATAGAGCTTTAGTTGATGCCCATGGTAGCAGATTGCAGGCGCACGAGTCATTGTGCTATAATATTGCTCTAAGTTGCTTATGTGTGTTCCATCTTTACCGAAAAGGTTTTCGCCCCGCTTTATATTATAAAGCCACTGCCCAAGCCAAATATCCAACAAGGTTCCACACGCACACAAACACACAGGTCTAGTACACACAAGAAGTCAAAGGGTTAATGCTGAGGGCACAGCTTAACAAGCCCAAACAAACAAAAAAACATGCACACGCGGGGTGCGGCCGAGCATCTAGTCGGGCTCGGGGGGGGGGGGGGGGGGGGGGGGGGGGGGGGGGGGGCGCCAAGCGGAAGGCCATCGATCGGAGGTCGGCGAGGAGGTTGCTGATGACGTCTCCGTCCTGGGGGCGGCTAAGCGGCCGCCAGAGCTGCAAGTATCCACACAATTTTAGGATGGCGTCAGTAGCACGTCGAAGAGGCACCTTCTGGATGACAAGCCTATTGTGAACGGTCCAAAGCGTCCAGGCAAGGACCCCAACGCAAAGCCATCTAATATGGCGGTAGCAAGGGGGGAGGCGTGAATTTCCGCAAGCAGGTCAGGGAAGTTGGTGTTGCACCATTGGCCCCCAACCGTCTCACGGAAACAAGACCAAAGGAACTAAGCCGTGGAGCACGAGAAGAAGATGTGGTTAGCATCCTCCACCGTGCCGCACATGGGGCACATCCCATCGCCAGGTCCATTACACTTAAGGACCTCGACGCCGGACGGGAGGCGGCCGCGGATCCATTGCCACAGGAAGATCCTGATCTTCAGGGGCAGGAGGATGTCCCAAATCAAGCTAAAGGGCTCGGGGGCCGTCGAGGGGGCGATGGCCGCGTAGAGGGATTTGGTGGAGAAGCAGCCCGAGGGTTCCAGACGCCAAGAAATGGCGTCCGGGGTGTCGGCGACGTCAATGGGGAGGAGGGCGATGTCCTGAAGGAGGGCATCCCAAGCGGCAACTTCAGGTGGGCCAAAGGGGCGGCGGAAAGCGAGGCGCCCAAGGTCAATAAGGGCCGTCTCGACAGAGATACGAGGGTCAACTGCAATGTCGAAGAGCCCCGGAAAGCGAGCGGCCAGGGGGGTGTCCCCAATCCACCGATCAAACCAGAACAGGGTCGAGGACCCAGTACCAACCGAGATGGAAGTGCCAATGCGAAGCATAGGCAACAGCTGGACAACGGCCTGCCAAAACTAGGAGCCGCCCGAGCGCTGACTGAATGCAAGGGGCTGTCCCCGAAGGTACTTGTTCTGGATGATGGTGAGCCAAAGACCTCCGTCACCATTGGCAATCGCCAGAGCCAACGGGTCAGGAGGGCAATGTTCATGCGACGGGAGGACAAGATCCCAAGACGTCCCTGGTCCTTGGGTTTGCAGATATGAGACCAGCTTACCATATGGTACTTCCGCTTATCCCCCTCCCCAGCCCAGAAGAATCTGGATTGGTATTTGGCGATCTCCTGAGAAGGGTCTCATGGAGGCTATAGAAGCTCATGAGGAACCAAAGGAGGCTAGCAAGCGAAGAGTTGATAAGGATGACGCGAGCAGCCTTCGACAGCCAGCGCCCTTTCCAAGGCTCAATGCGGTGTTGCATACGGGTCACTGTGGGGCGAAGATCCGCCACGATGAGGCGCGAATCGCTAATGGGGATCCCCAGGTAAGTCGTGGGGAGAGACCCCAACCGACAGTTGAGTCGGTCAGCAATAGCCTGAGCTTCCTCCGGGGGGTACCCAAGCACCATCACTTCCCTCTTATCGAAGTTGATGGTTAGGCCTGACATCTGTTGGAAGCACAGGAGGAGGAACTTCACTTTAGCAATGTCCTTGACGGAGCCCTCCACCATTATAATGGTATCATCTGCATATTGAAGGAGGGAGACCCCTCCCCCTCCGACTAGGTGGGGGACAATGCCGCGTATATGGCCCGCATCCTTGGCCTTATCCAAGATGGATGCCAGGGCATCCACCACCATGTTTGTTCCATCTTTAAACTAGCATGCAGTGGAAACTCATAATGTTGCTTATGTTCTAAAGAGTTGATAACATCAGTATGTAAACCTGTTTTTGGCTCCACATGTATCTACGTGTGTGTGCAAGTACACACTCAGTAGTGTTAAATTCATAATTTGTAATGGTTCTGACTTAGTCGTAGGTGTTAAATTCATATGTTGTAATGGGTCTGTCGTAGATGGCTATGCTTTGCACTCCTCTTGTTCTTGTAGTGGATGCCTTGGTCTCTTGTGTGCTTGTCGTAACTAGTTGTTCATTACTACGGTTTGTTCCCTAATTCATGTTATATGTTTGACAAAATGGTTGCAGCCTAATGCTGATGAGTGATGGCGCAGTTCACTTCGACAGGCAAATGGCGTGCAAGACATACTAAGTCGAGGAAGTGCAAGTACCTGGATGTTGTATCGAGATTTCGAAGGAAATGTCCTGTTTTTCTTTGGGCAACTGCTCTGCAATGTATCGAATACGGTATATAATTTTTCCTTTCCTGAACTAGAGCCGGAGACCTTCGTTGTACTGAACCAGCGTGGCACGGTTTCATTCTTTGGATGTATGCAATGGATTCCATTCTTTGCTGCACAGAACTGTCTGACACGGTTTCCTTCTTTGAATGTGACCGATGGTTTTCGTTTTGGCATGCATGATTTTTTTCTTTGAATGGAATTGGGGTCTGATGGTTTGCCACACTGAAATTGCATAACCTGTATCGCCAAACCGTGTGTCTGTGTGTGACCTGGTGAAGGAAATCGTAGATGTTTGGACGACGAAGATGATGCAGAACCAGACACAGCTGCAGAATAAACAGGGCACGAGTGTGTGCAGTTCGGCGAAGGTTGCTATTGCTGAGCTCTAGGAGCACAACCCCGGCAGGAGTTCTGAACTTCCATTTTGGGATCAATACTTCCATTTCAACAGAACTGTTTCCCATTTGTGGCATGAGCTAACCAAATTCATGTTTGCTGACACAAAATGAAAACATGAACCCAGAATTTATTAACATTGGCATCCGTAAGTGTCAATAATCTATATCACTTTGAAATATAGTTCAGGTCACACGGATTAAATTCGTGAATACAATTCATATTTGTCAAACTTACTCTATTTGTTGTTGGCACTGGCCAATGCTATTGGTCAATTAAAAGAGCAGTGACAATAAGCAGCCAATGGGCAGCTCACTAATCTCTTTCAGAAGACTAGTCCAGCTGGCCGCCTTTGTGGACTGTTCTGCGTGGCCACGAAATGCAAGCAGAGGAGGGCCGGCCATTTATCATCTACTGCTGTGTGGTAGCTAGCTAGTATGTTACTGCTATTGGCCCAGGCAAGCCTTCAGGTTTCCTTTTTATAAATCTAAAGATTTTGTTTGCTCCTTTCTTCTTCTGCAACTGCAAGCAGAGCAAGTTTCTGTCTTGATCTTTGTTGGTTGAATGACCATCAGTGGCTTCTCAGTCCAGCTACTAGTTCAGTTATATCTGCACTTCCGGTACTTATATATATTCAGTTCAGTGTGCACTTCCGGTGCTCCTTGGTTCTGCTCACTAGTTGGTCAATAATCTTGTATCATCTATTGCAGGTGAAGCAGCATGGTTTTCTCCTGGTGATTGGATTATAGCTTGCACTCAGCCCATTGGTTCATTGCACTCAGCACTAGTTGGTCAATAATCACTAGTTGGTATTAAGAGTAGCGATGGGCTGATTACCGAAGCAAACTGTGTCTTCAAAAGCATCACTATCGGTTCATATCATTGACAGGATTTTTCTTGTTGGAAGACTGGTTTGTAAGGTAAGACTTTCTATAGTAGTGAGCAAAGCAAAACGATAAATAATTTTAACGTACAAAACTAAAACACATGATAATTTGCAAGCGCAAAGGAGATATAAGGAAATAATGCCAACTCAGGAATTTAGACCTCAATACTTGACCCTACTCCCGAATTTCTATGTTGCGTACCTCCATTATTCTTAATTCTTCAAAGTGATATCTTCTATACCAGTATATATTAGAGAGACGTTTGTCATTATGAAAGCATATTAACATACCTTATGCATTCATTTCCAGCATTCGCTTCTTGCCATTCTCCGAAACAAGTCACCCTGGTATTTTTTGGTGGATCTCCGCCCTGTGCGTGCAATTTCATCTGTTTGATGGCAGCCGTTCTAGCATCTTTGCTTGGATCATGTGCCAATAGGTTGAAAGATATCATTATTGATGAGGCCATACTAATCCTAGGGGTGGAAAAAGAGCTCGCAGAAGTGCTGCGACGAGTAGAACTAATACAGTGTTGCATATATGATGCTGAGAAAAGGAGGACAAAAGAGCAAGCAGTAAACAATTGGCTTGGTCAACTGAGAGATGTTATATATGATGTTGATGAAATCTTGGACGTGGCTAGATGTAAAGGAAGCAAGCTGCTTCCTGACCACCCTGCATCATCATCAGGCAAATCGGTTGCATGTAAAGGCCTTTCAGTTTCCTCTTGTTTTTGTAACATCGGGCCAAGTCGTGATGTTGCTGTTAGGATTAGAAGCCTCAACAAGAAGATAGAGAACATTTTGCATGACAAGATATTTTTAACATTCAACAGTTGTACACAACCTGCTAGAAATGGTCCAAAGTGCAAAATAATAAGAAGCTCAAATCTTGTTGAGCCCAACCTTGTGGGAAAGGAGATCATACATTCCAGCAGGAAGTTGGTCGACTTGGTGCTTGCGCACAAGGAAAATAAGTCTTACAAGCTTGCTATTGTTGGAACAGGAGGAGTAGGTAAGACAACACTAGCTCAAAAAATATACAACGATCAGAAAGTTAAAGGAGGCTTCATGATACACGCATGGATTTCTGTTTCACAAGAGTACAGTGAAGTAACCCTTCTAAAAGAGGTTCTCCGGAATATTGGTGTGCATCGTGAGCAAGGTGAAACCATAGCAGAGCTCCAGAGGAAGCTTGCAGAAACGATCGAAGGGAAGAGTTTTTTCCTAGTTCTAGATGATGTCTGGAATTCCAATGTGTGGATGGATCTATTAAGGCCTGCATTACATGAAACAACTGCCGGAGTAATATTGGTAACCACAAGAGATGATCAAATTGCCATGAGAATAGGTGTACAGCATACCCATCGAGTTGATCTCATGTCAATAGAGGTCGGATGGGAGCTACTTTGGAAGAGCATGAACATTGAGGAAGAGAAAGAAGTGCAGAATTTAAGAAACACAGGGATTGAGATTGTTCGTAAATGTGATCACCTCCCTCTTGCAATCAAGGTTACCGCTAGTGCTTTGTCAAGCAGAGAACTAACAGAGAATGAGTGGAAAAGGTATTTGGGCAGATTTATTGGCTCTCAGAGCATCCTCTTGGATGAAATAGAAGAAGCTTTGTATTTAAGCTATGATGAGTTGCCGCATCGTCTGAAGCAGTGTTTCCTTTATTGCGCTTTGTATGCTGAAGATGCTATCATCAAACGTGAAGTAGTTACCTGGTTATGGATTGCTGAAGGATTCATAGAGGAGCGGCAAGGCCAACTAATAGAAGACGTAGCACAAGAGTACTACTACGAGCTAATACATCGGAATCTCCTCCAGCCAGATATTATGAGTTTTGACCAGGCTAATTGCAAAATGCATGACCTCTTAAGACAACTAGCTTGTAATATATCAAGAGAAGAATGTTTTACTGGAGATGTTGAAACATTAAGGGGTAAAAATATGTCAAAACTGCGACGTGTTACTGCTATCACTAACAAGGATAAATTAGTCTTACCTAGTATGGATAAGGTGGAAGTTAAGGTGAGAACTTTCCTAACTGTCAATGGTCCGCAGAGCATTGAGAATACATTGTTCAAGACATTTCTGCTCCTTCGTGTTTTGGTATTGAACTGCTCACTTGTACAAAGCATTCCAAACTATATAGGAAAGTTGATACATCTACGCCTACTTAATCTAGATTACACTGGCATATCTTGTCTTCCGAAATCCATTGGCTACCTAAAGAACCTTCAAGTACTGAGCTTG
The DNA here is from genome assembly GCA_902687465.1 of Secale cereale. Taxonomy (NCBI): domain Eukaryota; kingdom Viridiplantae; phylum Streptophyta; class Magnoliopsida; order Poales; family Poaceae; genus Secale; species Secale cereale. The sequence continues at coordinate 62,156,887 of LR738711.1, forward strand.
AGATGGTGTCATGATCTGCACACTCTTCCTTCGGCGATGACCCTGTTGACCAGTCTAAGATGTCTTGATCTTTTTGGCACAAAAATAAATCAGGTTTCAGAAGGGATAGGGAAACTGAAGTTTCTCACTCAATTAAGATATTATCCTGTTGGTGATGGAAGTAGTAATGCTGTTATACAAGATGGATGGAAGTTGGAAGAGTTGTCTTCTTTGTCGCAGATGAGGTATCTTGTTCTTGTTAAATTGGAAAGAGCAGCTCAGTGCAGTACAAATATAGTGCTTACGGACAAAAGGCACCTACGAAAACTAACACTAGAGTGGACTGAAAGGGGAGAGGGTTCATATTCAGAAGAAGATGTTAGTAATACTGAGAAGGTCTTTGAGCAGCTAATACCTCCGCACAATCTGGAAGACCTATCGATTATTAGTTTCTTTGGTCAGCGGTATCCCACCTGGTTTTCTACCACCTGTTTGTCTTCACTAATATACTTGAAACTCATTCATGTACGATCATGTGTGGAACTTCCACCGATAGGACAGCTACCCAATTTGAAATTTCTGAGAATTGATGGAGCACATGCAGTTACCAAGGTTGGACCTGAATTTGTTGGTTGCAAGAAGGGTGATCCTGTATGTAATGAGTTTGTTGCTTTCCCAAAACTTGAATTGTTGATCTTCTCAGATATGCCCAGCTGGGAGGAGTGGTCTTTTTTTGAGGAAGTTGCTGCTGCTGACGGATGGGGAGAGGATGTGCAATCTGCAAGGTTGAAATTGCTGCCTCGTTTGTTGGAATTGAAACTTTACGGTTGCCCAAAACTGAGAGATCTCCCGCAACAGCTTGGAAAAGACACCGCCTGTTTGAAGGAGCTCAATTTAGGAGGACTAAACAACTTGAAGGCGGTAGAGAACCTCCCAGTGTTCTCTGAGGCCCTTGTTATTTCGTACTGTGAAGACTTGGAGAGGATCTGCAACCTCCCTCAAGTGACAGACCTGCGTGTACATGATTGCCCGAACTTAAGCCATGTAGAGGGGCTGGGCAGCTTGCAGCAGCTGTGGCTGGGCAAGGATATGCAAAAGGTCTCTTCCCGCTGGGTGCCTGGGCTCCAAGAGCAGCACCGGCGACTTCATGGCGAAGACCTGGATATCTACACATGGACCAATTAGACTGCACAAGGTATATTTGAACAGCACATACTGATTCAATAATGTTTAGTATTTGTGTCTTCGATTATTTTAGCACCATGATTCGTGTTCTGAAAATTCAATTTTAAGCTTATATGGAACAAAAATGCCTGCGCAGAACTTTGTATACATTCTAAAACTGGTAGATGTCCATTGGCTACGGTGTGCAAGCATACAAATTCTTAAGTGCAGTATAATTTAGCTCTAAAAAAGCTCATGTGTTTTCCTTCTGTAACTAACATGCATTGGATTGGAGACCCATGCTGTTTCTTACATTCTCATAATCTTCCTCTTAGAGTTGATGATATCGGCAAACGGTGAAAGGCGGCCACAAGTTGTTTCAAGGAGCTATCTGTCATCTGTGGGAGGAGAGAAGCGTCAAGGAGAAGGGGCAAAGCTCTATTCTCTGCGATGGAGCTGAAGAAGAAGAAGGAAACTGCAGAAACTAGTTAATAGTGCAATGCAATGCTCTTCAGTGGTACTACTATCTTTTCTTTTCTGAACTTAATTATTGTGTGATGGTGATCGATGACAGTCTCGTACATTTTATCTGCGTTTTAATTACTTATGTGAAACACACTGCACTCTGGTTTAAGCTAAGTGTCTGATCTGTTTTGCGCCGTTTAGTTTAGTTGGGAGGAATTGGATATACTAGCAAGTATGCCCGTGCGTTGCAACGGGAGACGAAAAAATTGCACGCTAGTCAAACGAGTATCACTCAATCCTCGAAATATGAGTGTCCTCTATTGTAACACTTTGGCTCACCATGTTGCCACATATCTTTCTTCACACCCTCGCTGATTATGGACGCGATGTCCACACGATCACAATATATTCAACGTGGTAAATCCCTTGGCAATGAGCTTGCCACTGCATGACACACTTGTCATTGCGTCGCGCTAGGAAATGTTTAAAACTTTCTAAATAAATCTCATCGACTACGAACTACTCCCAATGTCTACACATTTAAAGACTTTCCAACAACTAATAGCATTTTAGACACAAAAGATTTTTGAATCAGCGAACAGGTTTTTAAATCGACAAACATTTTTTAAATGGCAATTTTCTAAAATTGAAAAACATTTTTTTGTTTAAATGAACATTTTTTAACATACATGACATTTTTTGAATTTATGAACATTTTGTTACTCGGTAAACAATTTTTAAAAATTTGGCCATTTTTTAAAATTCACAAATATTTCTTGAAATGCATGAATAGCTTTCAAATTCATTAACCTGTTTTGACTCAGCAAACAATTTTTCAATCGATGAACTTTTTTGAAATTGGGGAACAAATTTTGAAATTTGCAAAAAAATGATATTTTTTAATATTTTGTAAAATTTCATGGACTTTTTCTGCCATATGCGCGAATATGTTGGAATACACTGTCATTTTTTCAAAATCATCAACATGATGTTTATTTCCTGACATTTGTTTTCAAATTGTGATTTTTTATATAATTTTAAACAGTTTTGTAAAATCCTCAAAAAAATTGAGACCGTGAAAGTTTGTGGTTTCGAATTCATATTTTTTTCTTCAAATCTCCAACCTTTTAAAATTTGGAAAATCGAATTAATTTAAAGAAGGAAAGAAGAAAACAGAATGAGCAAAGAAAAGAAAAAAAGAGAAAAGCAAAACAAAAGAAAACAGGGGCGTAGGTGCGTGAGAAAAAAGAGGTGGGAAATCAGCTGAGCTTGGGGTCGAACCCCCGATCTCAAGCGTAAGAGAGGTAGCGTTTGGCCACTGCGCTAGTTGCCTTATGTGTATTGGAACACGGAGTGCTGGTTCTATAAAACGCTCACCACATCGATTAATGTCTTCCAATAATCCCCGCATAGCCTCCATTGAGGCAGACTCGGGCACAACCTTAGCGATGCAGCCGCGTTCCCTCCTCCCTCTCCCTACCCTCCGCCGTTGCCTGAGGGGTTCCTCGGCGTGGGTGCGCGGCCCCGATGAGGGTGGCGGCGGGGATCTGGCGCCTCCTCTTGGATGGAGGGCCTCGGCTCCCTGGGGCAGCGGCCCTAGCCGGTGGGCGTGGTGCGGCAGGCTGCGTCGACGGTCCCAAGGGCAGCCTCCCACGGCGTGCGGACGGCGTGGAGGCTGCAGATGAAGGTGATGTGGAGGCTCCTCGTAGTCCGCCGTTGCTCCTTAAAGATGCTCCGCCCCACTGGCCCAATCTGTGCCGGCGTCGGCCCCTAGCGGCTGCTGTCGTCGTTCCTTGGTGCCGGCTGGGTGGATCTGGCGAGTGGGTGTGGTTCTAGGGTAAACCTCTGGCCGGCGCGACGGCCTCCCCAAAGTCGACACCTTCGGCGCCAATCCCCTTCCTGGAGGCTTTGGGGTGGATCCTCTTCCTCCCGCCTCCTCCTCGAGCTATGGCGAAAGCTAATGTTCCCCCTATCTGGGCGTCGACGGCACCATGGTGTCGTGCTCCTTCTTGAAGGCGGCGGCTGGGAACTGCTGGTGGTGTGGTGGCGTTGCGTGATGACCTGGCTTTCCTGCTGCATCCTGCTCGGCTTCGTCCGATGCTATCCGATGCCATCTTCGGTCTTGTCCGTGGTGTTGTACCTTCGTTCGACAACTCACGTCCGATGCTTCGCTCCGCCGCTGCCGGTGTTGGTGCTCGCTTGGCTGGTCATCTGTGTTCGTGGGTATGCTCCTCTTGCTTCTCCTATGGCAGCTCGGTCACCTTGTGTTGGGTTTTTGTGGGAGCCACTTTGTCGATCGCCGGTGCGGCGCCCGTCGAGCCTGGGTGAAAGGGTAGTGGCCCTTTATGACGGCGGAGAAAGCTCAAGTGTTGCCCAAGTTTGGCATGTGGATGCAGCCGACGCTCGATGCTTGCACGGTGGTGCGTGCCTTTCGTCTCCTTAGTTGGCTAGTTGGTGTGGGCTTAGTGTTGGTCGTCGGCATCGCCGCTTAGGGCTTTTGCCTCTATGGTGCTGTCGTTGTGTTGTTTACCTTGTGCCATGTATCTTTCTTTCCGCTTTACTTGTTTCGACTCTCTGTAATTTGATGCCTCGGTAATCCTAACCAGTTGATGGCTTTGTTAATTCAAAATCGGGCTAGGTTCGAGCTATTCTCGAACTCGGCTGACGCCTTTTCTCTCAAAAAGGATATAACAACTTCGGTAATTATCTTTGTTTAAGAAAGTAAGCTAGTTCACTAAAGTAGGTTATTTTTGTTTACAGAGTATATTCGTTTGTTTAAATAGTATTTTTTGTACTGTGGTATCCCAAAACATAGTGTCTTTTAAGCATGAGTGAGTTAATAAATGACCGTGCATGTGTAGCTAATGTCAATTTATTTTAGATGAGTCATATTGAACCTTAAAAGAAAAACTGATTTGAAGAACAAATATGTATATGTGCACGTCCTCGTAATGCACTCGGAGATTTTTAAAGAACAACAACATGCGCGCTAGCTAACACGCGTCAGGTGACTCTCAAAAAGAAATAACACACGTCATGTGGTCTAGAAAAAACCAGACTCAAGCATCGCCGCAGCTTATCTCCTCGGTTTTGCTGGCTGTCGCTAAGTTATGTCCATATCCCAACGCCACGAATTCCTGGGACACGTTGCCGCTGCCGCCTGCCGCCCCACGACCACCTAGGACACGCCGCCGCTGCCGCCCGCCGCCCACCGCGGTCGGGATCCCGCCCCCAGCTTGACGAACGCCCTGGGATCCTTCCTTCCGCGCATCTCCCGCACGCAGCCGGACCCCCCGCTCCACCGGCCATGGCACAGACGCACACCCGCGCACCATGGTGGCGCTTCTGCAGAGGAGCTGGCTCCGGCCCGCTCGAGGCCGCCGTCGCTGCATCTCCAGCACCAACGGCCAACTTTGTTTCTCCTCCTAGCTGGAACCCCTTTCTATTAGGTTGCAGGCTGACATCCCTATTTTCTTCTGAATGCAGGCTGCAGCCGTCTCAGTTTTCTTCAGATCCTCCTATGTTAGGAATTGCATCCTAGATGTGGGCACACAAATGCTTCAGATCCGCTCTCTCTGTCCTCCCGCTAGGGGGGCTGCAGCAGTTTGTCCAGCGTGGCACGGAGGCCGGCGGCGACGACCTCGTGGCTCTTGGCGGCGCCAAGCCACACCTGGCCCTCTGTCGTCATCTGCCGGAGCCTCTCCTCCAGTTCGCCGTTGCGGTAGCGCGCACACTCAAGTTCAACCACTACGGCCTGAAGCCACCCCGCTGCAGTGTGCTCCACAACAGCCAACACCGCCCTTATGTGCCGCCGACGCGCCGCGACGCCTCGGTCCGCCACGCCCTCCAACGCCCGCCGCTACGCCTCGCCCCATTCCTGGGCTCGGGCGGCGCGAACGCTCGCCGCGACGCATCCCCTTGCCTTGGCTTCTGCGGCATCGACGCCGGCGGCAAGCGGCGGGGCGTGTTCGGCGGTTCAGTGGAGGCAGACAATGGATAAGTGGTGGAGGTGGCAGGGATTGTTTTTTCTTCTTTTCTCTCGCCCATACCGGTTCGCTTGACTTAAGCTGAGGACTGCGGGTTGAATACATAAAAAGAAAGGGACTTTTCTGCAAAATGCCATGACGGACGGGCTGAAACCCAACTTTCTTTATTATTATATACTAGCAAATATGCCCGTGCGTTGCAACGGGGGACAAAAAAATTATGCGCTAACCAATTAAGTATGACTCAATATCGTGATATATAAGCGTACTCTATTTTAGCGCAATGTCTCACCAAGTCGCCATTTACTTTTTCTCTCACCCTCGTCGATGATGGTCGCGATGTCCACGTGATCACACTGCATTCGACGTGGTAAATCCCAAGGCTATGAGTTTGCCAGTGCATGACACACTTGTCATTATGTTGCGCAAGGGAACGCCTAAAACTTTAAAAACAAATCTCATCGACCACGAACTACTCCCAGTGCCAAGACATATAAAGACATTCAAAAAACTAATCAAATTCTAGACATAAAATGCTTTTGAATAGGTGAACAGTTTTTCGAATGGACAAACAATTTTGTTTTGAATTTTCTAAAAAAACACGAATATTAGTTTTGTTTAATTTTTTTAAATGTATGAACAGTTTCCAAATTCATTAACATTTTTTGAATCGATTAACTTTTTTAAAAATTGGTGAAGAAAGTTTTCAAAAAATATTTATTTTTATTTATGTGAACATTTTCTAAAATTTCACAGACATTTTATTTTTATATTCCCGAATATGTTTTGAATACACAATTTGCTTTCAAAATCATGAACATGGTTTTATTTCCCAACCATTTTTTTCCAAACTGTGAATTTATTTTATAATTTACGAATAGTTTTGCAAAGCCACCAACATTTTTTGAATCTGCAAATTTATTATGATTTTCTAACATTTTTGAATACACATATTTTTTATGATTTCTCAAACATATTTTTTGGAAACTCGCAACTTTTAAAATTTAAGGAATCCAAATTTATTTAAAGAAGAAAGAAAACAGAATGAGAAAAGAGAAGACAAAAATATAAAATAAAAACAAACAGGGGAGTGACGCATTGAACATGGGCCGCCCATGAAAGGATACATGGAGAAGACATGTGTGAGAAAGAGAGATAAAAATTGTGGGAAACAGGGATCGAACCCTGGTCTCATCGATTCAAGAGCAACTCGTGAACCACTCCGCTACTTGCCGATCTCTGTTTTCTACCCGGCTCTCTACTATAAAACAACCACTCGCGTGGTGGCTTTTAATCCGAAAAATCAAATCGTTTTCTTTACTTATGGGTGGCATGGTGGGTAATTTGTAGCAACTTCGAGGGTATTTTTTTTTACGGACGGGCTGAAACCCAATTTTCTTTATTATTAGGTATAGATATATATATATAATATATAATATATATATATATAATATATATATATATATATTATATATATATAGGTAAATATTTGGTTAATTGGACCGTTGTACGTAAATCAAACTTAAGTATTCGTTATATTTGGTTACTTGTACCGCACCGCCAAGCCTGTGTGTGTGTTTAGGAAATCGTAGACGCCTGGACGACAAAGATGATGCCCAAATCGTACACACACACAGCTGCAGAATAAACATGGCACAAACACGTGCAGTGCGGTGAAATCTGCTGTTGCTGCGCTCCAGGAGCACAACCCTGGGCCTGCCGGAGCTCTGCAACTTCAGCAAAGGGAGGCCGGAGACGACAACGGAGGCACCTAAATATGTTCTGAAGCAGCTATCCGGGGGTGAAGCGTGAGCTATGAAGGATGGACTCTGTTCTCGACTAAGCTAAAGAAGAAGCAGAAACTGCGTGTTCTGAAGTCCTCCAAGCTTCCCAAACTCCACAGATTCAGCTTCTCAACGTCGCTTCTCACTCCATGCAGCGATTCTCAACCCGTTCGGGAGCGTTTGTAGCTTCTCCCAGCGCTCCAGCCCAGCTGGGAGGTTGAAGGCCCGTTGGGCGCCAGTTTGGGCCCGCTAGAGGGAGCCCACTTCGGGCAAGTCTGCACAGAGGCCGAACAGTGGCTGCCATGGCCAGATCTCCATCGGAGGAGGAGGCCAGCTGGAAGGACGACGAGGCGAGGATGCGAGCTGCCGAAGGGGAGGCTTGATGGCCGACGAAGGGGTGGAGCAGGGTGGCGGGGGCGATGGTGATGGCGTGGTGAGCTGGAGACGCAGGTGTCGGGATGCAGCAGGGACCCACCTCCTTGCGACGGAACCGGCGGGAACGGGGTTGGAACAGCTTGATCTACCACCGGATAGGAGCGGCGGCCGCGACGGGCTGGCGGAGTGCGTGGCGGCGGCCAGGGTTGACGCTGGGGAAGAGGAACAGAGCGATGTCTCCGCTCTCGTACCGATTCGAGGGGCGGGGTGAATCGGTATGTTTGGCGGTGGCAGTTGGATGTAAAAAGGGCCAACTCCAGCTTTATATTTTTTTTAGCATCAGTACAAACGCAAGCGCTCATATATACGCGCATACACTCACCCCTATGAACGCACACACGCACACCCTACCCCTATGAGCACCTCCGAGAGACTGAGCCGGCATATCATCTTGAGATTTACGAACTCACCGTAGGCGCCTCGTCGTCGACGGGAACGTCTCCTCCCACTGAAAGCCAATCGCCGGAAATCTTGAAATAAATCCAGGAATAATGCGAGCACCAGGATTTGAACCCTGGTGGGTAGGGGATACCACTGTCCACCTAACCATCCCAATCACAGGTTGGTTCGCCCAGCTTGCTTCTCGGTTTTGCACATAGCTCCAGCTTCGCTTCTAGAATCTAGCTTCACCAGTCTCAGGCGTTCGGGGCAACTTCTCACGAGAAGTTTTGGAGCTGAGAGCTGGGGCGTTGCCGAATACGCCCAATTGTTGCAGCTTTAGTAAAACATTATCTTTTCTGAACTCAATTAGTATGTGATGGAGATGAATGTATCTTATCCGCGTCTTAGTTATGTGTACACTTTTCGTGCAAATGTGCTATGGCCGTTTAGTTGGATGGAATTGGAAACATGTTCATTCTTTAAGTATAACCGTAAATTTAGTTTTATTTCTCTCAGAATTTGCGGCCAGCGGCCTTTGCTGTACTGAACATGCATGTCTGGTATATCGAACCGAAGGATACGGTTTTATTTTTATCTGAACTTGGGCGGGGGGACTTTGCTGTCTGACCCTTGTTTGGTGATTTCGCTGCCCCACGAATATCCTATGTACGGACTTCCAAAGTCTGTAACATCCGAATTGATGGTTAATTGGTATGCTCCCTGTAACATGAATTTCTTAATCCCCTCCAAGCCCGGCATGTATTTAGTCACGTGTCTTCGACTCCGCCATAATTCGTGTCCTAGCAACACAATTTCTGTTTCATCATATCGGAGACATGCATAAACCGCAAGTTTTGTTCAGTTGTGCCATTGTGCATATGCAACAGAAATGCTTAAATCTGTTGTGCTTGTGCATATTTCAAAAGAGCTATAATTAGTACATGTCCATGGCAGCAGATTGCAGGTCTACATGGTATTAAGTGTTGTATGTTTCTCTAAGTTGCTGATGAATTTCGTTTTTTATTTCCTTTTCATTTATCAACTTGGGATGAAAGCCTTTGCTGTAATGACGCTGGTTAGGTGACTTGCCGCTCCACTAATATTTTCTTCGTGTAACCCTGTGTTCCACTGTATGACGAAAATTATGTTCCTTGTAACACACATTTGGCAACACAGGCAATCTGTATTGCAGTCAAGTCGCTGTATCGTTGTTTTGCTGATTCAGTGCTCCACTAACATTTCGTTTATGTAATTTACCTGTCCCAAAGTCTGTAACACCAAAATTGATGCTTAACTATTATGCTCCTTAATTGTGGCACACACATTTCTTGATAGTCAGTGTTGCAATGCGCCATTGTCTCAGCTTGGTGCTTGGCCCCATCTGAAGAGAAAACCTGCAGAAAACATGAACACCGGATGTTTAGGCGCGCCTCGTGACCACTCTGCAGTGCCTTTTTCGTATGGCTCCTACGGTCCACAGCACACTGTTAATCGCATTGAAATTGTTTTAGAGACTAAGACGAGACAGTGGTAGTAGGAAACCGGATCTCTCTTGGTTCCTGCAAGTTTGCAACTGTGTAAGAAGAACAGAGTTCACTAAAGAAGTCAGTTCACTAAACAGCAGTAACCAATTCCGGATTCAGACATAATTCACGTGAGCCACAAGGGTGGAGTAAGGAAACACCAGTCATAAAAAATGTCGTTCACCAGATTGGCAAAAAAAATTGCAGTCGTAACAAATACTCCCTTTGTCCGAAAATACTTGTCATCAAAATGGACAAAAAATGATGTATCTAGAACTAAAATATATCTAGATACATCCCCTTTTATTCATTTTGACGACAAGTATTTCCGGACGGAGGGAGTAGAAAAAAGTCCATTTTACTACCCTGAATAAAGTGGGTGGTTCACTTTACCACCTTATCTATTTTTGTGCTTTTTTTACCCCCAAACAAACCCAAACCGGACAACACCTCCCAGGCTGGTTTTTCTCCACCTGTTGCTGATGTGGCACTAGTCAACGACGGTTTTGACCTGGGTGGGGCCCCCTTGTCAGGTCTCACTCTCTATCTCTGCCTCTCTCTCCAGGTCGAATCTTCCACTGGCCGACGGAGCTCGCCCCGAGCCCGAGCCACCCGCGCCCCACCTTCCTCACCGCGTTTCCCAGGAGCCGGCAACCTGCCAGAGGAGCCTCGTCCCGCGCCACCATGGATCGACCCACCGCCGACTTGCTGACCCCGTTGGCCACACCATCCCGCCGCCGCGCCCAAGCCACCCGCGCCCACCTCCCTCATCGCGTCACCCAGGAGCTGCCGCCCTCTCCCCGCCATCGCGTCGGCATCCTAAGGAGCCCCGTCCTGCAGCGCCTTGGATCGACCCGCCTCCGCGCCGCCACCGTCTCACCGACCCCACCGGCCACACCACCCCACCGCCGCGCCCAAGCCACCTGAGACCCACCTCCCTCACCGCATCACCCAGGAGCTGCCGCCCTCTCCCCACCATCGCGTCGGCGTCATAAGGAGCCCCATCCTGCGGCGCTGTGGATCGACCCACCTCTGCGCCGTGATGTCTACTACGCAACCTTGGGCCTCCAAGTGCACAGGTTTGTAGGACAGTAGCAAATTTCCCTCAAGTGGATGACATAAGGTTTATCAATCCGTGGGAGGCGTAGAATGAAGATGGTCTCTCTCAAACAATCCTGCAACCAAATAACAAAGAGTCTCTTGTGTCCCCAACACACCCAATACAATGACAAATTGTATAGGTGCACTAGTTCGGCGAAGAGATGGTGATACAAGTGCAATATGGATGATAGATATAGGTTTTTGTAATCTGAAAATATTAAAACAGCAAGGTAACTAATGATAAAAGTGAGCACAAACGGTATTGCAATGCTTCGAAACAAGGCCTAGGGTTCATACTTTTACTAGTGCAAGTTCTCTCAACAATAATAACATAACTGGATCATATAACTTTTCCTCAACGTGCAACAAAGAGTCACTCCAAAGTCACTAATAGCGGAGAACAAACGAAGAGATTAATGTAGGGTACGAAACCACCTCAAAGTTATTCTTTCTGATCGATCTATTCAAGAGTTCGTAGTAAAATAACACGAAGTTGTTCTTTCCATTCGATCTATTCTAGAGTTCGTACTAGAATAACACCTTAAGACACACCTCAACCAAAACCCTAATGTCACCTAGATACTCCATTGTCACCTCAAGTATCTGTGGGCATGATTATACGATATGCATCACACAATCTTAGATTCATCTATGCAACCAACACAAAGAACTTCAAATAGTGCCCCAAAGTTTCTACCGGAGAGTCAAGAAGAAAACATATGCCAACCCCTATGCATAGATTCCCAAGGTCACGGAACCCGCAAGTTGATCACCAAAACATACATCAAGTGAATCAATAGAATACCACATTGTCACCACGGGTATCCCACGCAAGACATACATCAAGTGTTCTCAAATCCTTAAAGACTCAATCCGATAAGATAACTTCAAAGGGAAAACTCAATCCATTACAAGAAGGTAGAGGGGGAGAAACATCATAAGATACAACTATAGTAGCAAAGCTCGCAGTTCATCAAGATTGTGCCAAATCAAGAACACGAGAGAGAGATCAAACACATAGCTACTGGTACATACCCTCAGCCCCGAGGGTGAACTACTCCCTCCTCGTCATGGAGAGCGGTAGGATGATGAAGATGGCCACCGGTGATGGATCCCTCCTCCGGCAGGGTGCCGGAACAGGGCCCCGATTGGTTTTTGGTGGCTACAGAGGCTTGCGGCGGCGGAACTCCCAATCTAGGTTTCTTTCTTGGGGTTTCGGTATTTATAGGAATTTTTGGCGTCGGTCTCACGTCAGGGGGGTCTCCGAGTCGTCCACGAGATAGGGCGGCGAGCCCAGGAGAGTAGGGCGCGCCCTCCACCCTCGTTGACGTCTCGGGACTCTTCTGGCCCAACTCTTGTACTCCGGGGGCTTCTTTTGGTCCATAAAAAATCATAAAAAAATGGCACGTCAATTGGACTCATTTTGGTATTCCTTTTCTGTAAAACTCAAAAATAAGGAAAAAATAGAAACTGGCACTGGGCTCTAAGTTAATAGGTTAGTCCCAAAAATCATATAAAATAACATATAAATGCATATAAAACATTCAAGATGGATAATATAATAGCATGGAACAAAATAAAATTATAGATACGTTGGAGATGTATCAAGCATCCCCAAGCTTAATTCCTGCTCGTCCTCCAGTAGTTAAAGGATAAAAACAGAATTTTTGATGTGGAATGCTAACTAACATAATTATCAATGTAATTTTCTTTATTGTGGCATGAATATTCGGATCCGAAGGATTCAAGATTTTTTTTTAATATTGACATAAAAATAATAATACTTCCAGCATACTTACAAAGTAATCATGTCTTCTCAAAATAACATGGCCAAAGAAAGTTGATCCCTACAAAATCATATAGTTTGGCTATGCTCCATCTTTGTCAAACAAAATATTCAAATCATGCACAACCCCAGTTTCAGCCAAGCAATTGTTTCATACTTTAGTATTCTCAAACTTTTTCAACTTTCACGCAATACATGAGCGTGAGCCATGGACATAGCACTTCAGGCGGAATAGAGTGGTGGTTGTGGAGAAGACAAAAAGGAGGAAGATGGTCTCACACCAACTAGGCATATTAATGGGCTATGGAGATGCCCATCAATAGATATCAATGTGAGTGAGTAGGGATTGCCATGCAACGGATGCACTAGAGCTATAAATGTATGAAAGCTCAACAAAAGAAACTAAGTGGGTGTGCATCCAACTTGCTTACTCACGAAGACCTAGGGCATTTTGTGGAAGCTCATCGTTGGAATATACAAGCCAAGTTCTATAACAAAAATTCCCACTAGTATATAAAAGTGACAAAATAAGAGACTCTCTATGATGAAGATCATGGTGCTACTTTGAAGCACAAGTGTGGAAAAAGGACAGTAGCATTGTCCCTTCTCTCTTTTTTCGTTTTCTTTTTTTTTTCATTGGCTTCTTTGGCCTTTTTTTCATTGGCTTCTATGGCCTTTTTCTCCTCACACGGGACAATGCTCTAATAATGATGATCATCACACTTCTTTTTTTTTCAACTCAAGGATTACAACTCGATACTTAGAACAAAATATGACTCTATATGAATGCCTCCAGCGGTGTATCGGGATGTGCAATGAATTGAGAGTGACATGTATGAAAAAATTATGCGTGGTGGCCTTGCCACAAATACGATGTCAACTACATGATCATGCAAGGCAATATGACAATGATCAAACATGAAATAATAAACAGAACGGTGGAAAGTTACGTGGCAATATATCTCGAAATGACTATGGAAATGCCATAATAGGTAGGTATGGTGGTTGTTTTGAGGAAGATATATGGTGGGTTTATGGTACCGGTGAAAGTTGCGTGGTACTAGAGAGGCTAGCAATGGTGGAAGGGTGAGAGTGTGTATAATCCATGAACTCAACATTAGTCATAAAGAACTCACATACTTATTGCAAAAATCTACAAGTCACCAAAACAAAGTACTACACGCATGTGATACGTCTCCGTCGTATCTATAATTTTTTATTGTTCCATGCCAATATTCTACAACTTCCATATACTTTTGGCAACTTTTTTATATTATTTTTGGGACTAACATATTGATCCAGTGCCCAGAGCCAGTTCCTGTTTGTTGCATGTTTTATGTTTCGCAGAAAACTCATATCAAACAGAGTCCAAACGGGATAAAAACGGGTGAAGAATATTTTTGGAATATTTGTGACATATGGGAAGAAGAATCAACGTGAGACGGTGCTCGACGGGGCCATGAGGCAGGGGGCGCGCCCCTGACCCTCGTGGGCACCCCGTAAGGCGGTTGCTGCTCTTCTTTGGCCGCAAGAAAGCTAATATTCGGAAAAAAAATCTGGGTAAAGGTTTCAGTCCAATCGGAGTTACGGATCTCCGAATATATAAGAAACGGTGAAAGGGCTGAATTGGGGAAGGCAGAAACAGAGAGAGACAGAGAGACAGATCCAATCTCGGAGGGGCTCTCGCCCCTCCCACGCCATGGAGACCATGGACCAGAGGGGAAACCCTTATCCCATCTAGGGAGAAGGTCAAGGAAGAAGAAGAAGAAGAAGGAGGGGGGCTCTCTCCCCCTCGCTTCCGGTAGCACCGGAGTGCCGCCGGGGCCATCATCATCACCACAATCCACACCAACAACTTCACCGCCGTCATCACCAACTCTTTCCCCCTCTATGCAGCGGTGTAACCCCTCTTCTACCTGCTGTAATCTCTACTTAAACATGGTGCTCAACGCTATATATTATTTCCCAATGATGTATGGCTATCCTATGATTTGAGTAGATCTGTTTTATCCTATGGGTTAATTGATGATCGTGATTGGTTTGAGTTGCATGTTTTATTATTGGTGCTGTACTATGGTGCTCTCCGTGTCGCGCAAGTGTGAGGGATCCTCACTGTAGGGTTTCAATATGTTCATGATTTGCTTATGGTGGGTGGCATGAGTGACAGAAGCACATACCCGAATAAGTATGTTGTTTGCGTATGGGAATAAAGAGGACTTGATACTTTAATGCTATGGTAGGGTTTTACCTTAATGATCTTTAGTAGTTGCGGATGCTTGCTAGAGTTCCAATCATAAGTGCATATGATCCAAGAAGAGAAAGTATGTTAGCTTATGCCTCTCCCTCAAATAAGATTGCAATAGTGATTGCCGGTCTAGTTATCGATTGCCTAGGGACACATAACTTTCTCGTGACAAAAAGATCTCTACTAGAACTAATTTAGTTGTGTCTCTACCTAAACAGCCCCTACTTTTTATTTAAGTGTTCTTTATATTCTTGCAAACCTATCCTAAAAAAACCACAAAGTACTTCTAGTTTCATACTTGTTCTAGGTAAAGTAAACGTCAAGCGTGCGTAGAGTTGTATCAGTGGTCGATAGAACTTGAGGGAATATTTGTTTTGCCTTTAGCCCCTCGTTGGGTTTGACACTCTTACTTATCGAATGAGGCTACAACTGATCCCCTACACTTGTGGGTTATCAAGACCTTTTTCTGGCGCCGTTGCCGGGGAGTAGCGTGGGGTGAATATTCTCTTGTGTGCTAGTTTGCTTTATCACTAAGTAGATTTTATTTGCTGTTCTAAGTTGTTTTATCTTTAGTTATGGGTAGGAAACGCAAAATACCAAAAAAATTAGTGGTACCTACTGAACCAATGGTTGAAGAACCACTCAAAATCTATCACACTACTGAAGCTTATTACTTGGATAATCTTCGATCCCTATGTGCTCGGGCTGAAACCCCAACTAGCTTAGTTGAGGGAAATCTTTAGATGAGCATGCTTGTTATGTGCGACACCGCATATTTGAAAAAGGGAAACTTTTACTGGATCAAATTCATCGTTTGCAGTGCTATGCTTGGAATTTATGTGAAATACATGATTGTACTTGTTTTTCTAAAGACCCTAAGAAACACCTTCCTTACCAATGTAAGTTTAGTGATGATGGAATCGTATCTTCGTATACTAAGGGTGTTTATGATTACTATGATGTTCAACAAATTGAAGAATTTGTTGCTTTTAGGGGTACTTGTGAAATTGCTTCCTTTATTGAAGAATGTGATACTACTCTCTACAAATCTGAAAATTTGGTCATACTTAAATATTGCTATGATAATTATGCTTCTAATCCTTATATTAAACCATATATTGAGGACTCCTCCGCTGTCCAAGAAGAGACTAATATTTTGCAGGAGTCTATGGAAGAAGAAATTAATGACATTGTGAGCTCATTGGATGAAAAAGATGAGGAGGAGAGCGAAGAACAAAAGGAGGAAGAGCGGATTAGCTACCTGTGCCCATTTTCTAATGAGAGTAACTCTTCAACTCATATATTGTTTAATTTCCCTTCGTGCTTACCGAAGGACGAATGCTATGATATTGCAATGATCCCTTTGATTCTTTTGAAATATCCCTTTTTGATGATGCTTGCTATGCTTGTGGCCAAGATGCCAATATGAATTATGCTTATGGAGATGAACTTGCTATAGTTCCTTATGTTAAACATGAGATAGTTGCTATTGCACCCACACATGATAGTTCTATTATCTTTTTGAATTCTCCAAACTACACTATATTGGAGAAGTTTGCACTTATTAAGGATTATATTGATGGGTTGCCTTTTTCCATTACACATGATGATTTTGATGAGTATAATATGCATGTGCTTGCTGCTCCTACTTGCAATTATTATGAGAGAGGAACTACATCTCCGCCTCTCTATTTTTCCAACACGATAAAATTGCAAGAAACTGCTTATACTGTGCATTGGCCTTTACTATGTGTGCATGAATTGTTCTTTTATGACATGCCGATGCATAGGAAGAGAGTTAGACTTCGTTGTTACATGACACATATCACTTTGTGCTCACTACTAAATGCCAAATCATTGCTAATTAAAATTGGCTTTGATATACCTTGGGATCCGGGTGGATCCATTATTTGAGCACTATATGCCTAGCTTAATGGCTTTAAAGAAAGCGCTGCCAGGGAGACAACCCGGAAAGTTTTAGAGAGTCATTTATTTCTGTTGTGTGCTTTTATAAAGTTTAAAAACAAAAAATAAAGAAGGGAACCTAAAACGTTTTCAAAAAGAAAAGTGGAAGTGAGAAAGATGAGCATTGTTAAAATGGGAGCTAGCCTGGAACTTTGTTCATGCCCATGGAAACTTTGTGAACCTTGATTACAGAAACTATTCAACAAAAATATTTATCCCATTGTACAATTCCATTGTATTATAAGAATAATGTGTCAAGAGTTTGTGCGGTGCAAAAACAGAAACTTTGGCTGTAGTGCGCGATTTTACATATTTTACTGGAACGTCGAAAGGATCTGAAACTTTTTGCAAAGTCTTGCTATAATTTTTTTTAATTTTTCCTAATTTTTCCATAATTTTTAGGGTTACAGAAGTATGATTAATGTTTAGATTACTACAGACTGTCCTATTTTCACAGATTGTTGTTATAACTTCATTATTTGCATATGTTTGAATTCTTGTTGATGCCTCCTTGACTTGGGGCCATAGAATTGTGATAGCATATAGTAGGTAATGTTTGTTTATAATTATACAATAATGTTAGAGCAGTACATGATGGGCTTTTATTGATCATATGCACTAACCCCGCCACTAAAAGTTCGGTTAAGTTTTGTGTGGATGAAGTGATCGAAGATCGAGGAGGTCTCGATGTGAGAAGAAGGAGGAGTGGCAAGAGCTCAAGCTTGGGGATGCCCAAGGCACCCCAAGTAAATATTCAAGGAGACTCAAGCGTCGAAGCTTGGGGATGCCCCGGAAGGCATCCCATCTTTCTTCAACAAGTATCGGTATGTTTTTGGATTCGTTTCGTTCACATGATATGCGTAAATTCTTGGAGCATAGTGTGCTTTTTATTTTTTCTTTTAAATAAATGCACCATGCTGGTATGAGATAGTCCTTGGTTGATTTATAGAATGCTTCATGTGCTTCACTTATATCATTTGAAGTTTGGATTGCCTGTTTCTCTTCACATAGAAAACCGCCATTTGTAGAATGCTCTTTTGCTGCACTTATATTTGTTAGAGCGTGGACATAACTCTTGTAGAAAGAATCTAAACTCTCTTGCTTCACTTATATCTATTTAGAGAGTTGACAGGAATTGGTCATTTACATGGTTAGTCATAAAATCCTACATAAACTTGTAGATCGCTGAATATGATATGTTTGATTCCTTGCAATAGTTTTGCGATATAGAGATGCTAATATGTGGGAGGTACTAGTGAATGATTGTGGTTTAGTAAAAATATTGGTGTTAAGGTTTGTGATTCCCGAAGCATGCACGTATGGTCTCCTAACTATGTAACCAAATTGGCGCACATTGTATTTTGATTGTTTATCTTTGCGTGAAGGTCAGGGGCGCGCGATGGTCAACTCCTACCAACCTCCCCCCTAGGAGCATGCGTCGTAGTATTTTTTGCTTCGAGGCCTAATAGATTGTTCGCAATAAGTATGTGAGTTCTTTATGACTAATGTTGAGTCCATGGATTATACGCACTCTCACCCTTCCACCTTGCTAGCCACTCTAGTACCGCACAATTATCGCCAGTGCATCAAACCACCTTATACCCTTCCTCAAAACAGCCACCATACCTACCTATTATGTCATTTCCATAGCCATTCCGAGATATATTGCCATGTGACTCCACCGTTCCTTTTGTTATGACACGCACCATCATTGTCATATTGCCTTGGATGATCGTAAGATAGCTAGCATGATGATTCCATGGCTTGTCCATTTTTTGATGTCATTGCTACGCTAGATCATTGCACATCCCAGTACACCACAGGAGGCATTCATATAGAGTCATATTTTTGTTCTAGCATCGAGTTGTAATATCGAGTTGTAAGTAAATAAAAGTGTGATGATCATCATTATTAGAGCATTATCCCGAAAAAAGGCCAAAAGAAAAAAAGAAAGGCCAAAAAAAGAAAGGCCAAATAAAAAAAGGAAGGCCCAAAAAAGAGAAAAAAAAGAAAAAAAGAAAAAAAAAAGGGACAATGGTACTATCTTTTTTTCCACACTTGTGCTTCAAAGTAGCACCATGATCTTCATGATAGAGAGTCTCCTATGTTGTCACTTCCATATACTAGTGGGAATTTTCATTATAGATCCTCGCTTGTATATACCAACGATGGGCTTCCTCAAATGCCCTAGGTCTTCATGAGCAAGCAAGTTGATGCACACCCACTAGTTTTCTTTTGATCTTTCGTACACTTATAGCTCTAGTGCGTCCGTTACATGGCAATCCCTACTCACTCACATTGATATCTATTGATGGGCATATCCATAGTCCATTGATACGCCTAGTCGATGTGAGACTTTCTCCCTACTTTTGTCTACTACAACCTTCTATTCCACCCATAGTGCTATGTCCATGGGTCACGCTCATGTATTGCGTGAAGAGTTGAAAAAGTTCGAAAAAGTAAAGTATGAAAACAATTGCTTTGCTGACACCGAGATGGGCATGAGGGGTACCTTGTGTTAAGTAAAGGGAGCATAAAAGACTATATGATTTTGTAGGGATAACGTTCTTTAGCATTGATATCTTGAAAGACTTGATTGTTTGTTGGGATGCCCGAGTATTAAATTCTTTTATGTCAAATGATAGACTATTGCTTTGAATCACTCGTGTCTTAATATTCATGCCATGATTAGACTACATGATCAAGATTATGCTAGGTAGCATTCCACATCAAAAATTATCTTTTTTATCATTTACCTACTCGAAAACGAGTAGGAATTAAGCTTGAGGATGCTGATACGTCTCCGTCGTATCTATAATTTTTGATTGTTCCATGCCAATATTCTACAACTTCCATATACTTTTGGCAACTTTTTATATTATTTTTGGGACTAACATATTGATCCAGTGCCTAGAGCCAGTTCCTGTTTGTTGCATGTTTTATGTTTCTCAGAAAATCCATATCAAATGGAGTCCAAACGGGATAAAAACGGACCGAGAATATTTTCGGAATATTTGTGACATATGGGAAGAAGAATCAACGCGAGACGGTGCCCGAGGGGGCCACGAGGCAGGGGGCGCGCCCCTGACCCTCGTGGGCACCCCGTAAGGCGGTTGCTGCTCTTCTTTGGCCGCAAGAAAGCTAATTTTCGGGAAAAAATATGGGCAAAGGTTTCAGTCCAACCGGAGTTATGGTTCTCCGGATATATAAGAAACGGTGAAAGGGCAGAATCAGGGAAGGCAGAAACAGAGAGAGACAGAGAGACATATCCAATCTCGGAGGGGTCTCGCCCCTCCCACGCCATGGAGACCATGGACCAGAGGGGAAACCCTTCTCCCATCTAGGGAGAAGGTCAAGGAAGAAGAAGAAGGAAGGGGCTCTCTCCCCCTCGCTTCCGGTGGCACCGAAGTGCCATCGGGGCCATCATCGTCACCGCAATCCACACCAACAACTTCACCGCCGTCATCACCAACTCTTTCCCCCTCTATGCAGCGGTGTAACCCCTCTTCTACCCGCTGTAATCTCTACTTAAAGATGGTGCTCAACGCATTGATGTATTGCTATCCTATGATGTTTGAGTAGATCCGTTTTGTCCTATGTGTTAATTGATGATCGTGATTGGTTTGAGTTGCATGTTTTATTATTGGTGTTGTCCTATGGTGCTCTCCGTGTCACGCAAGCGTGAGGGATCCTCGCTGTAGGGTTTGCAATATGTTCATGATTTTCTTATGGTGGGTGGCGTGAGTGACAAAAGCACATACCCGAGTAAGTAGGTTTTTTGCGTATGGGAATAAAGAGGACATGATACTTTAATGCTATGGTTGGGTTTTACCTTATTGATCTTTAGTAGTTGCGGATGCTTGCTAGACTTCCAATCATAAGTGCATATGATCCAAGAAGAGAAAGTATGTTAGCTTATGCCTCTCCCTCAAATAAGATTGCAATAGTGATTACTGGTCTAGTTATCGATTGCCTAGGGACAAATAACTTTCTCATGACAAAAAGCTCTCTACTAACACTAAATTAGTTGTGTCTCTACCTAAACAGCCCCTACTTTTTATTTACGTGTTCTTTATATTCTTGCAAACCGATCCTACAAAAACCACAAAGTACTTCTAGTTTGATACTTGTTCTAGGTAAAGTAAACGTCAAGCATGCGTAGAGTTGTATCGGTGGTCGATAGAACTTGAGGGAATATTTGTTCTGCCTTTAGCTCCTCGTTGGGTTCGACACTCTTACTTATCGAAAGAGGCTACAACTGACCCCCTACACTTGTTGGTTATCAGCATGCTCCTAGGGGAAGGATTGGTAGGATTTAACCATCGCGCGATCCCGACCTCCACACAAAGGATGACAATCAAAGAAATACCTCATGCTTCAAATTTGTCACACAACGGTTGCCATACGTGCATGCTACGGGACCTGCAAACCTCAACACAAGTATTTCTCAAATTCAAAACTACTCTACTAGCATGACTCTAATATCACCATCCTCATATCTCAAAATGATCATCAAGTATCAAACTTCTCATAGTATTCAATGCACTTCATATGAATGTTTTTATTATGCCCATCTTGAATGCCTATCATATGAGGACTAATTTTTATAGCCAAAGTAAATTACCATTATGTTCTAAAGGACTCTCAAAATAATATAAGTGAAGCATGAGAGATCAATAATTTCTATAAAATAAAACCACCATCGTTCTCTAAAACTATATAAGTGAAGCACTAGAGCAAAATTATCTAGATTAAAAGATATAAGTGAAGATCAATGAGGAGTTGAATAATTATGTAACTATATGAAGACTCTCTAACATTTAAGAATTTCAGATCTTGGGATATTATTCAAACAGCAAGCAAAACAAAATAAAACAAAATGACGCTCCAAGCAAAACACATATCATGTGGTGAATAAAAATATAGCCTCAAGTAAAGTTACCGATAGACGAAGACGAAAGAGGGGATGCCTTCCGGGGCGTCCCCAAGCTTAGGATTTTGGTTGTCCTTGAATATTACCTTGGGGTGCCTTGGGAATCCCCAAGTTTAGGCTCTTGCCACCCCTTATTCCATAGTCCATCGAATCTTTACCCAAAACTTGAAAACTTCACAACATAAAACTCAACAGAAAACTCGTAAGCTCAGTTAGTATAAGAAAATAAAACCACCACTTAGGTACTGTTGTGAACTCATCTAAATTCATATTGGCGTTATATTTACTGTATTCCAACTTCTCTATGGTTCATACCCTCCGATACTACTCATAGATTCATTAAAATAAGCAAACAACACAATGGAAACAGAATCTGTCAAAAACAGAATAGTCTGTAGCAATCTGTAACTTTCGAATACTTCTGTAACTCAAAAAATTCTGAAATAAATTGGTGGACGTGAGGAATTTGTCTATTAAAATTCTTCAAAAAGAATCAACTCAAAAGCACTCTTCTGTAAAAAAAATGGCAGCTAATCTCGTGAGCGCAAAGTTTCTGTTTTTTACAGCAAGATCACATTAACTTTCACCCAAGTCTTCCCGAATGTTCTATTTGGCACTTTATTGAAATAAATCTATAAAACATGATTACTACAGTAGCTTAACTATGTGAACACACAAAAATAGTAAGGGTAAATATTGGGTTGTCTCCCAACAAGCGCTTTTCTTTAATGCCTTTTTAGCTAGGCATGATGATTTCAATGATGCTCGCATAAAAGATAAGAATTGAAACATAAAGAGAGCATCATGTAGAATATAGCTAGCACATTTAAGTCTAACCCACTTCCCGTGCATAGGAATTTTGTGAGCAAACAACTTATGGCAAGAATCAACTAGCATAGGAAAGCAAAACAAGCATAGCTTCAAGATTTTCAGCACATAGAGAGGAAACTTGATATTATTGCAATTCCTACAAGCATATGTTCCTCCCTCATAATAATTTTCAGTAGCATTATGAATGAATTCAACAATATGACCATCACATAAAGCATTATTTTCATGATCTCCAAGCATATAAATTTTATTACTCTCCACATAAGCAAATTTCTTCTCATAAATAGTAGTGGGAGCAAACTCAACAAAATAACTATCATGTGAGGCATAATCCAATTGAAAATTAAAATCATGATGACAAGTTTCATGGTTATCATTAATCTTTATAACATACATGTCATCACAATAATCATCATAGATAGCAACTTTGTTCTCATAATCAATTGGAACCTCTTTAGAAATAGTGAATTCATCACTAAATAAAGTGATGACCTCTCAAAATCCACTTTCATAATTATCGCAATAAGATTGAACACCCTCCAAAATAGTGGGATCATTACTTCCTAAAGTTGACACTCTTCCAAACCCACTTTCATCAATATACAACAACAACAACAACAACAACAACAACAACAACAACAACAAAGCCTTCAGTCCCAAACAAGTTGGGGTAGGCTAGAGGTGAAACCCATAAGATCTCGTGACCAACTCATGGCTCCGGCACATGGATAGCACGCTTCCACGCACCCCTATCCATAGCTAGTTCTCTGGTGATACTCCAATCCTTCAGGTCTCTCTTAACGGACTCCTCCCATGTCAAATTCGGTCTACCCCGACCTCTCTTGACATTCTCCGCACGCTTTAGCCCTCCGCTATGCACTGGGGCTTCTGGAGGCCTGCGCTGAATATGCCCAAACCATCTCAGACGATGTTGGACAAGCTTCTCTTCAATAGGTGCTACCCCAACTCTATCTCGTATATCATCATTCCGGACTCGATCCTTCCTCGTGTGGCCACACATCCATCTCAACATACGCATCTCCGCCACACCTAACTGTTGAACATGTCGCCTTTTAGTCGGCCAACACTCGGTACCATATAGCATTGCGGGTCGAACCGCCGTCCTGTAGAACTTGCCTTATAGCTTTTGTGGCACTTTCTTGTCACAGAGAATGCGAGAAGCTTGGCGCCACTTCATCCATCCGGCTTTGATTCGATGGTTCACATCTTCATCAATACCCCCATCCTCCTGCAGCATTGACCCCAAATATCGAAAGGTGTTCTTCTGAGGCACCAACTGCCCATCAAGGCTAACCTCCTCCTCCTCACACCTAGTAGTACTGAAACCACACATCATGTACTCAGTTTTAGTTCTACTAAGCTTAAACCCTTTCGATTCCAATGTTTGTCTACATAACTCTAACTTCCTATTTACCCCCGTCCGACTATCGTCAACTAGCACCACATCGTCCGCAAAGAGCATACAACATGGGATATCTCCTTGTATATCCCTTGTGACCTCATCCATCACCAAGGCAAAAAGATAAGGGCTCAAAGCTGACCCTTGATGTAGTGCTATCTTAATCGGGAAGTCATCAGTGTCGACGTCACTTGTTCGAACACTTGTCACAACATTATCGTACATGTCCTTGATGAGGGTAATGTACTTTGCTAGGACTTTGTGTTTCTCCAAGGCCCACCACATGACATTCCATGGTATCTTATCATAGGCCTTCTCCAAGTCAATGAACACCATATGCAAGTCCTTCTTTTGCTCCCTGTATCTCTCCATAAGTTGTCGAACCAAGAAAATAGCTTCCATCGTCGACCTCCCAGGCATGAAACCAAACTGATTTTTGGTCACGTTTGTCATTCTTCTTAAGCGGTCCTCAGTGACTCTCTCCCATAGCTTCATTGTATGGCTCATCAGCTTAATTCCACGGTAATTAGTACAACTCCGAACATCCCCCTTGTTCTTGAGGATTGGTACTAATATACTCCGTCTCCGTTCTTCTCGCATCTTGTGTGCCCGAAAAATGAGGTTGAAAAGCTTGGTTAACCATACTATCGCTATGTCCCCGAGACATTTCCACACCTCAATGGGGATACAATGAGGGCCCATCGCATTGCCTCCTTTCATCCTTTTTAAAGCCTCCTTAACCTCAGACTCCTGGATTCTCCGCACAAAACGCATGCTGGTCTCATCAAAGGAGTCATCAAGTTCAATAGTAGAACTCTCATTCTCCCCATTGAACAGCTTGTCGAAGTACTCCCGCCACCTATGCTTAATATCCTCATCCTTCACGAGGAGTTGGTCTTCTCCGTCCTTGATGCATTTGACTTGGCAAATATCCCTCGCGTTGATCTTGGCCATCTTATAGATGTCCCTTTCCCCTTCCTTCGTTCCTAACCGTTGGTAGAGGCCCTCATACGCCCTACCCCTTGCTTCACCGACAGCTCGCTTTGCGACCTTCTTCACCATCTTGTACTTTTCTATGTTGTTTGCACTCCTATCCAAGTACAGGAATCCGAAGCACCCTTTCTTCTCTTTAATCGCCTTCTAGACATCATCAT
The DNA here is from genome assembly GCA_902687465.1 of Secale cereale. Lineage (NCBI taxonomy): Eukaryota > Viridiplantae > Streptophyta > Magnoliopsida > Poales > Poaceae > Secale > Secale cereale. The sequence continues at coordinate 62,182,039 of LR738711.1, forward strand.
TCCACCACCAGGTATCCTTATCTTCGCTTCTCCTTCCCTTGGACACTCCAAACTCCTCCGAGGCTACCTTACGAATGCAAGTCGCCATCTTCATCCACACATTGTCCGCATCCCCTCCTTCCTCCCAAGGGCCCTCCTTAATGACCCTCTCCTTGAACGCCTGAGCTACCTCCCCCTTGAGCTTCCACCACTTCGTTCTAGCGACTTTGGCACGTGTATCCCACTGGACACGAGTCCGAAAGTGGAAGTCAACAACCACCAGCTTATGTTGAGGTACAACACTCTCTCCAGGTATCACCTTACAATCTAGGCATGCACGCCTATCTTGTCTTCTCGGGAGGATGAAATCAATCTGGCTAGAGTGTTGGCCACTACTAAAAGTCACCAGATGTGATTCTCTCTTTCTAAAGAGGGTGTTAGCTACAATCATGTCGTAGGCTAGAGCAAAGCTTAAGACATCTTCTCCTTCCTGATTCCTGGTGCCATAGCCAAAGCCGCCATGCACCCCTTCAAAACCTGTGTTAGATGTACCCACGTGGCCATTGAGGTCTCCTCCTATGAAGAGCTTCTCGCCAATCGGTACACTCCTAACCATGTCTTCCAGGCCTTCCCAGAACTCCCTCTTGGTGTTCTCAGTGTGGCCTACTTGCGGGGCATACGCACTGATAACATTGAGAACTAAGTCTCCAACTACCAGCTTGACCAGGATAATCCGGTCCCCACGTCTCTTGACGTCTACCACTCCATGCTTGAGGCTCTTGTTGATCAAGATGCCTACACCATTCCTGTTTGCAGCCATCCCGGTGTACCACAGCTTGAAGCCGGTACCCTCCACCTCCTTTGCCTTCTGTCCCCTCCACTTGGTTTCTTGGACGCAAAGGATATCAACACTTCTCCTCACCACTTCAGGGACCCTACGTTCCAGCTACCTAAGCGGATCCTCCTAGGCTCTGCTAGCTTCCTTACCCTTCGCACTCGTCGAGTCAAATGCGAAGACCCTTGCTCATTTTCCACTACATCCGGGCGCCAATGTAGCGCGCCACTAAGGATGCGACGACCCGATCCTCGCTCACTTGCCACCGTATCCAGATCAAGATACGGTGCGCCACCATGGGGGTGACGTCCCGGCCCTTGCCCATTTGACACCACACCCGGGTTCCGATGTGGCGCGTCGCTGGGAGGGTTATGCCTCAACGAAAATCTTTTGGGTTTCATCTCCATAAGAGTAGTTGAGTTTTCACGTTGGCTCGCCAAGCCTAACACAACCCTCCACTTTCATTAATATAATCATCATAAATAGGAGGCATGCTTTCATCATAATAAATTTGCTCATCAAAACTTGGGGGGCTAAAAATATCATCTTCATCAAACATAGCATCCCCAAGCTTGTGGCTTTGCATATCATTAGCATCATGGATATTCAAAGAATTCACACTAACAACATTGCAATCATGCTCATCATTCAAGTATTTAGTGCCAAACATTTTAATGCATTCTTCTTCTAGCACTTTGGCACAATTTTCCTTTCCATCATTTCATGAAAGATATTAAAAAGATGAAGCATATGAGGCAACCTCAATTCCATTTTTTGTAGTTTTCTTTTATAAACTAAACTAGTGATAAAACAAGAAACTAAAAGATTCAATTGCAAGGTCTAAAGATATACCTTCAAGCACTCACCTCCCCGGCAACGGTGCTAGAAAAGAGCTTAGTTGACGGGGTGTTAGTGTCGCTTACCTAGCCTCCCTGACAACGGCGCCAGAAAAGAGCTTGATGTCTACTACGCAACCTTCTTCTTGTAGACGTTGTTGGGCCTCCAAATGCAGAGGTTTGTAGGACAGTAGCAAATTTCCCTGAAGTGGATGACCTAAGGTTTATCAATCCGTGCGAGGCGTAGGATGAAGATGGTCTCTCTCAAACAACCCTACAACCAAATAACAAAGAGTCTCTTGTGTCCCCAACACAGCCAATACAATGGCAAATTGTATAGGTGCACTAGTTCGGCGAAGAGATGGTGATACAAGTGCAAGGTAACTAATGATAAAAGTGAGCACAAAAGGTATTGCAATGCTTCGAAACAAGGCCTAGGGTTCATACTTTTACTAGTGCAAGTTCTCTCAACAATAATAACATAACTGGATCATATAACTATCCCTCAACGTGCTACAAAGAGTCACTCCAAAGTCACTAATAGGGGAGAACAAATGAATAGATTAATGTAGGGTACGAAACCACCTCAAAGTTATTCTTTCTGATCGATCTATTCACGAGTCCGTAGTAAGATAACACGAAGCTATTCTTTCCGGTCGATCTATTCTAGAATTCGTACTAGAATATCACCTTAACACACACATCAACCAAAACCCTAATGTCACCTAGATACTCCATTGTCACCTCAAGTATCCGTGGACATGATAATACGATATGCATCACACAATCTCAGATTCATCTATTCAACCAACACAAAGAACTTCAAAGAGTGCCCCAAAGTTTCTACCGAAGAGTCAAGACGAAAACGTGTGCCAACCCCTATGCATAGATTCCCAAGGTCACGGAACCCGCAAGTTGATCATCAAAACATACATCAAGTGAATCAATAGAATACCACATTGTCACCACGGGTATCCCACGCAATACATACATCAAGTGTTCTATAATCCTTAAAGACTCAATACGATAAGATAACTTCAAAGGGAAAACTCAATCCATTACCAGAAGGTAGAGGGGGAGAAACATCATAAGATCCAACTATAGTAGCAAAGCTCGCGGTACATCAAGATCGTGCCAAATCAAGAACACGAGAGAGAGAGATCAAACACATAGCTACTGGTACATACCCTCAGCCCCGAGGGTGAACTACTCCCTCCTCATCATGGAGAGCGCCGGGATGATGAAGATGGCCACCGGTGATGGATCCCCCCTCCGGCAGGGTGCCGGAACATGGCCCCGATTGGTTTTTAGTGGTTACAGAGGCTTGCGGCGGCGAAACTCCCGATCTAGGTTTCTTTCTGGGGGTTTCGGTATTTATTGGAATTTTTGGCGTCGGTCTCATGTCAGGGGGGGTGTCCGAGTCGTCCATGAGATAAGGCGATGAGCCCAGGGGGTAGGGCGCGCTCTCCACCCTCGTGGACGTCTCGGGACTCTTCTAGCCCAACTCTTGTACTGCGGGGGCTTCTTTTGGTCCATAAGAAATCATCAAAAATTGGCACGTCAATTGGACTCCGTTTGGTATTCCTTTTCTGCAAAACTAAAAAACAAGGAAAAAATGAAAATTGGCACTGGTCTCTAAGTTAATAGGTTAGTCCCAAAAATCATATAAAATAACATATAAATGCATATAAAACATTCAAGATGGAAAATATAATAGCATGGAACAATAAAAAATTATAGATACGTTGGAGACGTATCAAGCATCCCCAAGCTTAATTCCTGCTCGTCCTCGAGTAGTTAAATGATAAAAACAGAATTTTTGATGTGGAATGCTACCTAACATAATTATCAATGTAATTTTCTTTATTGTGGCATGAATGTTCAGATCCAAAAGATTCAAGGTAAAAGTTTAATATTGACATAAAAATAATAATACTTCAAGCATACTTACAAAGTAATCATGTCTTCTCAAAATAACATGGCCAAAGAAAGTTCATCCCTACAAAATCATATAGTTTGGCTATGCTCCATATTTGTCACACAAAATATTCAAATCATGCACAACCCCGGTATCAGCCAAGCAATTGTTTCATACTTTAGTATTCTCAAACTTTTTCAACTTTCACGCTATACATGGCACTATAGGTGGAATAGAGTGGTGGTTGTGGAGAAGACAAAAAGGAGGAAGATGGTCTCACATCAACTAGGCGTATTAATGGGCTATGGAGATGCTCATCAATAAATATCAATGTGAGTGAGTAGGGATTGCCATGCAACGGATGCACTAGAGCTATAAATGTATGAAAGCTCAACAAAAGAAACTAAGTGGGTGTGCATCCAACTTGCTTACTCACGAAGACCTAGGGAATTTTGAGGAAGCCCATCGTTGGAATATACAAGCCAAGTTCTATAATGAAAATTCCCACTTGTATATAAAAGTGACAAAATAAGAGACTCTCTATAATGAAGATCATGGTGCTAATTTGAAGCACAAGTGTGGAAAAAGGATAGTTGCATTGTCCCTTCTCTCTTTTTCTCTCTCTTTTTTCTTTTTCTTTTTTTTTCATTGGCTTCTTTGGCCTTATTTTCATCGGCTTCTTTGGCCTTTTTTCCTCACATGGGACAATGCTCTAATAATGATGATCATCACACTTTTTTTTTACAACTCAAGGATTACAACTCGATACTTAGAACAAAATATGACTCTATATGAATGCCTCCAGCGGTGTACCGGGATGTGCTATGAATTACGGGTGACATGTATGAAAAAATTATGCATTGTGGCCTTGCCACAAATACGATGTCAACTACATGATCATGCAAGGCAATATGACATTGATAAAATGTGTCATAATAAATAGAACGGTGGAAAGTTGCATGGCAATATATCTCGGAATGGCTATGGAAATGCCATAATAGGTAGGTATGGTGGCTGTTTTGAGGAAGATATATGGTGGGTTTATGGTACCGGCAAAAGTTTCATGGTACTAGAGAGGCTAGCAATGGTGGAAGGGTGAGAGTGTGTATAATCCATGGACTCAATATTAGTCATAAAGAACTCACATACTTATTGCAAAAAAAATCTACAAGTCATCAAAACAAAGTACTACACGCATGCTCCTAGGGGAAGGGTTGGTAGGATTTAACCATCGCGCGATCCCGACCTCCACACAAAGGATGACAATCAAAGAAATACCTCATGCTTCAAATTTTTCACACAACGGTTACCATACGTGCATGCTACGGGACTTGAAAACCTCAACACAAGTATTTCTCAAATTCACAACTACTCTACTAGCATGACTCAAATATCACCATCCTCATATCTCAAAACGATCATCAAGTATCAAACTTCTCATAGTATTCAATGCACTTTATATGAAAGTTTTTATTATACCCATCTTGAATGCCTATCATATTAGGGCTAATTTCTATAGCCAAAGCAAATTACCATTTTGTTCTAAAGGACTCTCAAAATAATATAAGTGAAGCATGAGAGATCAATAATTTCTATAAAATAAAACCACCACCGTGCTCTAAAAATATATAAGTGAAGCACTCGAGCAAAATCACCTAGCCTAAAAGATATAAGTGAAGATCAATGAGTAGTTGAATAATTATGTAACTATGTGAAGACTCTCTAACATTTCAGAATTTCAGATCTTGGGATATTATTCAAACAGCAAGCAAAACAAAATAAAACAAAATGACGCTCCAAGCAAAACACATATCATGTGGTGAATAAAAATATAGCCTCAAGTAAAGTTACCGATAGACGAGGACGAAAGAGGGGATGCCTTCCGGGGCGTCCCCAAGCGTAGGCTTTTGGTTGTCCTTGAATATTACCATGGGGTGCCTTGGGAATACCCAAGCTTAGGCTCTCGCCACTCCTTATTCCATAGTCCATTGAATCTTTACCCAAAACTTGAAAACTTCACAACACAAAACTCAACAGAAAACTCGTAAGCTCCGTTAGTATAAGAAAATAAAACCACCACTTAGGTACTATTGTGAACTCATTCTAAATTCATATTGGTGTTATATCTACTGTATTCCAACTTCTCTATGGTTCATACCCTCCGATACTACTCATAGATTCATTAAAATAAGCAACAACACAATGGAAACATAATGTGTCAAAAACAGAATAGTCTGTAGTAATATGTAACTTTCGAATACTTCTGTAACTCAAAAAATTCTGAAATAAATTGGTGGACGTGAGGAATTTTTCTATTAACCTTCTTCAAAAAGAATCAACTCAAAATCACTCTTCTGTAAAAAAATGTCAGCTAATCTCGTGAGCGCAAAGTTTTTGTTTTTTACAGCAAGATCACATTGACTTTCACCCAAGTCTTCCCAAAGGTTCTATTTGGCACTTTACTGAAATAAAAGCTATAAAACATGATTACTACAGTAGCTTAGCTATGTGAACACACAAAAATAGTAAAGGTAAATATTGGGTTGTCTCCCAACAAGCGCTTTTCTTTAATGCCTTTTTAGCTAGGCATGATGATTTCAATGATGCTCGCATAAAAGATAAGAATTGAAACATAAAGAGAGCATCATGAAGAATATAGCTAGCACATTTAATTTTAACCCACTTCCCGTGCATAGGAATTTTGTGAGCAAACAACTTATGGCAAGAATCATCTAGCATAGGAAAGCAAAACAAGCATAGCTTCAAGATTTTCAGCACATAGAGAGGAAACTTGATATTATTGCAATTCCTACAAGCATATGTTCCTCCCTCATAATAATTTTCAGTAGCATCATGAATGAATTCAATAATATAACCATCACATAAAGCATTATTTTCATGATCTCCAAGCATAAAAATTTTATTACTCTCCACATAAGCAAATTTCTTCTCATGAATAGTAGTGGGAGCAAACTCAATAAAAATAACTATCATGTGAGGCATAATCCAATTGAAAATTAAAGTCATGATGACAAGTTTCATGGTTATCTTTAATATTTATAGCATACATGTCATCACAATAATCATCATAGATAGCAACTTTGTTCTCATAATGTAACCTTTTCAGAAATAGTGGATTCATCACTAAATAAAATCACGACCTCTCCAAATCCGCTTTCATAATTATCACAATAAGATTCAACACCCTCCAAAATAGTGGGATCATTACTTCCTAAAGTTGACACTCTTCCAAACCCACTTTCATCAATATAATCATCATAAATAGGAGTCATGCTTTCATCATAATAAATTTGCTAATCAAAACTTGAGGGACTAAAAATATCATCTGCATCAAACATAGCATCCCCAAGCTTGTGGCTTTGCATATCATTAGCATCATGGATATTCAAAGAATTCACACTAACAACATTGCAATCATGCTCATCATTCAAGTATTTAGTGCCAAACATTTTAAAGCATTCTTCTTCTAGCACTTTGGCACAATTTTCCTTCCCATCATTTTCACGAAAGATATTAAAATGATGAAGCATATGAGGCAACCTCAATTCCATTTGTTTGTAGTTTTCTTTTATAAACTAAACTAGTGATAAACCAAGAAACTAAAAGATTCAATTGCAAGGTCTAAAGATATGCCTTGAAGCACTCACCTCCCGGGCAATGGCGCCAGAAAAGAGCTTAGTTGACGGGGTGTTAGTGCCACTTACTTAGCCTCCCCGACAACGGCGGCAAAAAAGAGCTTGATGTCTACTACGCAACCTCCTTCTTGTAGACGTTGTTGGGCCTCCAAGTGCAGAGGTTTGTAGGACAGTAGCAAATTTCCCTCAAGTGGATGACCTAAGGTTTATCAATCCGTGGGAGGCATAGGATGAAGATGGTCTCTCTCAAACAACCCTGCAACCAAATAACAAAGAGTCTCTTGTGTCCCCAACACACCCAATACAATGGTAAATTGTATAGGTGCACTAGTTCGGCGAAGAGATGGTGATACAAGTGCAATATGGATAGTAGATATAGGTTTTTGTAATCTGAAAATATAAAAACAGCAGGGTAACTAATGATAAAAGTGAGCACAAACGGTATTGCAATGCTTCGAAACAAGGCCTACAGTTAATACTTTTACTAGTGCAAGTTCTCCGAACAATAATAACATAACTGGATCATATAACTATCCCTCAACGCGCAACAAAGATTCGCTGCAAAGTCACAAATAGCGGAGAACAAACGAAGAGATTATTGTTGGGTACCAAACCACCTCAAAGTTATTCTTCCTGATCGATCTATTCAAGAGTCCATAGTAAAATAGCACGAATCTATTCTTTCTGTACAATCTATCCTAGAGTTCGTACTAGAATAACACCTTAAGACACACATCAACCAAAAACCTAATGTCACCTAGATACTCCATTGTCACCTCAAGTATCCATGGACATGATTATACGATATGCATCACACAATCTCAGATTCATCTATTCAACCAACACAAAGAACTTCAAAGAGTGCCCCAAAGTTTCTACCGGAGAATCAAGACGAAAACATGTGCCAACCCCTATGCATAGATTCCCATAGTCACGGAACCCGCAAGGGGATCACCAAAACATACATCAAGTGAATCAATAGAATACCCCATTGTCACCACGGGTATCCCACGCAAGACATAATCAAGTGTTCTCTAATCCTTAAAGACTCAATCCGATAAGATAACTTCAAAGGGAAAACTCAATCCATTACAAGAAGGTAGACGGGGAGAAACATCATAAGATACTAATATAGTAGCAAAGCTCGCGGTACATCAAGATCGTGCCAAATCAAGAACACGAGAGAGAGAGAGAGAGAGAGAGAGAGAGAGAGAGAGAGAGAGAGAGAGATATCAAACACATTGCTACTGGTACATATCCTCAGCCCCGAGGGTGAACTACTCCCTCCTCGTCATGGAGAGCGCCAGGATGATGAAGTTGGCCACCGGTGATGGATCCCCCCTCCGGTAGGGTGCCAAAAATGGCCCTGATTGGTTTTTGGTGGCTATAGAGGCTTGCGATGGCGGAACTCCCGATCTAGGTTTCTTTCTGGGGGTTTCGTTATTTATAGGAATTTTTGGTGTCGGTCTCACGTCAGGGGGGTCTCCGAGTCGTCCACGAGATAGGGGCAAGCCCAGGGGGGTAGGGCGCGCCCTCCAACCTTGTGGACGTCTCGGGACTCTTCTGGCCCAACTCTTGTACTCTGGGGGCTTCTTTTGGTCCATAAAAAAATCATCAAAAATTGGCATGTCAATTGGACTCCGTTTGGTATTCCTTTTTTGTAAAACTCAAAAACAAGGAAAAACAGAAACTGGCACTGGGCTCTAGGTTAATAGTTTAGTCCCAAAAATCATATACAATAGCATATAAATGCATATAAAACATTCAAGATGGATAATATAATAGAATGGAACAATAAAAAATTATAGATACGTGGGAGATGTATCACTCTGTTACCGTCTCACCGACCCCGACGGCCACGCCATCCTGCAGCCGCACGAGCCCGCCCCGAGTACCCAGCACCTCAACCCCGCGCACCACCGCCACTTGCCTACCCTGCTTGTCCCTGCTCTACCCGCCGTCGGGTGCAAAAAGAAAAACCTCCTAGAGAGAGAGAGGGAGAGGGAGAGAGAGAGGTGAGAGAAACCTGGCAAGGGGGCCCCACCCAGGTCAAAACCGCCGTTGACTAGTGCCACATCAGCAATGAGTTGAGAAAAACCAGCCAGGGGGTGTTTTGTCCGGTTTGGGTTTGTTTGGGGAGTAAAAGAAGCAGAAAAATAGATCGGGGGGTAAAGTGAACCACCCACTTCATTCAGGGTAGTAAAATGGACTTTTTTCTAACAAATATCATACTCTTGAAATTCTTCTCTTGATGAGTGTGATTTGTTCTTCTTACTCGGACTTTATCCCCAACTCAAGTGGAGCCTCCTTGATCGTCTGTTCCTTGCCAGAGGCGGATCCAGTAGGGTGTAGGGTGGGCGGAACCCACCCTAAGATTTTGGCCTAGCCCATATAGCTTTGAAGAAAAGTTAGTAAGTAGGAATAAAGCCCGACCCAACTTACTATTGGCCACCCTAAAAAATTGGGCTAGACCAGCAACTGTTCTTTGTAGAGCAACCAGTTAGCGAGCGCTTCTTTGGGAGCCTCCAAACGATCACCCGGAGTGGGCCCCTTAGAGCACTTCATCCAGCCACCACCATGTGTCGCGCTTCCGGTGCTCCCTCCGGATTTTTATTTTATTTTTTCGCACACGTTTTCTGCCTTTTAAACGGCTTTTCACCTTTTTTGACTTTTTTTCACTGGTTTTCCTTAGCTTTTGGACCAACAAATAAAAAAAAAAATCACAAAAACACGTTTTTTCTTCCGCGAGAAGAATGGCCAAGCCTCTCGGAAACGAAAAAAATTGTTTTCTGCTTTTTTCGCGAGAAGCACGTTTTTGCTTCTGCTAGGGGCACTGTTGTGCTTTCGGGAGAGGCATGGCCATGCCTCTCGGAAATGAAAGGAAACACATTTTCAGTTTTTTCTCCTTCTGCGAGAGCTACGGTTGTGCTTTCACAAGAGGCACGGCCGTTCCTCTCGAAAGCGAAAAAATAATGTGTTTTTTATTTTTTTCCTTCCGCGAGAGGCACGGTTTTGCTTTCACGAGAGGCACAGTCGTGCCTCTTTCAGAAAGGAGAAAAAATGTGCTCCCGGTTTAGTTTTTTCATCCAGTTTATTTCATGAAAAGAATTTCATCAAAATCTATCAACATGGAATGTAGTTTTGAAGATTTTAACGCGAGAAATAAAATGATGAAAACGGTTTGAGATTTGGACGCACGGTTTAAGAGATAAAACGTTTTGAATAGATAGATGCATGAAAAAAAGGAAAACTCATAGGTTGCTACAAGTGGTGCGCGTGCAGTGCGTCACTTATCGCAACCTCAGGAGGTAGAAGTGATCTTTGAAAGGAGTACTCCTTAATTAGTGATTTCGATGTTCCTTGCACCTTCTCTTATTACCCTACGCAGGAAACACATTACTCGGCAGCCGTGATCCCCATCTCCGGTACGTGGGCTTCAACGATGGCCTTTTATGTCCCAACGAGGCAGTCCTCTGCATGCTATGGTTAGTCGGTTCTCACAACGGGCTGGGGGGAGGTCTTGGATCTTCAACTTTGGTGGCAATGATGAGTGTGTTTTGTCGATCAATTCTGCTGCCATAGATGAGGATTGCGGAGCATGAGAACGGTGCAGGAAGCACTCCGAATTGAGATCTTGGTGGTATCGGCGACCGTCGTCCTCTCTCGTCAATTATCATTGCATATGCAACAGTGACCTTCGACATTAAAAGCCTTTTGTGGCGATTGGTTCTTGTTGTGTCTCGATTGCCTGCTTGTGCGAGTATGATCTTCACATGTTTGATATCTCACATGATGAACGTGGTACACATGTAGTTATCGGGATCGTGGAAAGTGATGGTGGCATCACATGATGACTTTGATTTGGTGGTGCTTCTCGAGTACCCAGTCTCGAGCTCCAAGGTGAAGACCCTAGGTCTCACCCTACTTGGTTGTGTTTTTACGTCGTTAATTTATTGATTCTCAGATATGTTTTTTTGGACTTATTCTTTAGGCTGAAAACCCAGGATCTGACTCTACTTGGTTATACCTTGCAATGTAATCTGTAGGAGACACAACACAAACAATGTAATCAGTACCCGCACACACACAAAAAGCAAATGCTTGCGCCCAACGAAGGCAAGAGGATTGTCAGTCCCCTTGGACTCGCCAATTGCAAGGATTAAATCTGATAGTAGTAGATAGATAAAATTAAAAGGGAAATAAAAGTAAATACATTGCAACAAGTAGTTTTACGGCTTTAGCAAACATAAAGTGAATGGACCCGGGGGCCATAGGTTCACTAGAGGCATCTCTCTCATGAGCATAACAACGATGGGTAGACAAATTACAGTTGGGCAATTGATAGAAAAGCGCATAGTTCTGGTGTTTTTTCATGGCATGATCAATATATAGGCATTACATCTGAGACAAGCAGACCGTTAATCTTACTGATGCCTACTACTATTACTCCGCCCCTTGACCGCTATCCAACATGCATCACAAGGTATTAAGTTCATAACAAACAGAGTAATGCTTGAAGTATGATGGCATAATGTAGACAAAGCAAGATCAAATAATATGTTCGAGCTCTATCATTTTACCCTTAGTAGCAACAATACAAACACGAGCCTTACAACTCCTCCTTTCACAAGTAAGCTAGGACATAACAAGATTGAACCTACTACCAATCACCTCTCTCACTAAAATACAACAATTGATTGGCCAAAAGAGACAAATAGTCCAGAGAGAAATACAAGGCTGTAAAATCACCCATAATAAATCTTAGAAAAGACTCAAATACTTTTAATGAATAATCTGATCATAAACCCACAATTCATTGGATCCCAATAAACACACCACGAGAACTAAATAAAATAGATCGCGTAAGAGATCATTGTATTGAAGATCAAATGGAGAGAGAGAGAGAGAGAGAGAGAGAGAGAGAGAGAGAGAGAGAGAGAGAGGGAGAGAGAGATCTAGCTACTGCTATGGACTCGTAGGTCCTATGAGAACTATTCATACATCATCATGGAGGCAACAAGGTTGATGAAGATCGCCTCCCCAATGGTTCCCTCCTTCGACAGAATACCGGTGGAAGCCTCCAGATGGGATCACGGAAGAACAGAGGCTTGCGGCGGCGATAAAAAAATTTCGGGGTCTCGCTCCGGGTGTTTCTAGATTTTAGAGAATTTATATCATTGGATTAGGTCAACGGGGACACGTGGGACCTAGAAGTGAAGGAAATATGCCCTAGAGGCAATAATAAAGTTATTAGTTATTTCCTTATATCATGATAAATGTCTTTAATTCATGCTACAATTGTATTAATCGGAAACTTAGTACATGTGTGAATACATAGACAAAACAGAGTGTCCCTAGTATGCCTCTACTAGACTAGCTCATTGTCAAAGATTGTTATGTTTCCTAGCCATAGACATGAGTTGTCATTTGATCAACGGGATCACATCATTAGGAGAATGATGTGATGGACAAGACCCATCCGTTAGCTTAGCACTATGATCGTTTAGTTTTACTGCTATTGCTTTCTTCATGACTTATACATGTTTCTATGACTATGAGATTATGAAACTCCCGAATACCGGAGGAACACCTTGTGTGCTATCAAACATCACAACGTAACTAGGTGATTATAAAGATGCTCTACAGGTGTCTCCGAAGGTGTTCGTGGTGTTGGTATAGATCAAGAATAGGATTTGTCACTCCGAGTGTCGGAGAGGTATCTCTGGGCCCTCTCGGTAATACACATCGTAATAAGCCTTGCAAGCAAATGATTAATGAGCTAGTCACGAGATGATGTATTATAGAACGAGAAAAGAGACTTGCCGGTAACGAGATTGAACTAGGTATCGAGATACCGACGATCGAATCTCGGGCAAGTAACATACCGATGACAAAGGGAACAACGTATGTTGTTATGCGGTTTGACCGATAAAGATCTTCGTAGAATATGTAGGAGCCAATATGAGCATCCAGGTTCCGCTATTGTCTATTGACCGGAGATGAGTCTCGGTCATGTCTACATAGTTCTCGAACCTGTAGGGTCTGCACGCTTAACGTTTGATAACGATTGGTATTATGAGTTTATGAGTTTTGATGTACAGAAGGTAGTTCGGAGTCCTAGATTAGATCACGGACATGACGAGGAGTCTCGGAATGTCCGAGACGTAAAGATAGATATATTGGACGACTATATTCAGACACCGGAAGTGTTCTGGAAAGTTTTGGAATTAACCGGAGTACCGGGGGGGTTACCGGAACCCCCCAGGGGAAAGTTGGGCCCTAGTGGGCCTTAGGGAAGAAAGAGGGCAGCAGCCAGGAGGTGGCGCGCCCCCTCCCAAGGGGCAGTCCGAATTGGACTAGGGGAGGGGGGCGCGGCCCCCTCTTTCCCTTTCATTCTCTCCCTCTTTCCTTCCCCCTTCTCCCTCTTGGTGATTCCTACTAGGAATAGGAGGAGGGCCGGCCGGCCTCCCCCTTGCTCCTTTATATACGGGGGCAGGGGGGCACCCTAGAACGCACAAGCTGATCTCTCTAGCCGTGTGCGGTGCCCCCTCCATAGAAACACACCTCGATCATACCGTTGCAGTGCTTAGGCGAAGCCCTGCGCTGGTAGCTTCATCATATCCGTCACCACGACGTCGTGCAGACGAAACTCTCCCGTGAAGCTCAACTGGATCAAGAGCTCGTGGGACGTCATCAAGCTGAACGTGTGCTGAACACGGAGGTGCCGTACGTTCGGTGCTTGATCGGTTGAATCGCGAAGAAGTTCGACTACATCAACCGCGTCACTTGACGCTTCCGCTTTCGGTCTACAAGGGTACGTAGACACACTCTCCCCTCTCGTTGCTATGCATCTGGTAGATAGATCTTGCGTGATCGTAGGAAATTTTAAAAATACTACGTTCCCCAACAATGGTATCAGAGCCAGGTCTATGCGTAGATGATATGCACGAGTAGAACACAAGTGAGTTGTGGACGATACTAGTCATACTGCTTACCAGCATGTCATACTTTGGTTCGGCGGTATTGTGAGATGAAGCGGCCCGGACCGACATGATGCGTACGCTTACGCGAGACTGGTTTCACCGATATGAGCACTTGTTGCTTAAAGGTTACTGGAGGGTGTCTGTATCTCTCACTTTAGCTGAATCGAGTGTGGCTATGCCCGGTCCTTGTGAAGGTTAAAACAACACATACTTGACGAAAAATCGTTGTGGTTTTGTATGCGTAGGTAAGAACGGTTCTTGCTAAGCCCGTAGCAGCCACGTAAAATTTGCAGCAACAAAGTAGAGGACGTCTAACTTGTTTTTGCAGGGCATGTTGTGATGTGATATGGTCAAGACATGATGAGTTATACGTTATTGTATGAGATGATCATGTTTTGTAAAGTTATTGGCAACTAGCAGGAGCCATATGGTTGTCGCTTTACTATATGAAATACAGTCGCCATGTAATTGCTTTACTTTATCACTAAGCGGTAGCGATAGTCGTGGAAGCGATAGTTGGCGAGACGACAACGATGCTACGATGGAGATCAGGGTGTCGCGCCTGTAACGAAGGTGATCATGACGGTGCTTTGGAGATGGAGATCAAAAGCACAAGATGATGATGGTCATATCATGTCACATATTTTGATTGCATGTGATGTTTATCTTATTATGCTTCTTATTTGCTTAGTACGACGGTAGCATTATAAGATGATCCCTTACAAAATTTCAAGGTATAAGTGTTCTCCCTGAGTATGCACCATTGCGAAAGTTTGTCGTACCGAGACACCACGTGATGATCGGGTGTGATAAGCTCTACGTTCAAATACAACGGGTGTAAGGCAGTTTTGCACACGCAGAATACTCGGGTTAAACTTGACGAGCTTAGCATATGCAGATATGGCCTCGGAACACTGGAGACCGAAAGGTCGAGCATGAATCATATAGTAGATATGATCAACATAAGATGTTCACCATTGAAACTACTCCATCTCATGTGATGATCGGACATGGTTTAGTTGATTTGGATCATGTGATCATTTAGATGACTAGAGGATGTCTATCTAAGTGGGAGTTCTTTAGTAATATGATTAATTGAACTTTAATTTATCATGAACTTAGTCCTGGTAGTATTAGCATATCTATGTTGTAGATCAATAGCTCGCGATGTAGCTCCCCGTTTGTTTTTATATGTTCCTAGAGAAAACTAAGTTGAAAGATGATAGTAGCAATGATGCGGACTTGTTCCATGATCTGAGGATTTTCCTCATTGCTGCACAGAAGAATTATGTCCTTGATGCACCACTAGGTGATAGACCTATTGCAGGAGCAGATGCAGACGTTATGAACGTTTTGACAAAAGCTCGATATGATGACTACTTGATAGTTTAGTGCGCCATGCTTTACGACTTATAACCGGGACTTCAAAAACGTTTTGAATGCCACGGAGCATATGAGATGTTCCAAGAGTTGAAATTAGTATTTCATACTCATGCCCGTGTCGAGAGGTATAAGACCTCTGACAGTACATTGCCTACAAGATGGAGGAGAATAGCTCAACCAGTGAGCATGTGCTCAGAATGTCTGGGTTCTACAATTGGTTAAATCAAGTGGGAGTTAATCTTCCAGATAAGATAGTAATTGACAAAGTTCTCTAGTCACTATCACCAAGTTAGTAGAACTTCATAATGAACTATAATGTGCAAGGGATGACGAAAGTAATTCCTGAGCTCTTCGCGATGCTGAAATCGCCGAATGTAGAAATCAAGAAAGAGCATCAAGTGTTGATGGTTAACAAGACCACTTGTTTCAAGTAAAAGGCAAAGGGATAGAAGGAGAACTTCAAGAAGAATGACAAGCAAGTTTTCACTCCCATGAAGAAACCCAAAGCTAAACTCAAGCCTGAAACTAAGTGCTTCTACTGCAAAGGAAATGGTCACTGGAAGTGGAACTGCCCTAGATACTTGGCGGATAAGAAGGATGGCATAGTGAACAAAGGTATATTTGATATACAGATTATTGATGTGTACTTTACTAGTGTTCATAGCAATGCTTGGGTATTTGATACCGGTTTAGTTGCTAAAATTAGTAACTCGAAACGAGAGTTGCAGAATGAACATAGACTAGTTAAATGTGAAGTGACGATGTGTGTTGGCATTGGTTCCAAAATTGATATGATCATCATCGCACACTCCCTATACTTTCAGGATTAGTGTAGAACCAAAATAAATGTTATTTGGCATTTGCGTTGAGCATGAATATGATTTGATCATGTTTGTTGCAATACGGCTATTCATTTAAAAGTCATAGAATAATTGTTATTCCGTTCACATGAATAAAGCCTTCGATGGTCATACACCCAATGAAAATAGTTTGTTGGTTCTCGATCGTAGTGATACACATATTCATAATATTGAAGCCAAAAGATGCAAGGTTAATAATGATAGTGGAACTTATTTGTGGCACTGCCATTTAGGTCATATTGGTGTAAAGCGCATGAAGAAGCTCCATAGTGATGGATTTTTGGAATCACTTGGTGCTTGCGAACCATGCCTCATGGGCAAGATGACTAAATTAAAACTCCATTCTCCGGAACAATGGAGCGAGCAACAGATTTGTTGCAAATCATACATACTGATGTGTGTGGACCGATGAGTGTTGAAGCTCGCGGCGGGTGTCGTTATTTTCTGACCTTCACTAATGATTTGAGCAGATATGGGTATATCTACTTGATGAAACACAAGTCTGAAACATTTGAAAAGTGCAAAGAATTTCAGAGTGAAGTAGAGAATCATCGTAACAAGAAAATAAAGTTTCTACGATCTGATCGTGGAGGTGAATATTTGAGTTACGAGTTTGGTCTTCATTTGAAACAATGTGGAATAGTTTCACAACTCACGCCACCCGGAACACCATAGGGTAATGGTGTGTCCGAATGTCGTAACCGTACTTTATTAGATATGGTGCGATCTATGATGTTTCTTACCGATTTACCACTATCGTTTTGGGTTATGCATTAGGGACAGCTGCATTCACGTTTAATAAGGGCACCATCTAAATCCGTTGAGACGACGCCTTATGAACTGTGATTTGGCAAGAAACCAAAGTTGTCGTTTCTTAAAGTTTGGGGCTGCGATGCTTATGTGAAAAAGATTCAACCTGATAAGCTCGAACCCAAGTCGGAGAAATGTGTCTTCATAGGATACCCAAAGGAGACTGTTGGGTACACCTTCTATCACAGATCCGAAGGCAAGATATTCGTTGCTTAGAATGGAGCCTTTCTAGAGAAGGAGTTTCTCTCGAAAGAAGTGAGTGGGAGGAAAGTGGAACTTGATGAAGTAATTGTATCTTCTCCCGAATTGGAAAGTAGTACATCACAGAAACTAGTTCCAGTGATTCCTACACCAATTAGTGAGGAAGCTAATGATGATGATCATGAAACTTCAGATCAAGTTTCTGCTGAACTTCGTAGTGAAGGAAATATGCCCTAGAGGCAATAATAAAGTTGTTATTTATATTTCCTTATATCATGATAAATGTTTATTATTCATGCTAGAATTGTATTAACCGGAAACTTAGTACTTGTGTGAATACATAGACAAAAGAGAGTGTCCCTAGTATGCCTCTACTAGACTAGCTCATTGATCAAAGATGGTTATGTTTCCTAGCCATAGACATGAGTTGTCATTTGATCAATGAGATCACATCATTAGGAGAATGATGTGATGGACTAGACCCATCCGTTAGCATAGCACTATGATCGTTTAGTTTTACTGCTATTGCTTTCTTCATGACTTATACATGTTCCTATGACTATGAGATTATGCAACTCCCGAATACCGTAGGAACACCTTGTGTGCTATCAAACGTCACAACGTAACTGGGTGATCATAAAGATGCTCTACAGGTGTCTCCGAAAGTATTCGTGGTGTTGGCATAGATCAAGATTAGGATTTGTCACTCCGAATGTCGGAGAGGTATCTCTGGGCCCTCTCGGTAACACACATCATAATAAGCCTTGCAAGCAAAAGACTAATGAGTTAGTCACGAGATGATGTGTTACGGAACGAGTGAAGAGACTTGCCGGTAACGAGATTGAACTAGGTATAGAGATACCGACGATCGAATCTCGGGCAAGTAACATACCGATGACAAAAGGAACAACGTATGTTGTTATGCGGTTTGACCGATAAAGATCTTCGTAGAATATGTAGGAGCCAATATGAGCATCCAGGTTCCGCTATTGGTTATTGACTGGAGATGACTCTCGGTCATGTCTACATAGTTCTCGAACCCGTAGGGTCCGCACGCTTAACGTTTGATGACGATCGGTATTATGAGTTTATGAGTTTTGATGTACCGAAGGTAGTTCGGAGTCCCGGATGAGATCACGGACATGACGAGGAGTCTCGGAATGTCCGAGACATAAAGATTGATATATTGGACGACTATATTCGGACACCGGAAGTGTTCCGGAAAAGTTTCGGATTTAACTGGATTGCCGGAGGGGGTTACCGGAACCCCCTACGAGGGGGGATGGTCCATAGTGGGCCTTGAGGAAACGAGAGAGGCAGCCCATAGAGGCTGGCCGGCGCCCCACCTAGGGGTCCTAGTTGGGCTAGGATTGGGGGGGGGGGCGCCACCTCTCCCTCTTTTCCTTTCCCTCTCTTCCTTCTTGATGGACTCCTACTAGGAATAGGATTGCAATCCTATTCCTAGTAGGATTGCCCTAGCCGCACCATAGGAGGCCGGCCGGCCCTCCCCTCTTGCTCCTTTATATACGGGGGCAGGGGGGCACCCAAAGACACACAAGTTGAATTGTTCTAGCCGTGTGCGGTGCCCCCCTCCACAGAAACACACCTCGGTCATACCGTCGCAGTGCTTAGGCGAAGCCCTGCGCCGGTAGATACATCATATCCGTCACCACGCCGTCGTGCTGGCGAAACTCTCCCGTGAAGCTCAACTGGATCAAGAGCTCGTGGGACGTCATCAAGCTGAACGTGTGCTGAACACGGAGGTGCCGTACGTTCGGTGCTTGATCGGTTGGATCGCGAAGAAGTTCGACTACATCAGCCGCGTCACTTGACGCTTCCGCTTCCGGTCTACGAGGGTACGTAGACACACTCTCCCCCTCGTTGCTATGCATCTAGTAGATAGATCTTGTGTGATCGTAGGAAAATTTTGAAAATACTACGTTCCCCAACAGTGGCATCATGAGCCAGGTCTATGCGTAGATGATATGCACGAGTAGAACACAATGAGTTGTGGGCGATACTAGTCATACTGCTTACCAGCATGTCTTATTTTGCTTCGGCGGTATTGTGAGATGAAGCGGCCCGGACCGACATTACGCGTACGCTTACGCGAGACTGGTTTCACCGTTAGGAGCACTCGTTGCTTAAAGGTGACTGGTGGGTGTCTGTCTCTCTCACTTTAGCTGAAACAAGTGTGGCTACGCCCGGTCCTTGTGAAGGTTAAAACAGCACATACTTGACGAAACATCGTTGTGGTTTTGTATGCGTAGGTAAGAACGGTTCTTGCTAAGCCCGTAGCAGCCACGTAAAACTTGCAACAACAAAGTAGAGGACGTCTAACTTGTTTTTGCAGGGCATGTTGTGATGTGATATGGTCAAGACATGATGAGTTATACGGTGTTGTATGAGATGATCATGTTTTGTAATGTTATCGGCAACTGGCAGGAGCCATATGGTTGTCGCTTTATTGTATGAAATGCAATCGCCATGTAATTGCTTTACTTTATCACTAAGCGGTAGCGATAGTCGTAGAAGCAATAGTTGGCGAGACGACAACGATGCTACGATGGAGATCAAGGTGTCGCGCCGGTGACGAAGGTGATCATGACGGTGGTTTGGAGATGGAGATCAAAAGCACAAGATGATGACGGCCATATCATGTCACATATTTTGATTTGCATGTGATGTTTATCTTATTATGCTTCTTATTTTGCTTAGAACGACGGGAGCATTATAAGATGATCCCTTACTAAATTTCAAGGTATAAGTGTTCTCCCTGAGTATGCACCGTTGCGAAAGTTCGTCGTGCCGAGACACCACGTGATGATCGGGTGTGATAAGCTCTACGTTCAAATACAACGGGTGTAAGCCAGTTTTGCACATGCAGAATACTCGGGTTAAACTTGACGAGCCTAGCATATGCAGATATGGCCTCGGAACACTGGAGACCGAAAGGTCGAGCGTGAATCATATAGTAGATATGATCAACATAAGATGTTCACCATTGAAACTACTCCATCTCACGTGATGATCGGACATGGTTTAGTTGATTTGGATCACGTGATCATTTAGATGACCAGAGGGATGTCTATCTAAGTGGGAGTTCTTAAGTAATATGACTAAATTGAACTTTAATTTATCATGAACTTAGTCCTGGTAGTATTAGCATATCTATGTTGTAGATGAATAGCTCGCGATGTTGCTCCCCGTTTATTGTTTATATGTTCCTAGAGAAAAACTAAGTTGAAAGATGTTAATAGCAATGATGCGGACTAGGTCCGTGATCTGAGGATTATCCTCATTGCTGCACAGAGAAATATGTCCTTGATGCACCGCTAGGTGACAGACCTATTGCAGGAGCAGATGTAGACGTTATGAACGTTTTGACAAAAGCTCGGTATGATGACTACTTGATAGTTTAGTGCACCATGCTTTACGGCTTATAACCGGGACTTCAAAAAACGTTTTGAACGCCACGGAGCATATAAGATGTTCCAAGAGTTGAAATTAGTATTTCATACTCATGCCCGTGTCGAGAGGTATAAGACTTCTGACAGTACTTTGCCTACAAGATGGAGGAGAATAGCTCAACCAGTGAGCATGTGCTCAGATTGTCTGGGTACTACAATTACTTGAATCAAGTGGGAGTTAATCTTTCAGATAAGATAGTAATTGACAAAGTTCTCTAGTCACTATCACCAAGTTAGTAGAACTTCGTGATGAACTATAATATGCAAGGGATGACGAAGGTAATTCCCGAGCTCTTCGCAATGCTGAAATCGGCGAAGGTAGAAATCAAGAAAGAACATCAAGTGTTGATGGTTAATAAGACCACTTGTTTCAAGTAAAGGGCAAAGGGATAGAAGGGGAACTTCAAGAAGAATGACAAGCAAGTTGTCACTCCCATGAAGAAACCCAAAGCTAAACTCAAGCCTGAAACTAAGTGCTTCTACTGCAAAGGAAATGGTCACCGGAAGTCGAACTGCCCTAGATACTTGGCGGATAAGAAGGATGGCAAAGTGAACAAAGGTATATTTGATATACAGATTATTGATGTGTATTTTACTAGTGTTCATAGCAACCCCTCGGTATTTGATACTGGTTCAGTTGCTAAAGAGTAGTAACTCGAAATGGGAGTTACATAATGAACAGAAACTAGTTAAAGGATGAAGTGACGATGTGTATTGGAAGCAGTTCCAAGATTGATATGATCATCATCGCACACTCCCTATACTTTCGGGATTAGTGTTGAACCTAAATAAGTGTTATTTGGTGTTTGTGTTGAGCATGAATATGATTTGATCATGTTTATTGCAATACGGTTATTCTTGTAAGTTAGAGAATAATTGTTGTTCTGTTTACATGAATAAAACCTTCTATGGTCATACACCCAATGAAAATAGTTTGTTGGATCTCGATCGTGTGATACACATAGTCATAATATTGAAGCCAAAAGATGCAAGGTTAATAATGATAGTGCAACTTATTTGTGGCACTGCTGTTTAGGTCATATTGGGGTAAAGCGCATGAAGAAACTCCATAGTGATGGACTTTTTGAAATCACTTGATTATGAATCACTTGGTGCTTGCGAACCATGCCTCATGGGCAAGATGACTAAAACTCCGTTCTCCGGAACTGTGGAGCGAGCAACAGAGTTGTTGGAAATCATACATACTGATGTATGCAGACCAATGAGTGTTGAAGCTCACGGCGGGAATCGTTATTTTCTGACCTTCACTGATGATTTGAGCAGATATGAGTATATCTACTTAATGAAGCACAAGTCTGAAACATTTGAAAAGTTCAAAGAATTTCAGAGTGAAGTGGAGAATCATCGTAACAAGAAAATAAGAGTTTCTACGATATGATCGTAGAGGTAAAATATTTGAGTTAGCGAGTTTGGCCTTCAGTAAAAACAATGTGAAATAGTTTCACTACTCACGCCACCTGGAACACCACAGTGTAATGGTGTGTCCGAACGTCATAACCGTACTTTATTAGATATGGTGCGATCGATGATGTCTCTTACCGATCTACCACTATCGCTTTTAGGGTTATGCATTAGAGACAGCTACATTCACGTTAAATAGGGCACCATCTAAATCCGTGGAGATGACACCGTATGAACTGTGGTTTGATGAGAAACCTAAGCTGTCATTTCTTTAAGTTTGGGACTGCGATGCTTATGTGAAAAAGTTTCAACATGATAAGCTCGAACCCAAATCGGAGATGTAAATCTTCATAGGATACCCAAAAGGAAACTGTTGGGTACACCTTCTATCACAGATCCGAAGGCAAGGTCTTTGTTGCTAAGAGTGGATCCTTTCTAGAGAAGGAGTTTCTCTCGAAAGAAGTGAGTGGGAGGAAAGTGGAACTTGATGAGGTAATTGTACCTTCTCCCAAATTGGATAGTAGTACATCACAGAAACTGGTTCCAGTGATTCCTACACCAATTAGTGAGGAAGCTAATGATGATGATCATGAAACTTCGGATCAAGTTTCTACTGAACGTCGTAGATCAACCAGAGTACGTTCCGCACCAGAGTGGTACGACAACCCAGTTCTGGAAGTCATGTTACTAGACCATGATGAACCTGCGAACTATGAGGAAGCGATGATGAGCCCAGATTCCACAAAATGGCTTGAGGCCATGAAATCTGAGATGGGATCCATGTATGAGAACAAAGTGTGGACTTTGGTTGATTTGCCCGATGATCGGCAAGCCATCGAAAATAAATGGATCTTCAAGAGGAAGACCGACGCTGACAGTAATGTTACTGTTTACAAAGCTCGACTTGTTGCGAAAGGGTTTCGACAAGTTCAAGGAGTTGACTACGATGAGACTTTCTCACCCGTAGCGATGCTTAAGTCTGTCCGAATCATGTTAGCAATTGCCGCATGTTATGAAATCTGGCAAATGGATAACAAAACTGCATTCTTTAATGGATTTATTAAAGAAAAATGGTATATGATGCAACCCGAAGGTTTTGTCAATCCTAAAGGTGCTAACAAAATGTGCAAGCTCCAGCGATCCATCTATGGACTGGTGCAAGCATCTCGGAGTTGGAATATACGCTTTGATAAGTTGATCAAAGCATATAGATTTATACAGACTTACGGTGAAGCCTGTATTTACAAGAAGTGAGTGGGAGCACTACAACCTTTCTGATAAGTATATGTGAATGACATATTGTCGATCGGAAATGATGTAGAATTTTCTGGAAAGCATAAAGGAGTGTTTGAAAGGAGTTTTTTCAAAGAAAGACCTTGGTGAAGCTGCTTACATATTGGGCATCAAGATCTATAGAGATAGATCAAGACGCTTGATAAGACTTTCGATAAGTACATACCTTGATAAGATTTTGAAGTAGTTCAAAATGGATCAGTCAAAGAAGGAGTTATTGCCTGACTTGTAAGGTATGAAGTTGAGTAAGACTCAATGCCCGACCACTGCAGAAGATAGAGAGAAAATGAAAGTCATTCCCTATGCCTCAGCCATAGGTTCTATAAAGTATGCCATGCTGTGTACCAAACATGTTGTGTACCTTGCCATGAGTTTGTCAAGGGGGTACAATAGTGATCCAGGAGTAGATCACTGTACAGCGGTCAAAATTATCCTTAGTAACTAGATGACTAAGGAAATGTTTCTCAATTATGGAGGTGATAAAGAGTTCGTCGTAAAGGGTTACGCCGATGCAAGCTTTGACACTAAATCCAGATGACTCTAAGTATCAATCTGGATGCGTATTGAAAGTGGGAGCAATTAGCTAGAGTAGCTCTATGCAGAGCATTGTAGACATAGAAATTTGCAAAATACATACGGATCTGAATGTGACAGACCCGTTGACTAAAACATCTCTCACAAGCAAAACATGATCACACCTTATTACTCTTGGGTATTAATCACATAGCGATGTGAACTAGATTATTGACTCTAGTAAACCCTTTGGGTGTTGGTCACATGGCGATGTGAACTATGGGTGTTATTCACATAACGATGTGAACTATCGGTATTAAATCACATGGCGATGTGAGCTAGATTATTGACTCTAGTGCAAGTGGGAGACTGAAGGAAATATGCCCTAGAGGCAATAATAAAGTTGTTATTTATATTTCCTTATATCATGATAAATGTTTATTATTCATGCTAGAATTGTATTAACCGGAAACTTAGTACATGTGTGAATACATAGACAAAAGAGAGTGTCCCTAGTATGCCTCTACTAGACTAGCTCATTGATCAAAGATGGTTATGTTTCCTAGCCATAGACATGAGTTGTCATTTGATCAATGAGATCACATCATTAGGAGAATGATGTGATGGACTAGACCCATCCGTTAGCATAGCACTATGATCGTTTAGTTTTACTACTATTGCTTTCTTCATGACTTATACATGTTCCTATGACTATGAGATTATGCAACTCCCGAATACCGTAGGAACACCTTGTCGGGACCCCGATCCTAAGTCACACAGGTCTAGCCTGTAACACATCATATCACTTTGCAGCCTCACGCACGGTATCCCCACGGGTGCCACCTTACCTGGCCCGGGACCGTTTGCGCATTTTGGCACACGTATATGATAGTGTCGCTAGCATCCATATGACAGAGAACCCGGGCCGACATGACCAGTTATAAACCAAAAGTGGCACTAAATTACAGAGACATGCATACATGACCCAGCAACGAACGTGTCGGTCATCGACGTATGAACCCAAGTCGTAGCAAGCTACAAGGACTTAAAGGAGCAACGCGTGACATTTCCCCTAAGGGACAGACACAGGAACGAAGAAGGACACATGCCGGCCAGCCTAAGTGTCCCGGAGCAGTAGCAAGCTACCAAGGCTCAGTGGAAGCACTAGGAGACATTTCCCTGTAAGATAGGCTACCAAAGGTAAACAACTAGGTGTCGGATCCCACACATAGCAATACACATTACACGTACGCATAACATGCAAGTATGTGCTGTACAACATGGCATCACAACATAACTCAACAACTCATATAGAATAGGCCCAGAAGAGCCATCATAGCATTTATTACAATCAGAGGTCACATGACCCAACATACAGAGCATACAGGCAACGGAAGCATAACATGTCTGAGTACAGACAACTACAAATGAAAAAGGCTGAGAAGCCTGACTATCTACAAGACCCTCCTAAGGGTACAAGATCGTAGCTGAGGTAACAAGCTAAACGTCGAAGTCCACGCGGAACCACTAGCGAGACTGAAGTCTCTCTGCAAAACATAAATTAAGCAAACGTGAGTACAAAGGTACTCAGCAAGACTTACATCAGAACTAACTACATATGCAACAGTATCAACAAGGGGTGGTGGAGTTTGACTGCAGCAAGCCAGCTTTGACTCGTGGCTATCCTGAACTACGACTGCAAGTAACTCTTTGAGGTGGCGCACACGAGTCCACATATTCACCAATCAATACACCACTATGGATCCGCTCCCGTCTCCCTACGAGAAGGCCATCCATAGCACTCACACTTGTCTTGAGTATTTTAGAGTATCCACTTTTGATTGTCTATGTACCACGTAAGCATCCAAGAAGTCCATATCCGCGGACCCGGCTATTCGAATAGATCATGTTAACCCTGCAGGGGTGTACTTCTTCACACACGCTCTCGCCACTTACCGCCAGGTACATCTCGTGTATCTCGGCAACCTTCAAGCGGAAGCCTGGCGAGGGTGTCGGCCACGACCTGACTAACCACACAAGTCTCTCGTCCAGGTTTATCGCCTATTCGGGTTCCATCCGTGGGGAGATCCGGCCGGGGTGTCGCTCACGGTCCCAAATGATGTGCGCAGGGTTCCCAAGCCCACCTCGTCGGATGGATCTACGCTTGGTACACCGTGCCACGGTGCCTAGTCTGACCCAAGCCCACATGTACCATGTGCTACTTGGTAGACTACTAACACTACCTACAAACACCAGAAACTAGTTGCAACTCCTGGACAGAGATCTAACTGATTAATAAGT
This sequence comes from Secale cereale, assembly GCA_902687465.1. NCBI lineage: Eukaryota > Viridiplantae > Streptophyta > Magnoliopsida > Poales > Poaceae > Secale > Secale cereale. The sequence continues at coordinate 62,208,499 of LR738711.1, forward strand.
CGAGAGGGGTCGAGTTATCGGAACCCAATGTGTGGTAGTAACTATGTCATTGGACAACTTACACAGAACTCAGTTCTTAAGGACGGCTCCAGTGAGACAACCCACCATGTACTCCTACATGGCCTCTCACCGCTACCTTTACCAAAACGTGTTCACACACTTAGCTCACACACAGTAGGACATGTTCACCACATTCCAATTCATCCCCGATGAATCAGACCTGACTCAACTCTAAGCAATAGCAGGCATAACCAGAAAGCATGAATGAGTAGGCACAACATGGCTCAAACAACTCCTACTCATGCTAGTGGGTTTCAACTATTTACTGTGGCAATGACAGGTCATGCAGAGGAAAGGGGTTCAACTACCGTAGCAAAAGCAGTTCAATCGTTGTTGTCCTAATGCAATAAAAGAGAGCAGGAGCGAGAGAGAGGGATTGTATCGGGATGCTCAAAGGGGGTTTGCTTGCCTGGCACTTCTGAAGATAGTAATAGTTCTTCATCGGTGTCATCGAACTCATCGTCGGAACGTCGTCTACTGAGAGGGGACAAAACCGACAAACAGAGAAAGAACACAATCAATGCAATGCAACAATATGATGCATGAACATGACATGGCAATATGATGTGGTTTGGCCTAATGCAACTAGCAACCAAATTAAATGAAGTTGGTTTGAACCAAAGGTTCAAATTCAAACTCCATATGTGATTATTCAAATGCCATTTATTCAAATTGTCCTAAACAGCAACCATAAGTTGTTCTAACATGCATGAAAATGCCATAAACAGATTCCTTGGATTTTTCTGATCAATTTTCATATATAAATTATTTTCATCTGAGCTACGGTTGATTTTATATGATTTTTAGAAGTTTTGGCTATTTTCTGAAATAAATAAATCATTTCTGATTTATTTTAAATTACAGAAAATAGTTACTGCGTCAGCATGACGTCACGGTGAGGTCAGCAGTCAACAGAGGCTGGTCCAAGTCAAACCTGACCAGTGGGGCCCACTGGTCAGTGACACTACTAGTTAACCCTAATGATTAGTGCTAAAATAAACCTAACTAAAGTGTCAGGGGGGGTGGCCCACATGTCAGTCTCTCAGGCCTAATTAAGTTTAGTTTTTAAACTAAACTAATTTAAGAGATGCTGGCCCCACCTGTCATTGGGTTAGTGCTAAACTAAGGGCGTGGGGCCCATATGTCAGTGACTCGGG
>LR738711.1:62217945-62295243 GCA_902687465.1 Secale cereale
GGGGGGGGGTCAACCCACCGTTTCAGAAGTCAAAAGCGCCGGCGGCTCGTCGCCGGCGGAGCCAGAGACGGCGGAGGGCGTCGGAAAACGCCCACAGGCGACCAACATGGCCGCGGAGAGTATCTACGTGAAGCCCGCGTTCTCGCGCATCCGTTGCGGCAAGCGGCAGCTGCTGGGGCGGCCGGAGTTCGCCAGAATCAAGCTCGCGGCGGCGGTGGCGTTCGGGCATCGACGGAGACGGTGCTACGGGCCACTCCAGGAGCAACGGATGGCCCTGCCCGAAGCGCGGGAGTGCAAGGAGTGCGATGGCGAGCTCGGACGCGGGTGGCAGCAGTTGTGGCCGCGGCGGTGCCATGGCCGGCGGCAAGAGCTCACGGGTGCGACGACGGGGGGTCAGCTAGGGCTCGGGGGCAAGGAAGTAGTTAGGGGGAAACAGAGAGGGGCTCACGGCGATTCAGACGAGCAGGCCGGCGAGGTCGGGGAAGCACGGACGGTGACGAATCGATGGTGAGGTCGACGGCGGCCGGAGGGTGAAGACGAGCACGATGGCGACGAAGCAGGCCTCCCGGCGTCCCGTAGTTTGGTGGAGGGGACGAGAAGGACGCAGCGGAGCTCATTGGCACATCGGAGAGGCGAGGGGGTCACGGGGAGCGCGGTGGTTCTCGCCGGCGGCGGCGGTCGCGTTCGGTCGAGCTCGAAAGCGAGCGGGGAGAAAGGGGATGAGACCAGAGAAGGAGGGAAACGCTGCGGGGGCTTCGTCCACGTCCCTTGGCGCCTGGCTTGGGTCGAAGGGGAGCGCGACACGGCGAAGCAGGAGGTGGCGCGGTCGGCGCGTGCGCTGGCACGCAGCTGCTTCGGGGCGAGGGGGAGAAGACGACGCGCGAGGGGGTGGGCTGGGCCAGCGGTGCTGGGCCGCAGCTGGGCCAGTAGGTAAGGCCAGGTAAAACTTCCCTCTCTCTTATTTTTGTTTCTGTTTTCTATTCTGTTATTTTGTTTTGATTTAGTTTATAACCCAAATCATTTTAATAAATCCTAAAAATAATTGTGGGCATTAAATAAATTATTACAGAGACCCTCAACTATTTTCAGAATTGTTGGAGCATTTAAAGATATTAAAAATATTTATATGCCCTAATTTAAATACTTATTGATTTAATTCAAGGTCCAAAAATTCCCCAAAAATGTTCAATATTTTTGGTTTGGATCAAAACCCTTGCCAAAATTATCACACATTGATGAAGCCATTTCAGGGTTTAATGAAAAGGATTTTTATTTGAACCTAGTTGAGTTCATTTAGTGCTAGGGTTTGATCAATCCCCATTTCAAGTTAACAAAAATTAAACATGATGCACAGCTAACCTAGCACTAGGCAGACATGAGCTAGGGATGTGACAACTCACCCCCACTAAAACAAGAATCTCGTCCCGAGATTCGAGCGTAGGGTAAGAATTCAAAGGGGACACAAGCTAGCACAATCTTCTCGATCCAATTTTCCCTCTCGGAGATGTTGATTTATTTCATCATATGATCTTGTCATCCTTGTTTGAGATCTTCATCCAACCAGACGATAACGGAGTCATACTCTGTAGAAAACAATCTTTCCGAAGATCGAGGAACTCAAGATCAACTCAAGGATTGAGACGTTGAAACATCCCTTGAGCTGAGACACGGAACACACATCCAGAGGGGTGGAGTGAAACAAATGATGATGGTTCCCTCAGTAGGCAATAATTCCACACCTAAGAAGATGGTGATCGATGTCATCAGACGGGGCACCTTAGAGGAGGTGACTCGTAGAGTTATTCCCTTAAGTGGCAAAAAGAATTACTTTTGATATAGAGATCATTGAATTTCCCTAAACCAGCCTGGGGCGGATCACAATCGATCATTTGACAGAGTCCGAAGGAATGACATTCTCGGACCAGAATTGATGATGTGAACTACCTTGTTGAAGACAACACAACGGGTGATTTTGCTTATCATCGGAAATGAATGGGACCCATGGTGAAATAGCACATTAACGATGCAAGCTGGGAACAAAATGCAAATGCTGGAAATGATTCTGGTATCTGGGAAGAAACCCAACAGTAGAGAGTGAATCTACTCTTTGAGAGGTTATAGCATAACCAAGAACACTGTAAGCAATCCCGGATAGTGCCGGTGATAACACCTAGTGCTTGTGCGTGCTCTCAAGAACTTGAGCATTCCCATATTCATCAAGGTTTTACCAATATCCGTGTCAAGGATCCCGACAACACAACATACGACCATGATGAATAGCGATGGACGATGCAGATGCAAAGGAAGATAACACTTTCTCAGATTTCACCTTAGCGAGGCCAAGGGGCAAGATCTGGATGATCGACCGAGAGACATTTAGCACTCCGCTTCTAATGTTCTCCTTGATGTGCTAGCACAACCCATTTATTATAATGGTTTGGTACCTAGAACGTCAAATAAAAGGTCGGACTTCAGGAGCACAAGAATCCATAAGGAACAACTAGGGAGTAAGTCCTACGAAGTCCTTATGGGGAGGTGGCCAACTTCTTCAAACAAGATACTACAACAATAGGTCTTCCGGTTGGGTGTGTTGGCCACGACATCCACTTTACCGGTTATCGAGAGACCAATATTATAGTTCTTGGGAAATGCACCAACCATCCTATCTGCCTGAGATTCAGTTCTGATTAGCGTCAGGAAATTCCAGACTCATCGGGTCTAGAAAGAATGAATGTTTGCAACACAAATCGATGAGACGGCGTTGCGAGATTCTCGGGAAATGGACTGCGGTAGTAAGCTCCAAAACATGAGCTAGTTCTGCTACAAACATGTGAACACGTTGTCCAAGACAAGCATGACCACGGAGTAGTCTTATAATAAAACACTACCGAGTTCGGGTGGGGAACCATCAACAAGGATAGCGAAGTCCTATCATAAGTCATGATTCTTAAGAGGGAACTTCTTCTCCTTGAACAAATCTATCAGTGGCTTGGTGTGCTAGGGAATACCGATAGGATGGAGGTAGCTAATCTCTCAAGCCATAGCATACTTCGCACGTGCATGACTGACTTGGAATGATTCCGGAGGAAGCAAAACTAACTTTCTCGAATTCATGGCGGCAACTTGCACCTAATGCACATGAATTAGAGGAAGTCACCTCTTTTCCGTACATATGCTTCACGAACGGGTCATGAAGATAATGCTTATAAAAGTTTCCAATACTAGCTGGATGTTCAACATAGATCACGGAGAAGATAACAATGTTGCTGATGGGCTCAACAACAATTCATCCAGGTTTCCAAATAGATGGAATTCCATGACAATGTGAACAAGTGATAGCATTGGTCAGACCCATAAGATATAATGGTGTATGCTCAAGGGAACGACCATGAGTAAGACAACATTACGAATATCGTTGGTTCTGATTTGACTTGACGATAACCCATACCCAAATCAAGGTTTAGACAAGACAATAGGTCCACAAATGATCATGAAGATCAATTGAAGAGATATCATCTATCTTCGTTACACACACAAGATATCCCTTTGAGGTGAGCTATGTGGATTAAGCTTTTATCTTCCAACTATCCAAGTTGTTGTTTAGCTTAACCAATTAGTTCAGGGTATCCAACACAGATTCTTGGAGAAAAGGTGGTTTAGAGAGAAACCAGCTTGATCACGAACTCAACATAGCGGTCAGGTGACAACCTGGTAATACTTCCGAGAAGATATTCGGAAAATCACGAACCACCGATATGTTACTAAGCTCGGGAACAATCTTGCTTTTCAAGGCAAGACGATATGATCAAATGAGCAAGGACTTGGTGAAATCCTAACTCATCAATCAAGGAGTGCACCAGGAAAGTGGACTAGGTAGCACGATCAATCTTAGGATGGTGATTCGGTAACCATCATGCTAAGAGTGAGATTATCGTCCATTTAACTACCAAGCAACAGAGTTGCTAGGAGTATTGATTTCATACATCACAATTCACTTGTCAGCATTCCGGTTACAATAACACGGAGACCGAGGAATGAATAATGAGGGCGAGAGGTATTACTGTATCAAGAGTTTATAGGAGGTTGTGCAATTCCCACGACATTCTTGATATAAAGGTGGTAATACTCCAAGGTAGAACAGATTAGAAGATGGATTAACATTCTTCATCTGCGCAGTACAACTTCTTTGACCCAATCCTAGGAATGGATGAAGTACTGGAGTTTGTTTCTCCTAGTCATTCCAGATTAGAATGGCTTGACGGACCACAAGAGTAATAGGCATCGATGCACGAGTGCACAACTACTCCTGACTATCAATTGATAGATGAAGGTCGGAAAATAACTGAAGGGCGACAACTCGAGGAACATATAACTTTCTGAGTTGTGGATGCATAGATGAGCGTGTCGGACTAGTTCAACATATTTCTTCCGGATAACCCATGCAGAAAGATAGAATTGGCAGAGTCACAGTATGAATGGAGTACTACTCAAGAGCACTCTGGTTGTGACCTTTTTGGTTCGGGAGAACTTCTGCCAAGGAGGGTTCATGGTATTTGGAAGAATGATATACCACGGACCTCGAGGACTATCACAAGGTTACTAATATCCTAAAGGAACGAGCAAATACTATCAACATGAAGTAAGTAGAGTGAATCTTGGGTTCAAGAACCCAGAAATAGAATGCCTACTAACTAAATGGCATCATGGGATGCTTTCGAGAATGATGGCCAGAATCATCACACTGGAATATAAAACATTGCTAGATTGCTGGGTGATCTTCTAAGACACCTAGGGTCATAATAATAAATCCAACATATGTGTCGAGGTAATGGAGTACCTCCACACACTGGCTAGTGTGGTTAATATGGCCTAAAAGGACATTAAGAACAGGTAGGAATGATTTGCAAATGCATCAGATTGTTTAGAGACCTGGGATGACTCGGACAGCATAACGGCGGTAAATGCTCGAAAATACTTTTGAGATCCAAACAAAAGGGTAGCATATCCACTTAACATCATAATGTCAAGGTTCTGAGACCAACAGTTGAACAGACAGAAGTAGAAGAAACTGAACTGAGGATTGAATCCACAATAACGTGATCCTGATAAATAGAATGAGAATCCTAGTTCTTAATCCCCGTAGAAAAGGAGAAGATGACTCAGATCAGAAGGTCATGGGGTAAAGGAGTAAAAGAGCCTTACGTTCCCTTCCACAATCAATTCCCTTATATAACTAAAGAATTTCTAGACACGACTTCGACCAGTTTGGCTTACTAATCCTACAGGCAGTCAGGCTCTGATACCAAAGCTGTCGGGACCCCGATCCTAAGTCACACAGGTCTAGCCTGTAACACATCATATCACTTTGCGGCCTCACGCACGGTATCCCCACGGGTGCCACCTTACCTGGCCCGGGACCGTTTGCGCATTTTGGCACACGTATATGATAGTGTCGCTAGCATCCATATGACAGAGAACCCGGGCCGACATGACCAGTTATAAACCAAAAGTGGCACTAAATTACAGAGACAGGCATACATGACCCAGCAACGAACGTGTCGGTCATCAACGTATGAACCCAAGTCGTAGCAAGCTACAAGGACTTAAAGGAGCAACGCGTGACATTTCCCCTAAGGGACAGACACAGGAACGAAGAAGGACACATGCCAGCCAGCCTAAGTGTTCCGGAGCAGTAGCAAGCTACCAAGGCTCAGTGGAAGCACTAGGAGACATTTCCCTGTAAGATAGGCTACCAAAGGTAAACAACTAGGTGTCGGATCCCACACATAGCAATACACATTACACGTACACATAACATGCAAGTATGTGCTGTACAACATGGCATCACAACATAACTCAACAACTCATATAGAATAGGCCCAGAAGAGCCATCATAGCATTTATTACAATCAGAGGTCACATGACCCAACATACAGAGCATACAGGCAACGGAAGCATAACATGTCTGAGTACAGACAACTACAAATGAAAAAGGCTGAGAAGCCTGACTATCTACAAGACCCTCCTAAGGGTACAAGATCGTAGCTGAGGTAACAAGCTAAACGTCGAAGTCCACGCGGAACCACTAGCGAGACTGAAGTCTCTCTGCAAAACATAAATTAAGCAAACGTGAGTACAAAGGTACTCAGCAAGACTTACATCAGAACTAACTACATATGCAACAGTATCAACAAGGGGTGGTGGAGTTTGACTGCAGCAAGCCAGCTTTGACTCGTGGCTATCCTGAACTACGACTGCAAGTAACTCTTTGAGGTGGCGCACACGAGTCCACATATTCACCAATCAATACACCACTATGGATCCACTCCCGTCTCCCTACGAGAAGGCCATCCATAGCACTCACACTTGTCTTGAGTATTTTAGAGTATCCACTTTCGATTGTCTATGTACCACGTAAGCATCCAAGAAGTCCATATCCGCGGACCCGGCTATTCGAATAGATCATGTTAACCCTGCAGGGGTGTACTTCTTCACACACGCTCTCGCCACTTACCGCCAGGTACATCTCGTGTATCTCGGCAACCTTCAAGCGGAAGCCTGGCGAGGGTGTCGGCCACGACCTGACTAACCACACAAGTCTCTCGTCCAGGTTTATCGCCTATTCGGGTTCCATCCGTGGGGAGATCCGGCCGGGGTGTCGCTCACGGCCCCAAATGATGTGCGCAGGGTTCCCAAGCCCACCTCGTCGGATGGATCTACGCTTGGTACACCGTGCCACGGTGCCTAGTCTGACCCAAGCCCACATGTACCGTGTGCTACTTGGTAGACTACTAACACTACCTACAAACACCAGAAACTAGTTGCAACTCCTGGACAGAGATCTAACTGATTAATAAGTCGAGAGGGGTCGAGTTATCGGAACCCAATGTGTGGTAGTAACTATGTCATTGGACAACTTACACAGAACTCAGTTCTTAAGGACGGCTCCAGTGAGACAACCCACCATGTACTCCTACATGGCCTCTCACCGCTACCTTTACCAAAACGTGTTCACACACTTAGCTCACACACAGTAGGACATGTTCACCACATTCCAATTCATCCCCGATGAATCAGACCTGACTCAACTCTAAGCAATAGCAGGCATAACCAGAAAGCATGAATGAGTAGGCACAACATGGCTCAAACAACTCCTACTCATGCTAGTGGGTTTCAACTATTTACTGTGGCAATGACAGGTCATGCAGAGGAAAGGGGTTCAACTACCGCAGCAAAAGCAGTTCAATCGTTGTTGTCCTAATGCAATAAAAGAGAGCAGGAGCGAGAGAGAGGGATTGTATCGGGATGCTCAAAGGGGGTTTGCTTGCCTGGCACTTCTGAAGATAGTAATAGTTCTTCATCGGTGTCATCGAACTCATCGTCGGAACGTCGTCTACTGAGAGGGGACAAAACCGACAAACAGAGAAAGAACACAATCAATGCAATGCAACAATATGATGCATGAACATGACATGGCAATATGATGTGGTTTGGCCTAATGCAACTAGCAACCAAATTAAATGAAGTTGGTTTGAACCAAAGGTTCAAATTCAAACTCCATATGTGATTATTCAAATGCCATTTATTCAAATTGTCCTAAACAGCAACCATAAGTTGTTCTAACATGCATGAAAATGCCATAAACAGATTCCTTGGATTTTTCTGATCAATTTTCATATATAAATTATTTTCATCTGAGCTACGGTTGATTTTATATGATTTTTAGAAGTTTTGGCTATTTTCTGAAATAAATAAATCATTTCTGATTTATTTGAAATTACAGAAAATAGTTACCGCGTCAGCATGACGTCACGGTGAGGTCAGCAGTCAACAGAGGCTGGTCCAAGTCAAACCTGACCAGTGGGGCCCACTGGTCAGTGACACTACTAGTTAACCCTAATGATTAGTGCTAAAATAAACCTAACTAAAGTGTCAGGGGGGGGTGACCCACATGTCAGTCTCTCAGGCCTAATTAAGTTTAGTTTTTAAACTAAACTAATTTAAGAGATGCTGGCCCCACCTGTCATTGGGTTAGTGCTAAACTAAGGGCGTGGGGCCCATATGACAGTGACTCTGGGGGGGGGGTCAACCCACCGGTTCAGAAGTCAAAAGCGCCGGCGGCTCATCGCCGGCGGAGCCAGAGACGGCGGAGGGCGTCGGAAAATGCCCACAGGCGACCAACATGGCCGCGGAGAGTATCTACGTGAAGCCCGCGTTCTCGCGCATCCGTTGCGGCAAGCGGCAGCTGCTGGGGCGGCCGGAGTTTGCCGGAATCAAGCTCGCGGCGGCGGTGGCGTTCGGGCATCGACGGAGACGGTGCTACGGGCCACTCCAGGAGCAACGGATGGCCCTGCCCGAAGCGCGGGAGTGCAAGGAGTGCGATGGCGAGCTCGGACGCGGGTGGCAGCAGTTGTGGCCGCGGCGGTGCCATGGCCGGCGGCAAGAGCTCACGGGTGCGACGACGGGGGGTCAGCTAGGGCTCGGGGGCGAGGAAGTAGTTAGGGGGAAACAGAGAGGGGCTCACGGCGATTCAGACGAGCAGGCCGGCGAGGTCGGGGAAGCACGGACGGTGATGAATCGATGGTGAGGTCGACGGCGGCCGGAGGGTGAAGACGAGCACGATGGCGACGAAGCAGGCCTCCCGGCGTCCCGTAGCTTGGTGGAGGGGACGAGAAGGACGCAGCGGAGCTCATTGGCGCATCGGAGAGGCGAGGGGGTCACGGGGAGCGCGGTGGTTCTCGCCGGCGGCGGCGGTCGCGTTCGGTCGAGCTCGAAAGCGAGCGGGGAGAAAGGGGATGAGACCAGAGAAGGAGGGAAACGCTGCGGGGGCTTCGTCCACGTCCCTTGGCGCCTGGCTTGGGTCGAAGGGGAGCGCGACACGGCGAAGCAGGAGGTGGCGCGGTCGGCGCGTGCGCTGGCACGCAGCTGCTTCGGGGCGAGGGGGAGAAGACGACGCGCAAGGGGGTGGGCTGGGCCAGCGGTGCTGGGCCGCAGCTGGGCCAGTAGGTAAGGCCAGGTAAAACTTCCCTCTCTCTTATTTTTGTTTCTGTTTTCTATTCTGTTATTTTGTTTTGATTTAGTTTATAACCCAAATCATTTTAATAAATCCTAAAAATAATTGTGGGCATTAAATAAATTATTACAGAGACCCTCAACTATTTTCAGAATTGTTGGAGCATTTAAAGATATTAAAAATATTTATATGCCCCAATTTAAATACTTATTGATTTAATTCAAGGTCCAAAAATTCCCCAAAAATGTTCAATATTTTTGGTTTGGACCAAAACCCTTGCCAAAATTATCACACATTGATGAAGGCATTTCAGGGTTTAATGAAAAGGATTTTTATTTGAACCTAGTTGAGTTCATTTAGTGCTAGGGTTTGATCAATCCCCATTTCAAGTTAACAAAAATTAAACATGATGCACAGCTAACCTAGCACTAGGCAGACAGGAGCTAGGGATGTGACACACCTTGTGTGCTATCAAACGTCACAACGTAACTGGGTGATCATAAAGATGCTCTACAGGTGTCTCCGAAAGTATTCGTGGTGTTGGCATAGATCAAGATTAGGATTTGTCACTCCGAATGTCGGAGAGGTATCTCTGGGCCCTCTCGGTAACACACATCATAATAAGCCTTGCAAGCAAAAGACTAATGAGTTAGTCACGAGATGATGTGTTACAGAACGAGTAAAGAGACTTGCCGGTAACGAGATTGAACTAGGTATAGAGATACCGACGATCGAATCTCGAGCAAGTAACATACCGATGACAAAAGGAACAACGTATGTTGTTATGCGGTTTGACTGATAAAGATCTTGGTAGAATATGTAGGAGCCAATATGAGCATCCAGGTTCCACTATTGGTTATTGACTGGAGATGAGTCTCGGTCATGTCTACATAGTTCTCGAACCCGTAGGGTCCGCACGCTTAACGTTTGATGACGATCGGTATTATGAGTTTATGAGTTTTGATGTACCGAAGGTAGTTCGGAGTCCCGGATGAGATCACGGACATGACGAGGAGTCTCGGAATGTCCGAGACATAAAGATTGATATATTGGACGACTATATTCGGACACCGGAAGTGTTCCGGAAAAGTTTCGGATTTAACTGGATTGCCGGAGGGGGTTACCGGAACCCCCTACGAGGGGGGATGGTCCATAGTGGGCCTTGAGGAAAGAAGAGAGGCAGCCCATAGAGGCTGGCCGGCGCCCCACCTAGGGGTCCTAGTTGGGCTAGGATTGGGGGGGGGGGGGCGCCACCTCTCCCTCTTTTCCTTTCCCTCTCTTCCTTCTTGATGGACTCCTACTAGGAATAGGATTGCAATCCTATTCCTAGTAGGATTGCCCTAGCCGCACCATAGGAGGCCGGCCGGCCCTCCCCACTTGCTCCTTTATATACGGGGGCAGGGGGGCACCCAAAGACACACAAGTTGAATTGTTCTAGCCGTGTGCGGTGCCCCCCTCCACAGAAACACACCTCGGTCATACCGTCGCAGTGCTTAGGCGAAGCCCTGCGCCGGTAGATACATCATATCCGTCACCACGCCGTGTGCTGAACGCGGAGGTGCCGTACGTTCGGTGCTTGATCGGTTGGATCGCGAAGAAGTTCGACTACATCAGCCGCGTCACTTGACGCTTCCGCTTCCGGTCTACGAGGGTACGTAGACACACACTCCCCCTCGTTGCTATGCATCTAGTAGATAGATCTTGTGTGATCGTAGGAAAATTTTGAAAATACTACGTTCCCCAACACGTAGATCAACCAGAGTTCATTCCGCACCAGAGTGGTATGGCAACCCAGTTCTGGAAGTCATGTTACTAAACCATGATGAACCTACGAACTATGAGGAAGCGATGACGAGCCCAGATTCCGCAAAATGGCTTGAGGCCATGAAATCTGAGATGGGATCCATGTATGGGAACAAAGTGTGGACTTTGGTTGACTTGCCCGATGATCGGCAAGCCATCAAAAATAAATAGATCTTCAAGAGGAAGACCGACGCTGACGGTAATGTTACTGTTTACAAAGCTCGACTTGCTGCGAAAGGTTTTCGACAAGTTCAAGGAGTTGACTACGATGAGACTTTCTCACCCGTAGCGATGCTTAAGTCTGTCCGAATCATGTTAGCAATTGCCGCATTTTATGATTATGAAATCTGGTAAATGGATGTCAAAACTGCATTCCTGAATGGATATCTCAAAGAAGAGTTGTATATGATGCAACTAGAAGGTTTTGTCAATCCTAAAGGTGCGAACAAAAATGTGCAAGCTCCAGCGATCCATCTATGGACTAGTGCAAGCATCTCGGAGTTGGAATATACGCTTTGATGAGGTGATAAAAGCATATGATTTTATATAGACTTACGGTGAAGCCTGTATTTACAAGAAAGTGAGTGCGAGCACTACAGCCTTTCTGATAAGTATATGTGAATGACATATTGTTGATCGGAAATGATGTAGAATTTTCTGGAAAGCATAAAGGAGTGTTAGAAAGAAGTTTTTCAAAGAAAGACCTCGGTGAAGCTGCTTACATATTGAGCATCAAGATCTATAGAGATAGATCGAGACGCTTGATAAGTTTTTTCAATGAGTACATACCTTGACAAGTTTTTGAAGTAGTTCAAAATTAGATCAGTCAGAGAAGGAGTTCTTGCCTGAGTTGTAAGGTATGAAGTTGAGTAAGACTCAAAGCCCGACCTCGGCAGAAGATAGAGAAAGAATGAAAGTCATTCCCTATGCCTCAGCCATAGGTTCTATAAAGTATGCCATGCTGTGTACCAAACATGTTGTGTACCTTACCATGAGTTTGGCAAGGAGGTACAAAAGTGATCCAGGAGTAGATCACTTGACAGCGGTCAAAATTATCCTTAGTTACTGGATGACTAAGGAAATATTTCTCGGTTATGGAGGTGATAAAGAGTTCGTCGTAAAGAGTTGCGTCGATGCAAGCTTCGACGCCAATCCAGATGACTCTGAGTATCAATCTGGATGCATAGTGAAAGTGGGAGCAATTAGCTAGAGTAGCTCCATGCAGAGCATTGTAGACATAGAAATTTGCAAAATACATACGGATCTGACTGTGGCAGACCCGTTGACTAAACTTCTCTCACAAACAAAACATGATCACACCTTATTACTCTTGGGTGTTAATCACATAGCGATGTGAACTAGATTATTCACTCTAGTAAACCCTTTGGGTGTTGGTCACATGGCGATGTGAACTATGGGTGTTATTCACATAACTATGTAAACTATCGGTATTAAATCACATGGCGATGTGAGCTAGATTATTGACTCTAGTGCAAGTGGGAGACTGAAGGAAATATGCCCTAGAGGCAATAATAAAGTTATTATTTATTTTCTTATATCATGATAAATTTCTTTTATTCATGCTAGAATTGTATTAACCGGAAACTTAGTACATGTGTGAATACATAGACAAAACAGAGTGTCCCTAGTATGCCTCTACTAGAATAGCTCATTGATCAAAGATGGTTATGTTTCCTAGCCATAGACATGAGTTGTCATTTGATCAACGGGATCACATCATTAGGAGAATGATGTGATGGACAAGACCCATCCGTTGAGCTTAGCACTATGATCGTTTAGTTTTACTGCTATTGCTTTCTTCATGACTTATACATGTTCCTATGACTATGAGATTATGCAACTCCCGAATACCGGAGGAACACCTTGTGTGCTATCAAACGTCACAACGTAATTGGGTGATTATAAAGATGCTCTACAGGTGTCTCCGAAGGTGTTCGTGGTGTTGGCATAGATCAAGAATAGGATTTGTCACTCCGAGTGTCGGAGAGGTATCTCTGGGCCCTCTCGGTAATACACATCATAATAAGCCTTGCAAGCAAATGACTAATGAGCTAGTCACGAGATGATGTATTACAGAACGAGAAAAGAGACTTCCCGATAATGAGATTGAACTAGGTATCGAGATACCGACGATCGAATCTCGGGCAAGTAACATACCGATGACAAAGGGAACACCATATGTTGTTATGCGGTTTGACCGATAAAGATCTTCGTCGAATATGTAGGAGCCAATATGAGCATCCAGGTTCCGCTATTGGTTATTGACCAGAGATGAGTCTCGGTCATGTCTACATAGTTCTCGAACCCGTAGGGTCCGCACGCTTAACGTTTGATGACGATCGGTATTATGAGTTTATGAGTTTTGATGTACCGAAGGTAGTTTGGAGTCCCGGATTAGATCACAGACATGATGAGGAGTCTCGGAATGTCCGAGACGTAAAGATTGATATATTGGACGACTATATTCGGACACCGGAAGTGTTCTGGAAAGTTTCGGAATTAACCGGAGTGCCGGTGGGGTTACCGGAACCCCCCGGGGGAAAGTTGGGCCCTAGTGTGCCTTAGGGAAGAAAGAGGGCAGCAGCCAGGAGGTGGCGCGCCCCCTCCCAAGGGGCAGTCCTAATTGGACTAGGGGAGGGGGGCGCGGTGATGAGGTTACGGACCTAGGGTAGGGTCACAGACCTGACTAAGGTACGCCACCCAAGGTCACTACCCCAGAAGCTCAAAAGACAAACCGATGGTAACGAGGACAGTCGACTGAGACAGCCCAAGAGGACATCTCACTCGACTGTACACCACGAACCAGACGACTCAACTTCACTCGACCCATCCAAGGCACTCGACCCCCGAAGGTCAAAGGTCCCCTAAGACAGCAACGGTCTGGTATTCACTCCGCTTCTGTGAATGCCTTTATTACTCTTTACTGTAGACGTTATCAGTAACGTCCGCCTTTATGTACATTGAACCCTCAATAACGTGGAGCATGGCTGGGGTCCTGGCACACTATATAAGCCACCCCCTCCTCCAGTACAAGGGTTCGCACCCCCTGTAACACACACACATATACATATCTCAGTCGACCGCCTCCGGGCACCGAGACGTAGGGCTGTTACTTCCTCCGAGAAGGGCCTGAACTCGTAAACACCTTGCGTACAACTTCACCATAGCTAGGGCCTTGCCTCCTCCTATGTACCCCCTACTCGTACTGTCAGACTTAGAACCACGACAGTTGGCGCCCATCGTGGGGCAAGGCGTCTTAGCGACTTCTGGTGAGGTCGCAAACTTTTCTCTGACCTCCTTCATCATGGTTTCCGGCGGTGGTTTGGCGTTGGGCCGCGAGATCCGAGTAGGTGCGCTCGTCTTCATCGCCGATGACTCCGCTTGGCTCCAGGAGGCTCCTCTCAACGTTGAGGCACTGCCTGTCTGCGGGGCCGCGCACTTCCGCGCCGGCGCCTATGGCGTCCTTCTCCGGCAGTCGTCGACTCAGTACCTGCCGATTCCTACATCATCCATCATCCCCGCCGGACGTCGTCGCAAGCGATCCGGTCGCTCGCGGCTCCAGTGGTTGGTGAAACACGCGGTGGCCCTCCAGGCGGCCACCCCTCAAGTCGCGGCCATCGAGCCCGACGATTATCTCTACGGGCCGGTCGATCAATCGGTCGAGCTCGTGGATTTAGTTTCCGAGTGCGGGAGCAGCGATCCCGCGGCGGAAGTCCTCATGGTCGACTCGCGCCGCAGCCCGCTAGGTTTCCCTCGCGGCGGCGACGGCGGCAGCGGTGGCGGTCATTCATTCGACCACGACGGGTACATTCCCCAACCTCTCATTGCCGAGCAGAGGGACGAGCTCTGCCGCCCCATTGAAGACGCGCTCTTCACCCCCGTCGTGGGAGATACTCCAGAGGCTCGGGCCCTGGAAGCCACGCGTTTAGCCACCGTGGCCGAGCGCGCGCGCTTGGAGAATATCCAGCGCGCACTCGACGAACGGGCCCGCCGACTGGTCCCCGAGTCCAGTCGACGACCGCGGCAATCGTTCCCGCGCGAGACTCAGGTGTTCCGTACACCTGCCCAGAACCTCGAAGCCGCGGCTCGCATCGCGGAGTCTATTCAACCATGGCAATCAGAGGCTGGGAGAGGCCTACAGCAGATCCGGGCGTTGCTCCGAACAGCTGGGGAGCAGAACGTGGCTGTTTCTCAATCGCGCAATAGGATTCACAGCAGATCGGTGGCTGCAGACACCGTTTGGTCAGCCCACAGTCCAAGATCGCCCCCGAGGCGTGAGGATCGTGGGCTCGTGGCCCACGTCAAGACCGGCATCTTGGTCAAAACGATGAGCAGGACGATCGTCGACCCGGTCATCACGACCGCCGTCGAGTGCCCACGCCTCCCCCGGGAAGCGGATCGTTCTCGCCCAGGCGACACGAGGGTAGGCGCTTACGCGACGACGAGCGGAGGATTCCCCGAGATCCCCGGAGGCCCGGCTTTGATGCATGGTCTATCCTTGTGCAGGGGCTGGTCGACTGGAACAGGGCGTTCAGAGAAGAGCAAGGCAGGGATCGTCCGAGTGGAAGCCGAGCATCCGTCTCTCGGCCCGAGTGTTTTAGCAGTGCCATCAGGGCTGCTGAGATCCCCCTGAACTTTAGGTTGGCGACGAGGGTAAATAAGTTCACCGGCGAGTCAAAACAAGACACCTGGCTCGAAGATTACCGAGTGGTTGTGCAGATTGGAGGCGGCAACGACGACGTAGTGATACGTCCAAAACGTATCTATAATTTCTGCTTGCTCCATGCCTCTTTTGTGTGATATTGCTATGATATTTATACACTTCCATACACTTTTGATCATATTTGGACTAGCCTATTAACTCAGTGCACCCCAGTGCCAGTTTCTGTTTTCTGCTGTTTTTGTATTTCAGGTTTTCCCATCACGTAAACTGCCAGAAAAATCCCGGAAAAATTATATAAAAAATCAGCGTTCCGGAAGCTTCCACACGGCCGAAGTAGGGCCAGAGGGGGGCCACCAGGGCTCCAGGCGCCCTGGTGGCCTGCCCCCCTCCTGGCCGCGCCGGGGGGGGGGGGGGCGCCTGGGCCCCCCAGGTCTCCGCTGATGCCCCCTTTGGCATATATTTAACACGCGTCCCGAAACCCTCGAGGACGGAACCCTTTTTCGCGATCTCATCTCTGTTCCGCCGCCGCCGCGCTTCCAAGATCGGGAGCACCAGGAGAACTCTTCCCGGCACCCTGCCGGAGGGGAGGATCACCACCGGGAGCCTCTCCACCACCATGGACGCCTCCCGGATGAGTTGTGAGTAGTCTCCCTTGGACCATGGGTCCATGACAAGTAGATATGTGATGTTCTCCTCCACTTCTTGTGCTTCACTAATTAGACCTCGTGAGCTGCCCTAGATGATCGAGGCACATATGTAATCCTTATGCTGTTGCTATGATGAGTTTGCTGGGATCCGATGGATTGTAAGATTATGTTCAGATTGTGTTTGAGTAATATATTTGATTTACCTCTTTTATATTTATGTTCGTAAGTAATTCTTGCATGTTCTCCATTGCTATTTATTGCTTTGGCCAAGTAGTAGGTAGTGACTCCAAGAGGGAACGTTATGCTTGATTGTGGGTTCATGCCCCTCGATGACTAGTTTGAGTGACAGAAACATGAGTCTAGGGGATGTGCTGTTGCCACAAGGGGGAAAACAACGGTGCTTGTACTCGTGGGTGCAAGGATTGTTTACTTTACGCAAAGTTCTTTTAATGCAGTTGTCTGTTGCTTTGAGTTTACACTATGGGTGGGACTCGCAACTTAATACCAGCGAGATGTTCTGGATAGATATCTCAAGGTGGATGATTAGTAGTAGATGCAGATGGATTTCGGTCTACTTGCCTTGGCGTACCGCCCATGCTTTGAACCTCTACCTTTCTCGCAACATAGTTAGCATTGGTTTGCGCACATAATTCTGTCAATTGCCCAGCTGTAATTCGTTAACCTCAGATAGTTGTTTTATCGTCTTTTGGGAGAGAGACATCACTAGTGAACATCATGGGACCCCGGTCCATATTACCATCACTGATCACATCCGCTATTTACTTTCTGTTTTTACTTACTAGTTGCAGCAATACCTATCACTATTATCTCTTGCGTTTGATCCTTTGTAAACGACAAGGCCGGAGGGATTGACAACCTCTCTGTACTCGTTGGGAGCAAAGTTATTTGTATCTGTGTGCAGGTCCAACTTGATTGCTAATATCTGGCGCCGTTAGCAGTTGACACCTTCTTGTTGAACCTTGGAGTCTCAGGGGAAATCGATCCTTGGTATCTTGCCAAGGGAAAACTACCGCTACACTGCATCTCAAACCTTCCACTTGGGGTAACCAACGAGGGGCGAGAAGCCATCAAGCAAAGTTTTCTGGCGCCGTTGCCGGGGACTCCACTCTTCAGGATAAGGGAGTTGCACGCTATCTTTTACCTTTTCTTTTTAGTCTTGTTAGTTTACCTTTCAGTTTTTGCTTTAGTATCTTTTATCAAAAATCACAAAAATAGTTATCTTGCTTGCTTGCTGCCATGGGTTCTAGTTGGGCTAGGATTGGGGGGGGGGCGCCACCTCTCCCTCTTTTCCTTTCCCTCTCTTCCTTCTTGATGGACTCCTACTAGGAATAGGATTGCAATCCTATTCCTAGTAGTATTGCCCTAGCCGCACCATAGGAGGCCGGCCGGCCCTCCCCTCTTGCTCCTTTATATACGGGGGCAGGGGGGCACCCAAAGGCACACAAGTTGAATTGTTCTAGCCGTGTGCGGTGCCCCCCTCCACAGAAACACACCTCAGTCATACCGTCGCAGTGCTTAGGCGAAGCCCTGCGCCGGTAGATACATCATATCCGTCACCACGCCGTCGTGCTGGCGAAACTCTCCCGTGAAGCTCAACTGGATCAAGAGCTCGTGGGACGTCATCAAGCTGAACGTGTGCTGAACGCGGAGGTGCCGTACGTTCGGTGCTTGATCGGTTGGATCGCCAAGAAGTCGACTACATCAGCCGCGTCACTTGACGCTTCCGCTTCCGGTCTACGAGGGTATGTAGACACACTCTCCCCCTCGTTGCTATGCATCTAGTAGATAGATCTTGTGTGATCGTAGGAAAATTTTGAAAATACTAAGTTCCCCAACAGTGGCATCATGAGCCAGGTCTATGCGTAGATGATATGCACGAGTAGAACACAATGAGTTGTGGGCGATACTAGTCATACTGCTTACCAGCATGTCATATTTTGCTTCGGCGGTATTGTGAGATGAAGCGGCCTGGACCGACATTACGCGTACGCTTACGCGAGACTGGTTTCACCGTTAGGAGCACTCGTTGCTTAAAGGTGACTGGCGGGTGTCTGTCTCTCTCACTTTAGCTGAAACAAGTGTGGCTACGCCCGGTCCTTGTGAAGGTTAAAACATCACATACTTGACGAAACATCGTTGTGGTTTTGTATGCGTAGGTAAGAACGGTTCTTGCTAAGCCTGTAGCAGCCACGTAAAACTTGCAACAACAAAGTAGAGGACGTCTAACTTGTTTTTGCAGGGCATGTTGTGATGTTATATGGTCAAGACATGATGAGTTATACGGTGTTGTATGAGATGATCATGTTTTGTAATGTTATCGGCAACTGGCAGGAGCCATATGGTTGTCGCTTTATTGTATGAAATGCAATCGCCATGTAATTGCTTTACTTTATCACTAAGTGGTAGCGATAGTCGTAGAAGCAATAGTTGGCGAGACGACAACGATGCTACGATGGAGATCAAGGTGTCGCGCCGGTGACGAAGGTGATCATGACGGTGCTTTGGAGATGGAGATCAAAAGCACAAGATGATGACGGCCATATCATGTCACATATTTTGATTTGCATGTGATGTTTATCTTATTATGCTTCTTATTTTGCTTAGAACGACGGGAGCATTATAAGATGATCCCTTACTAAATTTCAAGGTATAAGTGTTCTCCATGAGTATGCACCGTTGCGAAAGTTCGTCGTGCCGAGACACCACGTGATGATCGGGTGTGATAAGCTCTACGTTCAAATACAACGGGTGTAAGCCAGTTTTGCACATGCAGAATACTCGGGTTAAACTTGACGAGCCTAGCATATGCAGATATGGCCTCGGAACACTGGAGACCGAAAGGTCGAGCGTGAATCATATAGTAGATATGATCAACATAAGATGTTCACCATTGAAACTACTCCATCTCACGTGATGATCGGACATGGTTTAGTTGATTTGGATCACGTGATCATTTAAATGACCAGAGGGATGTCTATCTAAGTGGGAGTTCTTAAGTAATATGATTAAATTGAACTTTAATTTATCATGAACTTAGTCCTGGTAGTATTAGCATATCTATGTTGTAGATGAATAGCTCGCGATGTTGCTCCCCGTTTATTGTTTATATGTTCCTAGAGAAAAACTAAGTTGAAAGATGTTAATAGAAATGATGCGGACTAGGTCCGTGATCTGAGGATTATCCTCATTGCTGCACAGAGAAATATGTCCTTGATGCACCGCTAGGTGACAGACCTATTGCAGGAGCAGATGTAGACGTTATGAACGTTTTGACAAAAGCTCGGTATGATGACTACTTGATAGTTTAGTGCACCATGCTTTACGGCTTATAACCGGGACTTCAAAAAACGTTTTGAACGCCACGGAGCATATAAGATGTTCCAAGAGTTGAAATTAGTATTTCATACTCATGCCCGTGTCGAGAGGTATAAGACTTCTGACAGTACTTTGCCTACAAGATGGAGGAGAATAGCTCAACCAGTGAGCATGTGCTCAGATTGTCTGGGTACTACAATTACTTGAATCAAGTGGGAGTTAATCTTTCAGATAAGATAGTAATTGACAAAGTTCTCTAGTCACTATCACCAAGTTAGTAGAACTTCGTGATGAACTATAATATGCAAAGGGATGACGAAGGTAATTCCCGAGCTCTTCGCAATGCTGAAATCGGTGAAGGTAGAAATCAAGAAAGAACATCAAGTGTTGATGGTTAATAAGACCACTTGTTTCAAGTAAAGGGCAAAGGGATAGAAGGGGAACTTCAAGAAGAATGACAAGCAAGTTGTCACTCCCATGAAGAAACCCAAAGCTAAACTCAAGCCTGAAACTAAGTGCTTCTACTGCAAAGGAAATGGTCACCGGAAGTCGAACTGCCCTAGATACTTGGCGGATAAGAAGGATGGCAAAGTGAACAAAGGTATATTTGATATACAGATTATTGATGTGTATTTTACTAGTGTTCATAGCAACCCCTCGGTATTTGATACTGGTTCAGTTGCTAAAGAGTAGTAACTCGAAATGGGAGTTACATAATGAACAGAAACTAGTTAAAGGATGAAGTGACGATGTGTATTGGAAGCAGTTCCAAGATTGATATGATCATCATCGCACACTCCCTATACTTTCAGGATTAGTGTTGAACCTAAATAAGTGTTATTTGGTGTTTGTGTTGAGCATGAATATGATTTGATCATGTTTATTGCAATACGGTTATTCTCGTAAGTTAGAGAATAATTGTTGTTCTGTTTACATGAATAAAACCTTCTATGGTCATACACCCAATGAAAATAGTTTGTTGGATCTCGATCGTGTGATACACATAGTCATAATATTGAAGCCAAAAGATGCAAGGTTAATAATGATAGTGTAACTTATTTGTGGCACTGCTGTTTAGGTCATATTGGTGTAAAGCGCATGAAGAAACTCCATAGTGATGGACTTTTTGAAATCACTTGATTATGAATCACTTGGTGCTTGCGAACCATGCCTCATGGGCAAGATGACTAAAACTCCGTTCTCCGGAACTGTGGAGCGAGCAACAGAGTTGTTGGAAATCATACATACTGATGTATGCAGACCAATGAGTGTTGAAGCTCACGGCGGGAATCGTTATTTTCTGACCTTCACTGATGATTTGAGCAGATATGAGTATATCTACTTAATGAAGCACAAGTCTGAAGCATTTGAAAAGTTCAAAGAATTTCAGAGTGAAGTGGAGAATCATCGTAACAAGAAAATAAGAGTTTCTACGATATGATCGTAGAGGTAAAATATTTGAGTTAGCGAGTTTGGCCTTCAGTAAAAACAATGTGAAATAGTTTCACTACTCACGCCACCTGGAACACCATAGTGTAATGGTGTGTCCGAACGTCATAACCGTACTTTATTAGATATGGTGCGATCGATGATGTCTCTTACCGATCTACCACTATCGCTTTTAGGGTTATGCATTAGAGACAGCTACATTCACGTTAAATAGGGCACCATCTAAATCCGTGGAGATGACACCGTATGAACTGTGGTTTGATGAGAAACCTAAGCTGTCATTTCTTTAAGTTTGGGACTGCGATGCTTATGTGAAAAAGTTTCAACATGATAAGCTCGAACCCAAATCGGAGAAGTAAATCTTCATAGGATACCCAAAAGGAAACTGTTGGGTACACCTTCTATCACAGATCCGAAGGCAAGGTCTTTGTTGCTAAGAGTGGATCCTTTCTAGAGAAGGAGTTTCTCTCGAAAGAAGTGAGTGGGAGGAAAGTGGAACTTGATGAGGTAATTGTACCTTCTCCCAAATTGGATAGTAGTACATCACAGAAACTGGTTCCAGTGATTCCTACACCAATTCGTGAGGAAGCTAATGATGATGATCATGAAACTTCGGATCAAGTTTCTACTGAACGTCGTAGATCAACCAGAGTACGTTCCGCACCAGAGTGGTACGGCAACCCAGTTCTGGAAGTCATGTTACTAGACCATGATGAACCTGCGAACTATGAGGAAGCGATGATGAGCCCAGATTCCGCAAAATGGCTTGAGGCCATGAAATCTGAGATGGGATCCATGTATGAGAACAAAGTGTGGACTTTGGTTGATTTGCCCGATGATCGGCAAGCCATCGAAAATAAGTGGATCTTCAAGAGGAAGACCGACGCTGACAGTAATGTTACTGTTTACAAAGCTCGACTTGTTGCGAAAGGGTTTCGACAAGTTCAAGGAGTTGACTACGATGAGACTTTCTCACCCGTAGCGATGCTTAAGTCCGTCCGAATCATGTTAGCAATTGCCGCATGTTATGAAATCTGGCAAATGGATAACAAAACTGCATTCTTTAATGGATTTATTAAAGAAAAATTGTATATGATGCAACCCGAAGGTTTTGTCAATAATAAAGGTGCTAACAAAATGTGCAAGCTCCAGCGATCCATCTATGGACTGGTGCAAGCATCTCGGAGTTGGAATATACGCTTTGATAAGTTGATCAAAGCATATAGATTTATACAGACTTACGGTGAAGCCTGTATTTACAAGAAGTGAGTGGGAGCACTACAACCTTTCTGATAAGTATATGTGAATGACATATTGTCGATCGGAAATGATGTAGAATTTTCTGGAAAGCATAAAGGAGTGTTTGAAAGGAGTTTTTTCAAAGAAAGACCTTGGTGAAGCTGCTTACATATTGGGCATCAAGATCTATAGAGATAGATCAAGACGCTTGATAAGACTTTCGATAAGTACATACCTTGATAAGATTTTGAAGTAGTTCAAAATGGATCAGTCAAAGAAGGAGTTCTTGCCTGACTTGTAAGGTATGAAGTTGAGTAAGACTCAATGCCCGACCACTGCAGAAGATAGAGAGAAAATGAAAGTCATTCCCTATGCCTCAGCCATAGGTTCTATAAAGTATGCCATGCTGTGTACCAAACATGTTGTGTACCTTGCCATGAGTTTGTCAAGGGGGTACAATAGTGATCCAGGAGTAGATCACTGTACAGCGGTCAAAATTATCCTCAGTAACTAGATGACTAAGGAAATGTTTCTCGATTATGGAGGTGATAAAGAGTTCATCGTAAAGGGTTACGCCGATGCAAGCTTTGACACTAAATCCAGATGACTCTAAGTATCAATCTGGATGCGTATTGAAAGTGGGAGCAATTAGCTAGAGTAGCTCTATGCAGAGCATTGTAGACATAGAAATTTGCAAAATACATACGGATCTGAATGTGACAGACCCGTTGACTAAAACATCTCTCACAAGCAAAACATGATCACACCTTATTACTCTTGGGTATTAATCACATAGCGATGTGAACTAGATTATTGACTCTAGTAAAGCCTTTGGGTGTTGGTCACATGGCGATGTGAACTATGGGTGTTAATCACATAACGATGTGAACTATCGGTATTAAATCACATGGCGATGTGAGCTAGATTATTGACTCTAGTGCAAGTGGGAGACTGAAGGAAATATGCCCTAGAGGCAATAATAAAGTTGTTATTTATATTTCCTTATATCATGATAAATGTTTATTATTCATGCTAGAATTGTATTAACCGGAAACTTAGTACATGTGTGAATACATAGACAAAAGAGAGTGTCCCTAGTATGCCTCTACTAGACTAGCTCATTGATCAAAGATGGTTATGTTTCCTAGCCATAGACATGAGTTGTCATTTGATCAATGAGATCACATCATTAGGAGAATGATGTGATGGACTAGACCCATCCGTTAGCATAGCACTATGATCGTTTAGTTTTACTGCTATTGCTTTCTTCATGACTTATACATGTTCCTATGACTATGAGATTATGCAACTCCCGAATACCGTAGGAACACCTTGTGTGCTATCAAACGTCACAACGTAACTGGGTGATCATAAAGATGCTCTACAGGTGTCTCCGAAAGTATTCGTGGTGTTGGCATAGATCAAGATTAGGATTTGTCACTCCGAATGTCGGAGAGGTATCTCTGGGCCCTCTCGGTAACACACATCATAATAAGCCTTGCAAGCAAAAGACTAATGAGTTAGTCACGAGATGATGTCTTACGGAACGAGTAAAGAGACTTGCCGGTAACGAGATTGAACTAGGTATAGAGATACCGACGATCGAATCTCGGGCAAGTAACATACCGATGACAAAAGGAACAACGTATGTTGTTATGCGGTTTGACCGATAAAGATCTTCGTAGAATATGTAGGAGCCAATATGAGCATCCAGGTTCCGCTATTGGTTATTGACTGGAGATGATTCTCGGTCATGTCTACATAGTTCTCGAACCCGTAGGGTCCGCACGCTTAACGTTTGATGACGATCGGTATTATGAGTTTATGAGTTTTGATGTACCGAAGGTAGTTCGGAGTCCCGGATGAGATCACGGACATGACGAGGAGTCTCGGAATGTCCGAGACATAAAGATTGATATATTGGATGACTATATTCGGACACCGGAAGTGTTCCGGAAAAGTTTCGGATTTAACTGGATTGCCGGAGGGGGTTACCGGAACCCCCTACGAGGGGGGATGGTCCATAGTGGGCCTTGAGGAAAGGAGAGAGGCAGCCCATAGAGGCTGGCCGGCGCCCCACCTAGGGGTCCTAGTTGGGCTAGGATTGGGGGGGGGGGCGCCACCTCTCCCTCTTTTCCTTTCCCTCTCTTCCTTCTTGATGGACTCCTACTAGGAATAGGATTGCAATCCTATTCCTAGTAGGATTGCCCTAGCCGCACCATAGGAGGCCGGCCGGCCCTCCCCTCTTGCTCCTTTATATACGGGGGCAGGGGGGCACCCGAAGACACACAAGTTGAATTGTTCTAGCCGTGTGCGGTGCCCCCCTCCACAGAAACACACCTCGGTCATACCGTCGCAGTGCTTAGGCGAAGCCCTGCGCCGGTAGATACATCTTATCCGTCACCACGCCGTCGTGCTGGCGAAACTCTCCCTTGTAGCTCAACTGGATCAAGAGCTCGTGGGACGTCATCAAGCTGAACGTGTGCTGAACGCGGAGGTGCCGTACATTCGGTGCTTGATCGGTTGGATCGCGAAGAAGTTCGACTACATCAGCCGCGTCACTTGACGCTTCCGCTTCCGGTCTACGAGGGTACGTAGACACACTCTCCCCCTCGTTGCTATGCATCTAGTAGATAGATCTTGTGTGATCGTAGGAAAATTTTGAAAATACTACGTTCCCCAACACGTAGATCAACCAGAGTTCATTCCGCACCAGAGTGGTATGGCAACCCAGTTCTGGAAGTCATGTTACTAAACCATGATGAACCTACGAACTATGAGGAAGCGATGACGAGCCCAGATTCCGCAAAATGGCTTGAGGCCATGAAATCTGAGATGGGATCCATGTATGGGAACAAAGTGTGGACTTTGGTTGACTTGCCCGATGATCGGCAAGCCATCGAAAATAAATAGATCTTCAAGAGGAAGACCGACGCTGACGGTAATGTTACTGTTTACAAAGCTCGACTTGCTGCGAAAGGTTTTCGACAAGTTCAAGGAGTTGACTACGATGAGACTTTCTCACCCGTAGCGATGCTTAAGTCTGTCCGAATCATGTTAGCAATTGCCGCATTTTATGATTATGAAATCTGGTAAATGGATGTCAAAACTGCATTCCTGAATGGATATCTCAAAGAAGAGTTGTATATGATGCAACTAGAAGGTTTTGTCAATCCTAAAGGTGCTAACAAAAATGTGCAAGCTCCATCGATCCATCTATGGACTAGTGCAAGCATCTCGGAGTTGGAATATACGCTTTGATGAGGTGATAAAAGCATATGATTTTATACAGACTTACGGTGAAGCCTGTATTTACAAGAAAGTGAGTGCGAGCACTACAGCCTTTCTGATAAGTATATGTGAATGACATATTGTTGATCGGAAATGATGTAGAATTTTCTGGAAAGCATAAAGGAGTGTTTGAAAGGAGTTTTTCAAAGAAAGACCTCGGTGAAGCTGCTTACATATTGAGCATCAAGATCTATAGAGATAGATCGAGACGCTTGATAAGTTTTTTCAATGAGTACATACCTTGACAAGTTTTTGAAGTAGTTCAAAATTAGATCAGTCAGAGAAGGAGTTCTTGCCTGAGTTGTAAGGTATGAAGTTGAGTAAGACTCAAAGCCCGACCTCGGCAGAAGATAGAGAAAGAATGAAAGTCATTCCCTATGCCTCAGCGATAGGTTCTATAAAGTATGCCATGCTGTGTACCAAACATGTTGTGTACCTTACCATGAGTTTGGCAAGGAGGTACAAAAGTGATCCAGGAGTAGATCACTTGACAGCGGTCAAAATTATCCTTAGTTACTGGATGACTAAGGAAATATTTCTCGGTTATGGAGGTGATAAAGAGTTCGTCGTAAAGAGTTGCGTCGATGCAAGCTTCGACGCCAATCCAGATGACTCTGAGTATCAATCTGGATGCATAGTGAAAGTGGGAGCAATTAGCTAGAGTAGCTCCATGCAGAGCATTGTAGACATAGAAATTTGCGACATACATACGGATCTGAATGTGGCAGACCCGTTGACTAAACTTCTCTCA
This sequence comes from Secale cereale, assembly GCA_902687465.1. Classification (NCBI taxonomy): domain Eukaryota; kingdom Viridiplantae; phylum Streptophyta; class Magnoliopsida; order Poales; family Poaceae; genus Secale; species Secale cereale. Next base: position 62,244,159 of record LR738711.1, read on the forward strand.
CAAACAAAACATGATCACACCTTATTACTCTTGGGTGTTAATCACATAGCGATGTGAACTAGATTATTCACTCTAGTAAACCCTTTGGGTGTTGGTCACATGGCGATGTGAACTATGGGTGTTATTCACATAACGATGTAAACTATCGGTATTAAATCACATGGCGATGTGAGCTAGATTATTGACTCTAGTGCAAGTGGGAGACTGAAGGAAATATGCCCTAGAGGCAATAATAAAGTTATTATTTATTTTCTTATATCATGATAAATTTCTTTTATTCATGCTAGAATTGTATTAACCGGAAACTTAGTACATGTGTGAATACATAGACAAAACAGAGTGTCCCTAATATGCCTCTACTAGAATAGCTCATTGATCAAAGATGGTTATGTTTCCTAGCCATAGACATGAGTTGTCATTTGATCAACGGGATCACATCATTAGGAGAATGATGTGATGGACAAGACCCATCCGTTGAGCTTAGCACTATGATCGTTTAGTTTTACTGCTATTGCTTTCTTCATGACTTATACATGTTCCTATGACTATGAGATTATGCAACTCCCGAATACCGGAGGAACACCTTGTGTGCTATCAAACGTCACAACGTAATTGGGTGATTATAAAGATGCTCTACAGGTGTCTCCGAAGGTGTTCGTGGTGTTGGCATAGATCAAGAATAGGATTTGTCACTCCGAGTGTCGGAGAGGTATCTCTGGGCCCTCTCGGTAATACACATCATAATAAGCCTTGCAAGCAAATGACTAATGAGCTAGTCACGAGATGATGTATTACAGAACGAGAAAAGAGACTTCCCGATAACGAGATTGAACTAGGTATCGAGATACCGACGATCGAATCTCGGGCAAGTAACATACCGATGACAAAGGGAACAACATATGTTGTTATGCGGTTTGACCGATAAAGATCTTCGTTGAATATGTAGGAGCCAATATGAGCATCCAGGTTCCGCTATTGGTTATTGACCAGAGATGAGTCTCGGTCATGTCTACATAGTTCTCGAACCCGTAGGGTCCGCACGCTTAACGTTTGATGACGATCGGTATTATGAGTTTATGAGTTTTGATGTACCGAAGGTAGTTTGGAGTCCCGGATTAGATCACAGACATGATGAGGAGTCTCGGAATGTCCGAGACGTAAAGATTGATATATTTGACGACTATATTCGGACACCGGAAGTGTTCTGGAAAGTTTCGAAATTAACCGGAGTGCCGGTGGGGTTACCGGAACCCCCCGGGGGAAAGTTGGGCCCTAGTGTGCCTTAGGGAAGAAAGAGGGCAGCAGCCAGGAGGTGGCGCGCCCCCTCCCAAGTGGCAGTCCTAATTGGACTAGGGGAGGGGGGCGCGGTGATGAGGTTACGGACCTAGGGTAGGGTCACAGACCTGACCAAGGTACCCCACCCAAGGTCACTACCCCAGAAGCTCAAAAGACAAACCGATGGTAACGAGGACAGTCGACTGAGACAGCCCAAGAGGACATCTCACTCGACTGTACACCACGAACCAGACGACTCAACTTCACTCGACCCATCCAAGGCACTCGACCCCCGAAGGTCAAAGGTCCCCTAAGACAGCAACGGTCTGGTATTCACTCCGCTTCTGTGAATGCCTTTATTACTCTTTACTGCAGACGTTATCAGTAACGTCCGCCTTTATGTACATTGAACCCTCAATAACGTGGAGCATGGCTGGGGTCCTGGCACACTATATAAGCCACCCCCTCCTCCAGTACAAGGGTTCGCACCCCCTGTAACACACACACATATACATATCTCAGTCGACCGCCTCCGGGCACCGAGACGTAGGGCTGTTACTTCCTCCGAGAAGGGCCTGAACTCATAAACACCTTGCGTACAACTTCACCATAGCTAGGGCCTTGCCTCCTCCTATGTACCCCCTACTCGTACTGTCAGACTTAGAACCACGACAGTTGGCGCCCATCGTGGGGCAAGGCGTCTTATCGACTTCTGGTGAGGTCGCAAACTTTTCTCTGACCTCCTTCATCATGGTTTCCGGCGGTGGTTTGGCGTTGGGCCACGAGATCCGAGTAGGTGCGCTCGTCTTCATCGCCGATGACTCCGCTTGGCTCCAGGAGGCTCCTCTCAACGTTGAGGCACTGCCTGTCTGCGGGGCCGCGCACTTCTGCGCCGGCGCCTATGGCGTCCTTCTCCGGCAGCCGTCGACTCAGTACCTGCCGATTCCTACATCATCCATCATCCCCGCCGGACGTCGTCGCAAGCGATCCGGTCGCTCGCGGCTCCAGTGGTGGGTGAAACACGCGGTGGCCCGCCAGGAGGCCACCCCTCAAGTCGCGGCCATCGAGCCCGACGATTATCTCTACGGGCCGGTCGATCAATCGGTCGAGCTCGTGGATTTAGTTTCCGAGTGCGGGAGCAGCGATCCCGCGGCGGAAGTCCTCATGGTCGACTCGCGCCGCAGCCCGCCAGGTTTCCCTCGCGGCGGCGACGGCGGCAGCTGTGGCGGTCATTCATTCGACCACGACGGGTACATTCCCCAACCTCTCATTGCCGAGCAGAGGGACGAGCTCTGCCGCCGCATTGAAGACGCGCTCTTCACCCCCGTCGTGGGAGATACTCCAGAGGCTCGGGCCCTGGAAGCCACGCGTTTAGCCACCGTGGCCGAGCGCGTGCGCTTGGAGAATATCCAGCGCGCACTCGACGAACGGGCCCGCCGACTGGTCCCCGAGTCCAGTCGACGACCGCGGCAATCGTTCCCGCGCGAGACTCAGGTGTTCCGTACACCTGCCCAGAACCTCAAAGCCGCAGCTCGCATCGCGGAGTCTATTCAACCATGGCAATCAGAGGCAGGGAGAGGCCTACAGCAGATCCAGGCGTTGCTCCGAACAGCTGGGGAGCAGAACGTGGCTGTTTCTCAATCGCGCAATAGGATTCACAGCAGATCGGTGCCTGCAGACACCGTTTGGTCAGCCCACAGTCCAAGATCGCCCCCGAGGCGTGAGGATCGTGGGCTCGTGGCCCACGTCAAGACCGGCATCTAGGTCAAAACGATGAGCAGGACGATCGTCGACCCGGTCATCACGACCGCCGTCGAGTGCCCACGCCTCCCCCGGGAAGCGGATCGTTCTCGCCCAGGCGACACGAGGGTAGGCGCTTACGCGACGACAAGCAGAGGATTCCCCGAGATCCCTGGAGGCCCGGCTTTGATGCATGGTCTATCCTTGTGCAGGGGCTGGTCGACCGGAACAGGGCGTTCAGAGAAGAGCAAGGCAGGGATCGTCCGAGTGGAAGCCGAGCATCCGTCTCTCGGCCCGAGTGTTTTAGCAGTGCCATCAGGGCTGCTGAGATCCCCCTGAACTTTAGGTTGGCGGCGGGGGTAAATAAGTTCACCGGCGAGTCAAAACCAGACACCTAGCTCGAAGATTACCGAGTGGTTGTGCAGATTGGAGGCGGCAACGACGACGTAGTGATACGTCCAAAACGTATCTATAATTTCTGCTTGCTCCATGCCTCTTTTGTGTGATATTGCTATGATATTTATACACTTCCATACACTTTTGATCATATTTGGACTAGCCTATTAACTCAGTGCACCCCAGTGCCAGTTTCTGTTTTCTGCTGTTTTTGTATTTCAGGTTTTCCCATCACGTAAACTGCCAGAAAAATCCCGGAAAAATTATATAAAAAATCAGCGTTCCGGAAGCTTCCACACGGCCGAAGTAGGGCCGGAGGGGGGCCACCAGGGCTCCAGGCACCCTGGTGGCCTGCCCCCCCTCCTGGCCGCGCCGGGGGGGGGGGGGCGCCTGGGCCCCCCAGGTCTCCGCTGATGCCCCCCTTTGGCATATATTTAACACGCGTCCCGAAACCCTCGAGGACGGAACCCTTTTTCGCGATCTCATCTCTGTTCCGCCGCCGCCGCGCTTCAAAGATCGGGAGCACCAGGAGAACTCTTCCCGGCACCCTGCCGGAGGGGAGGGTCACCACCGGGAGCCTCTCCACCACCATGGACGCCTCCCAGATGAGTTGTGAGTAGTCTCCCTTGGACCATGGGTCCATGACCAGTAGATATGTGATGTTCTCCTCCCCTTCTTGTGCTTCACTAATTAGACCTCGTGAGCTGCCCTACATGATCGAGGCACATATGTAATCCTTATGCTGTTGCTATGATGAGTTTGCTGGGATTTGATGGATTGTGAGATTATGCTCAGATTGTGTTTGAGTAATATATTTGATTTACCTCTTTTATATTTATGTTCGTAAGTAATTCTTGCATGTTCTCCATTGCTATTTATTGCTTTGGACAAGTAGTAGGTAGTGACTCCAAGAGGGAACGTTATGCTTGATTGTGGGTTCATGCCCCTCGATGACTAGTTTGAGTGACAGAAACATGAGTCTAGGGGATGTGCTGTTGCCACAAGGGGGAAAACAACGGTGCTTGTACTCGTGGGTGCAAGGATTGTTTACTTTACGCAAAGTTCTTTTAATGCAGTTGTCTGTTGCTTTGTGTTTACACTATGGGTGGGACTCGCAACTTAATACCAGCGAGATGTTCTGGATAGATATCTCAAGGTGGATGATTAGTAGTAGATGCAGATGGATTTCGGTCTACTTGCCTTGGTGTACCGCCCATGCTTTGAACCTCTACCTTTCTCGCAACATAGTTAGCATTGGTTTGCGCACATAATTCTGTCAATTGCCCAGCTGTAATTCGTTAACCTCAGATAGCTGTTTTATCGTCTTTCGGGAGAGAGACATCACTAGTGAACATCATGGGACCCCGGTCCATATTACCATCACTGATCACATCCGCTATTTACTTTCTGTTTTTACTTACTAGTTGCAGCAATACCTATCACTATTATCTCTTGCGTTTGATCCTTTGTAAACGACAAGGCCGGAGGGATTGACAACCTCTCTGTACTCGTTGGGAGCAAAGTTATTTGTATCTGTGTGCAGGTCCAACTTGATTGCTAATATCTGGCGCCGTTAGCAGTTGACACCTTCTTGTTGAACCTTGGAGTCTCAGGGGAAATCGATCCTTGGTATCTTGCCAAGGGAAAACTACCGCTACACTGCATCTCAAACCTTCCACTTGGGGTAACCAACGAGGGGCGAGAAGCCATCAAGCAAAGTTTTCTGGCGCCGTTGCCGGGGACTCCACTCTTCAGGATAAGGGAGTTGCACGCTATCTTTTACCTTTGCTTTTTAGTCTTGTTAGTTTACCTTTCAGTTTTTGCTTTAGTATCTTTTATCAAAAATCACAAAAATAGTTATCTTGCTTGCTTGCTGCCATGGGTTCCACCGAGAACACCAAGTTGTGTGGCTTCACTAGTCATAACGATGACTTTATTTGCACACCTATCACTACACCTGTCACTTCAGCACCTTCTTATGAAATTAAACCTGCTTTACTGAACCTAGTTATGAAATATCAATTCTCCGGTGCTGGAGATGATGCTGCTTTACACTTAAACAATTTTGTTGAACTCTGTGATATGCAAAAGTACCAAGAAATAGATGGTAATATTGTTAAGCTTAAGCTTTTTCCTTTCTCCTTGAGAGGAGGAGCTAAAATTTGGTTTCAATCTTTGCCTAGAAATAGCATAGATTCATGGGACAAGTGCAAAGATGCTTTTATTGGAAAATACTATCCACCTGCTAAAATTATCCAACTAAGGAGTAACATAATGAATTTCAAACAATTGGATAATGAACACGTTGCCCAAGCTTGGGAACGCATGAAATCTCTTGTCAAGAACTGCCCTACTCATGGTTTGACTACTTGGATGGTTATCCAAACTTTTTATGCAGGCTTGAACTTTACCTCGCGGAACTTCTTAGATTCGGTCGCGGGAGGAACCTTTATGTCAACTACACTTGGTGCTGCCACGAAGCTTCTCGATGAGATGATGACCAATTATTCCCAATGGCACACCGAACGCGCTCCAACAGGTAGGAAGGTAAACTCTGTCGAGGAGATTTCCTCCCTAAATGAAAAAGTTGACTTGATCATGTCTCTACTTTCCAAGCAATCTTCTGTTGATCCTCGTGATGTTCCTTTAAATTCTTTGATTGCTCAAGAACAAGTAGATGTGAACTTTATCTCTAGAAACAATTTAAATAACAATGCTTATAGGAGTAATTTTGGTAGCAATCCTAGACCGTTCCCCTCTAATTCTTATGGGAACAACAATGCTTATCCTAGCACCAAGAACTCCACTACTGAACTAGAGATTATGCTTAAAGATTTCATCACTACCCAAAAAGCCTTCAATAAGAGTGTAGAAGAAAAACTAAACAAACTAGATGATCTCTCTTCGAAGGTAGACAATTTAGCCCATGAGGTAGAATTGCTTAAAATTAGAACTTCTCCTCTTGAGGAGAGGAAGGTCACTCCTATGAATGCTATCCAAGTGCAAATTAATGAAAACATTAGGATGTTGGCTAAACTTAAAGAGAGATGGGCTAGAGAAAAGGAGGAAGAAGATAGAATTAAGAGCCTTCCTACCCACCACACTATTGCTACTATCCAAGTTGTTGAGGATATCCAAATTCTTTGCACCCAATGCACTCCTGGTTCCGTTGGACCTATTAATGGTGATGCTATGACCATAGAAACTACCAAACAAGTGAGCCTAATGGACACCACTACCACTTTACTTGATAGTAGTGACCTTGATTTTGATAATTGCACTCTTACCGAAGTTATTGATTTCCTTCACAAGATGTCTAGAGATCCCCGCACTAGCACGCATAACCTTGCCTTCACCGAGCATATCACTAATGCTCTCATCAAAGCTAGGGAGGAGAAACTTAGAGTAGAAGCCTCCATTCCTAGAAAGCTAGAAGATGGTTGGGATCCTATGATTAAAATTAAGTTGAATAACTTCTCTTGCTATGCTTTATGTGATGTTGGAGCTAGTACCTCCGTTATGCCCAAAAGAATATATGATATGCTTAAATTGAAACCTTTTGATTCTTGTTCTTTTGGTGTTCGTCTTATTGATTCTTCCATAAAGAAACCTTTAGGGAGGATCGACGATGTTCTTATCATTGTCAATGACAATTACGTTCCCGTTGATTTTACTATTATGGATATTGAATGTGAACCTTCTTGTCCAATTATTTTGGGACGTCCTTTTCTTCGCACCGTTGGTGCCATCATTGACATGAAAGAGGGGAATATAAAATTCCAATTTCCTCCCAAGAAAGGGATGGAACACTTCCCTAGGAAGAAGATTAAGTTACCTTTTGAGTCCGTTATACGGGCTAGCTATTCTTTTACTCTTGATAAAACTTGATCTCTTTGCATTATGCCTAGCTTAAAGGCATTAAAGAAAGCGCTTTTGGGAGGCAGCCCACAATGAATAAATTTAATTTTGCTTTTGTTGTGTGTTGATGTTGTTACTACAGTAGCATCATAATTGTATCTTTACTTTTCAACTTTGTGCCAAGTATAGCCTCTGATTGCAAGAAAGTTCAAAAGTTGTGACGTGCTGTCCAGGAAACAGATTCTGTCCTTGGACAGAAAAATTCGTATAAAATCACCAGACCATCTTTTTGGTCTGAATTTTTTCGACAGCGTGCTCTATACAATTGTCTTTCGGGCGTATGTTCTGAGTTTTTTTATTAGAGTTGCAGAAGTGCCCCGAAAAAATCATTTACTACCTGCTGGTCTGTTTTTCACAGATTCTGTCCTGTTTTGCCTTTTCTTCATTTTGCAAACCTTGAGCTTGCTTTTCCTTTGCAAAAACCTTTTGGCAATCTTGAGAAACAGTAGACCTTCAAGAATATCCTTATTTCCAGCAAGGAACAATTATTTTATTATGGGTACTAACCTCGCTAATCAGATTATGATGAGTTATGTATGAAGGGAGTTTTCAAGTGTGCGAGGGAAGATGATAAAAAGATTCAGGAGTGTCAAACGCTCAAGCTTGGGGATGCCCCCATGCACCCCCAAGAAATATTCAAGAAGACTCAAGCGTCTAAGCTTGGGGATGCCCCCGTGCATCCCCTTCTCCATCAACATTATCAGTTCGTCTTGCGTTCCACTATATTTTTATCACTTCATGTGTTATGTGCTATGCTTGGAGCGTCTTGCTTTTAGTTTTCCTTTTTAGTTTTCTTTAGCTTTTCATAACGAGTTGGAACTCAGCTTTCTTTGTGTGGGAGAGAGACATGCTCCACTTCAACCTAGAACACAACATAGAATTTTCATGTCTATCTTTGCTGTGTATGTTCTTGGTCTTTCAATAGCTACTGTCATGTTCAGCTCTTAGTTTTCATGCTTATCTATTTAAAGAGCTTTTGTTTAGTAGGTCGCTGGAACTCTCTTTAGTTATCATGCTTATCTTATTAAGAGAGTTTGCTTCTGTTGCATTGGTCGATATGTCTATGATAAAAATGCTACGTGCATAATGGTGCTTAGTAGTTCATGTTTTCTTATGGTTAGTCTCAAATAGCTGGGGGGTTCCCAATGTGTTATTGAAGTACCAACATGATTTGTTTACCGATGATGTGGTATGGTTTAGTGATATCTTCCTTCGAGAATTTATTTTGATTGACTTGGCGTATGCTCACGCATATTTAAGACTGTAAAGAAAGTATGTCAAGCCTTGATGATCTTTTATTTCTGAGTAGCGATATAACTTCCATGCCTGATTCAATGTTGCTTTGTCGCTCTGCATGATTATGACCGTCATTGCTCTCTTAGTTGGTCGCTCCCAGTCTTTTTCTAACCTCCACCTATACTAAGCGGACTGACTGCTTGTGCATCCAAAATCCTTTAAACCAGTTATGCCATATGAGTCCACCATACCTTCCTATACATGGTATTTACCTGCCATTCCTAACGAAGACTTTCATGTATCATCTCGAAATTATTCAAAAAAGCATTTCTATTTTGTGCCTCTGTTTTAGTTCATGAGGAAGTAGTAGTTAATTCATGATCTTTTTAAGTTGGACAAGCTTCACCACGGGATTGCATGTCTAATGTGCAAACCCATAGTACGAGAAGGAACTGGCATAGAGTGCGCCCGGCTCATTAAAAAATAATACAATAAACAAACCCTCCTTCACGCTTTGTTCATGAGAAATCAGAAAACTTCGGCAGTGATAAACAAAGGAGATTAAGAGGATGTGATCGTCCTCATTCGGGAGCCGTTCCTCGAAACTTGTCCATCTCAAGAAGTGATTGAGTTATCTGCTAGCATTCGTTGACGAAACATGCATATCCAAAAAAAAATATTTACTTCTGTTTTTTAAAACCAAGAGCTCTGGTACATGCTTTGCCTTTGTTTTCGACCACGGGTTTTCAACCTTGCCAACAAAAGCCACGGTTCGAGAGTCTCCACCTTCTTTTAAGCACCAACTACTGAGAGCATGATTGTCATTCTGAGTGTAATGTGCATTGTCCCAAAGTAGCATTGTCTTTTGCATGATTGTGATATCGTTTATTCTGAAATCATTGTATCTAGTCGTCACTTAAACCTTGGAGGTGCCCCTGCATTTATGTTTTGCTTCACTAAAGGGGGCAAGCGAGATATCACTTTATCATATTTGCACACCATGCTCATTACAAATCTATTTGATGTTTCAGTATCATATTGTAAAACTTTCAGTTCTTTGTGATTTTCTCATGAGGCAACTTAATTACTACAGATTCATTGTCTCAGTAAGCTTTTGTCATGTGACTATTAAAAATCCTTATATGGTTAATAGCATGTCACCACAGAAATTATGCTTGTTATCATTTACCTACTCGAGGACGAGCAGGAATTAAGCTTGGGGATGTTCATACGTCCAAAACGTATCTATAATTTCTGCTTGCTCCATGCCTCTTTTGTGTGATATTGCTATGATAGTTATACACTTCCATACACTTTTGATCATATTTGGACTAACCTATTAACTCAGTGCACCCCAGTGCCAGTTTCTGTTTTCTGCTATTTTTGTATTTCAGGTTTTCCCATCACGTAAACTGCCAGAAAAATCCCGGAAAAATTATATAAAAATCAGCGTTCCGGAAGCTTCCACACGGCCGAAGTAGGGACGGAGGGGGGCCACCAGGGCTCCAGGCGCCCTGGTGGCGCGGCCCCCCTCCTGGCCCCGCCGGGGGGGCGCCTGGGCCCCCCAGGTCTCCGCTGATGCCCCCCTTTGGCATATATTTAACACGCGTCCCGAAACCCTCGAGGACGGAACCCTTTTTCGCGATCTCATCTCTGTTCCGCCGCCGCCGCGCTTCCAAGATCGGGAGCACCAGGAGAACTCTTCCCGGCACCTTGCCGGAGGGGAGGATCACCACCGGGAGCCTCTCCACCACCATGGACGCCTCCCGGATGAGTTGTGAGTAGTCTCCCTTGGACCATGGGTCCATGACCAGTAGCTATGTGATGTTCTCCTCCCCTTCTTGTGCTTCACTAATTAGACCTCGTGAGCTGCCCTACATGATCGAGGCACATATGTAATCCTTATGCTGTTGCTATGATGAGTTTGCTGGGATCCGATGGATTGTGAGATTATGTTCAGATTGTGTTTGAGTAATATATTTGATTTACCTCTTTTATATTTATGTTCATAAGTAATTCTTGCATGTTCTCCATTGCTATTTATTGCTTTGGCCAAGTAGTAGGTAGTGACTCCAAGAGGGAACGTTATGCTTGATTGTAGGTTCATGCCCCTCGATGACTAGTTTGAGTGACAGAAACATGAGTCTAGGGGATGTGCTGTTGCCACAAGGGGGAAAACAACGGTGCTTGTACTCGCGGGTGCAAGGATTGTTTACTTTACGCAAAGTTCTTTTAATGCAGTTGTCTGTTGCTTTGAGTTTACACTATGGGTGGGACTCGCAACTTAATACCAACGAGATGTTCTGGATAGATATATCAAGGTGGATGATTAGTAGTAGATGCAGATGGATTTCGGTCTACTTGCCTTGGCGTACCGCCCATGCTTTGAACCTCTACCTTTCTTGCAACATAGTTAGCATTGGTTTGCGCACATAATTCTGTCAATTGCCCAGCTGTAATTCGTTTACCTCACATAGCTGTTTTATCATCTTTTGGGAGAGAGACATTACTAGTGAACATCATGGGACCCCGGTCCATATTACCATCACTGATCACATCCGCTATTTACTTTCTGTTTTTACTTACTAGTTGCAGCAATACCTATCACTATTATCTCTTGCGTTTGATCCTTTGTAAACCACAAGGCCGGCGGGATTGACAACCTCTCTGTACTCGTTGGGAGCAAAGTTATTTGTATCTGTGTGCAGGTCCAAGTTGATTGCTAATATCTGGCGCAGTTAGCAGTTGACACCTTCTTGTTGAACCTTGGAGTCTCATGGGAAATCGATCCTTGGTATCTTGCCAAGGGAAAACTACCGCTACACTGCATATCAAACCTTCCACTTGGGGTAACCAACGAGGGGCGAGAAGCCATCACGTAGCCATGAAACACCTTCCTCTGATGCTGGGCGGTTCGGCTCGGGCGTGGCTTAATCAGTTGGCCCCTGGGAGCATATACAGTTGGGAAGAGCTGGCCCGAGTGTTTATTCGGACCTTCAAAGGCACCTGCAAACGGCCCGCAAGTCTCGTGGAGCTGCAGCATTGCGTGCAGAAGCTGAATGAAACCTTGAGGGACTACATACAGCGATGGACCACCTTACATCACACGGTAGAGAATGAGTCTGAACACCAAGCAGTCTGCGCCTTCAAGGAGGGCGTGCGATACCGAGAGCTGAATTTGAAGTTTGGTCGGACTAGCGATATGTCCATGTCCCGGATGATGGAGATAGCTAGTCGGTACGCCAACGGCGAAGAGGTCGATCGACTCCGTAGTGGCAATAAACCAGTTGGACAAGATGAGCAGAAATCCAATCGGAAACCCATGCGCAAGGCCGAGCCAGCCGCTCAAGGCGAAGCTGCAGTGGTCAACCAAGGGAAACGCAAAGGAAAGCCCAAGGGGCCCTGGGTCCCCAAGAAAGTAAAGGATCAAGCTGGGAATGATGTCCTTGACCAACCGTGTCCTATTCACACGAAGAAAGATGAAGAGGGGAACTTGGTATATCCCAAGCACACCACTCGATAGTGCCGGCTCCTAATCCAGAACTTCCAAAAGGATCAGTCGACCGAGAAGGAAAAGGAATCAGTGGAGACCGGGGACAAAGAAGAGGATGGAGTTTACCCCCAGATCAACTCCACTTTGATGATCTTCGCAGACGTCAAAAGCAAAAGTCGACTGAAAGTGATAAATAGAGAAGTCAACATGGTTGCTCCGGTAACAACCACGTATCTGATGTAGTCCAAGACCCCCATCACATTCGACCAGTCCGATCACCCCGCGCACATTGCTACCGCTGGGCGGCAAGCGCTGGTGGTCGACTGCTTGATGGCTTCTCGCCCCTCGTTGGTTACCCCAAGTGGAAGGTTTGAGATGCAGTGTAGCGGTAGTTTTCCCTTGGCAAAGATACCAAGGATCGAATTCCCCTGAGACTCCAAGGTTCAACAAGAAGGTGTCAACTGCTAACGGCGCCAGATACTTAGCAATTGACTGGACCTGCACACAGATACATATAACTTTGCTCCCAACGAGTACAGAGAGGTTGTCAATCCCTCCGGCCTTGTCGTTTACAAAGGATCAAACAAAAGAGATAATAGTGATAGGTATAACTGCAACTAGTAAGTAAGAACAGAAAGTAAATAGCAGATGTGATCAGTGATGGTAATATGGACCGGGGTCCCATGATGTTCACTAGTGATGTCTCTCTCCCAAAAGACGATAAAACAGCTAAGCGAGGTAAACAAATTACAGCTGGGCAATTGACAGGATTATGTGCGCAAACCAATGCTAACTATGCTGCATGAAAGGTAGAGGCTCAAAAGCATGGGCGGTACGCCAAGGCAAGTAGACCGAAATCCATCTGCATCTACTACTAATCATCCACCTTGAGATATCTATCCAGAACATCTCGCTGGTATTAAGTTGCGAGCCCCACCCATAGTGTAAACTCAAAGCAACAGACAACTGCATTAAAAGAACTTTGCGTAAAGTAAACAATCCTTGCACCCGCGAGTACAAGCACCGTTGTTTTCCCCCTTGTGGCAACAGCACATCCCCTAGACTCATGTTTCTGTCACTCAAGCGAGTCATCGAGGGGCATGAACCCACAATCAAGCATAACGTTCCCTCTTGGAGTTACTACCTACTACTTGGCCAAAGCAATAAACAACAACGGAGAACATGCAAGAATTACTCAAGAACATAAATATAAAAGAGGTAAATCAAATATATTACTCAAACACAATCTGAACATAATCTCATAATCCATCGGATCCCAGCAAACTCATCATAGCAACAGCATAAGGATTACATATGTGCCTCGATCATGTAGGGCAGCTCACGAGGTCTAATCGGTGAAGGACAAAGAGGGGAGGAGAACATCACATAGCTACTGGTCATGGACCCATGGTCCAAGGGAGACTACTCACAACTCATCCGGGAGGCGTCCATGGTGGTGGAGAGGCTCCCGGTGGTGATCCTCCCCTCCGGCAGGGTGCCGGGAAGAGTTCTCCTGGTGCTCCCGATCTTGGAAGCGCGGCGGCGGCGGAACAGAGATGAGATCGCGAAAAAGGGTTCCGTCCTCGAGGGTTTCGGGACGCGGTGTAAATATATGCCAAAGGGGGGCGTCAGAGGAGGCCTGGGGGGCCCAGGCGCCCTGGCGGCGCGGCCTAGAGGGGGGGCGCGCCCTCTGGCCGCCTGGAGCCCTGGTGGCCCCCCTCCGGCCCTACTTTGGCCGCATGGAAGCTTCCGGAACGCTGATTTTTTATATATTTTTCCCGGGATTTTTCTGGCAATTTATGTAATGGGAAAACCTGAAATACAAAAACAGCAGAAAACAGAAACTGGCACTGGGGTGCACTGAGTTAATAGGTTAGTCCAAATATGATCAAAAGTGTATGGAAGTGCATAAATAACATAGCAATATCACACAAAAGAGGCATGGAGCAAGCAGAAATTATAGATACGTTTTGGACGTATCATCGACACAGTGGTCGAAGGCACGCGTCTGACCAGGGTCCTGATGGATGGAGGCAGTGGCTTGAATATTCTGTATGCAGCAACTCTCCGGGATATGGGCATCTCGATGTCCAAGCTGAGTGAGAGCAACATGAGGTTCCACGGGGTTATCCCTAGGAAGAAGGCCGACTCACTTGGCCAAATCGCACTTGACGTAGTATTTGGCGACTCGAAGAATTTTCCAAAGAGAAGTTGACGTTTGAGGTGGTGGACTTCAACAGCGCTTATCATGCCATTCTAGGTAGGCCTGCCTACGCCAGGTTCATGGCTCGACTGTGTTATTTATACCTCAAGCTGAAGATGCTGGGACCCAACGGTGTTATAACCGTCACGGGAAACCGTTAGAAAGTGGAAGAATGCTTCCAGAAAGGCTCGAAGATCGCTGACGAGCAGATGGCAGCAGTAGAGATGGAGGAGTACCAGAAAAACGTGAATCCGAGTGACTTGCTGTGGGCAAAGAAGGTGGCTTCCGAGTCAGCTTTTCAGTCGGCTGGAGAGACAAAGCCTGCACACATTCACCCCACCGACCCCAATGCAGCACCGACCCACATTTCCACTATGCTCGACAGCAAATAGGAAGAAGCGCTCATCCAGTTCCTCTGTGAGAACTGGGACATCTTTGCATGGAAACCATCTAACATGCCAGGTGTACCCAGGGGACTGGCTGAGCACCATTTGCGAGTCGACCCAAAAGTGAAGCCTACGAAGGAACATCTCCGTCGGTCCGCCGCGGAGAAGAGAAAGGCAATTGGCGAGGAAGTGGCTCGGCTTCTGGCAGCTGAGTTCATCCGCGAGATCTACCACTCTGAGTGGCTCACCAATGTAGTCATGGTCCCCAAGAAGGACAAGTCTCTCCGCATGTGCATCGATTTCAAGCATATCAATCGGGCCTGCCCGAAAGATCATTTTCCTCTCCCCCGCATCGATCAGATAGTCGACTCGACTGCGGGATGCGAGCGTTTGTCCTTTCTGGACGCGTATTCCGGGTACCATCAGATCCGACTGTTTGGACCCGATGAAATCAAGACAGCTTTCATCACCCCGTTCGGGTGTTTCTGTTATGTCACCATGCCTTTCGGTCTCAAGAATGCCGGCGCTACCTTCATGCGCATGATCCAGAAGTGCCTGCTGAAGCAAATCAGTCGGAACATCGAAGCATACATGGATGACATCGTGGTCAAGTCGCGGCAAGGTTTCGACCTGTTGACTGACCTCGCTGAGACATTCGCAAATTTGAGAAGCTATGATATCAAGCTCAATCCGTCGAAGTGTACGTTTGGAGTTCCGGGCGGCAAGTTACTCGGTTTTCTCGTTTCCGAACGAGGAATCGACTCCAACCCAGAAAAGGTCGGCACCATCCTCCGAATGAAACGCCTCGAGCGTGTACACGACGTCCAGAAGCTTACTGGTTGCTTGGCCGCATTGAGTCGATTCATTTCTCATCTCAGTGAGAAGGCATTACCTCTCTACCGACTGATGAAGAAATCAAAAAAGTTCGAGTGGAATCCCGAAGCTGAAGTAGCATTTGAAGAGCTCAAAGCCCTGCTGTCCACCCAGCCAGTGCTTGCTGCCCCAGTCAGCAAAGAGCCTCTCTTACTATACATTGCAGCCATCGGACAAGTTGTCAGCACTGTACTCACGGTCGAGCGGGAAGAAGAAGGCAAGGCCTACAAAGATCAATGCCCAATCTATTACATATCCGAAGTTTTGGCTCCCTCCAAGCAAAGGTACCCGCATTACCAGAAGCTTGTGTACGGGATTTACTTGACCGCAAAGAAGGTTGCCCACTACTTCTTGGATCATACAATCTCAGTCGTCAGCGACGCCCCTCTATCAGAAATCCTGAACAACCGAGACGCAACCGGTCTAGTGGCAAAATGGGAGATTGAACCCCTTCCGCTAGATATCAAATTTGAAGCAAAGAAAGCCATCAAGTCTTAGGCAACAGAAGATTTTGTGGTCGAGTGGATCGAACAAGAGCTGCGGACTCAGGTCCAGTCGGATCACTGGACTATGTTCTTTGATGGATCCAAGATGTTGAACGGATCCTACGCAGGCATGGTCCTGGTATCTCCCAGGGGCGACAAGCTCAGTTACGTCCTTCAAATCCACTTTGACTCGTCAAACAACGAAGCTGAGTACGAAGCACTTTTGTACGGATTGCGTATGGCCATCTCACTCGGCGTCCGTCGCCTGATGGTCTACGGCGATTCAGACTTAGTGTTGAACCTGGTGGTGAAGGAATGGGACGTCAGAAGCCCGGCAAAGAACAATTATTGCAGTGCAGTACGGAAGCTTGAAAAGAAGTTCGAAGGTTTAGAGCTCCATCACGTGCCCAGAGCCAAGAATCAGCTTGCTGATGATCTCGCGAAAATTTGGTCGACTCGGAAGCCTATACCCAATAATGTATTTCTGGAACATCTGCACACCCCCTCTGTCGGAGTTATTGACCATGGGCGTCCTCATTGACCACCCACGGTATTTCAAGACAATTTTTGGGCCGCCTGTTACTCCCCCGGCCGTCTGCTCATCGAGCCGCCTCCTAAGACAGCTTGTCCTAGGAGCCGGTTTCCAGCAGGCGGCAGGGGCCCAAATAGGCGGCAGCATCGCAGCTAGCAGCTAGCAGACGGTCCCACGCTCCTCCCTCGGGATGCGTGCTGGGGGGCCACCACGCAGCTGAGGCATGGCTATAGATGAATACGTCCTTAGAGAATCTATAAGGGTGTGGCTACAGTGGATGTGTACCTTATGGACATCTCCTAAGCGGCGAATCACTGTAGCCACGCTGCTCGTGACACAGCTTTGGTCAGAGGAAGCCACGATCCCACTACACGCAGACGGCGGGGCCAGCAGGCGGCCGGCCCCACATGCCAGTGGGTAAGTCATAGACCAGCCGCCCCTGGCAGGCGGCCAGGGGAAGCGGCCGCCTGGTAACAGACGGAGAATCCTGCCCTAGAAGTCTGAACCTCATCAAGACGACAAGACAAGGCGTGGCTGCAGTGTACGGCAGGAGACGGCGGCACTGTAGCCACTACCCCCCTGATGATGATGTCGTCAGCAGAAGCATGCCTACAGTAAAAGACAATCACATGGGCCCGCAGGTGGCAGGCCCCAGCAAACAGGCGGCGAGGCCGGCACCAGAAGACACTGACGGCCGGGGGCCACTCCGTTGATATTACAATTGTACCCCTGGAGGGTAGGCCTATATAAACCCCCAGGGCCCTCCATGAGGAGGGGTTTGAAGATTTAACCCTTAGAAGAAGAAGACAGAGAAGGAGAAAAGAAACCCTAGCAACCACCCCTGATTCCTAGAGCGAAGGTAGTGAGCTAGCCTTGTTCATCTTCCGCCTCTACACCACACAGCTCGAGGAGCAACCTTGTAGCTACCATAGTGACATTAGTCATGACGCGGAGTCCCCGCAGAGCAGGATTAGGGGTGTTATTTCCTCGGAGAGCCCTGAATCTAGGTAAGATCCGTAGGCGTCCTAAGTTATGCCTTATCCCGCTTCCAGGGCCCGGCGACGTTCTATTTGCATGATAAGCCATCCGTTGGCATATGTCGCCCCAAAACCCCGACATTTGGCGCCCACCGTGGGGCCAGGTGCACCGTCGTCCGGAGACATGTTCTGGATGGGAACTTTGTTCCTCCCTGGCGAGAGCAGCCAGCCCGGCACGCATATAGGCGTGGAAACAGGGATGCTTCGCGGCGCTGAGGCCGCATGCGCCGCGAGCGGACTCGCCGACCTTCTCGGCGGCGTCCGCATTCATGACGAGCCCTCTCCGGCGGCTGAGCTAGTGGCTCCGGAGAGCTGCCTCGTCAAGCTCCTCGACAAGCTCCACACCGTCAACGAGTGCGCCTCTGACGTGGAGTCAGTGGGCTCTTCCGACCCACCAGTAGACATGATCATCGACCTCGGCGAAGAGCCTGTCGATTCCTTCCCCGAGCACGTGGTGGTCATCGATGACCCCCTCCCCGCTCCAACGGCCAGTGGCGCACTTAGCACCGTCACGGAGGTTCTCGTCACCAACCATGACAAACCGTCCGGCAGGGCGGACCAAGACCCGCTCGAGGCCGTTCTACAGAACCTCGTCGCTCCTGTTACAGCGGGGGCAGACGGTGCGGCATTGGAGGCGCTCCGCGTCTCGCTCCTCGACAGCGCCAACAAGCTGGCTACCTCCCGAGGCCTCACTGAAGCCTACCGTCGCGAGATGGACCATGCCATTTGCGGCACGCCGGCTACTGGCGAGCCTAGCCGGGCTGGCGCCATTCGCGAACACGGCGGGCTGCTATCAGACATGCTGGGGGCTCCGTGGCCTGTGTACCTCACTCCATCGGAGAACTTAAGGGCTGCCCAGGCGGCAGTCGATGAGATGGGCCACTTGGAGGGAGACGAGCTTTGTTGCGTGACTCAGCGCGCCCGCCAGCTCCTCGACGCTGCTGCCGCGCAGCAGGAGGCCCGACGCCGGGTATAAGAGGCCGACGCGCACGTTGACGACCGCCCCCTGCAGCGGGAGCAAGGAGCCACGTCTTGCTCTCCAACAGTTGGCGCTCCCAACCGGCAAGATTCAGAGCCGGCTGCTAGCCGCAGCCGGCTGACTCGCATCTCCATCGAGCGTGACGAAGACGGCCACCCAAGGGCTGAAGAGCGACGAGGGGAACATCCGCCTCCTCCTAGGCGGGAGAGACGCGTGTGTCCTCCGCCTGTTGACCACCCCTCTCTGGCAGGCCGCTTGGGCCGCCGCGAGGGGATCGGGGAGAGCGACGCCCGCCACCGCCTAGACCGACTGGCCCGGTCCCAGGCGGTCGAAAAAGAAGATTACCTCGGTTCGGCCTGTTTCGGCCCCCGCATCCGCAACGAGCCTTTCCCCAAGGGCTTCTCGCTCCCCAGAGATACCCCTAAGTTCAACGGATCAGTGAAACCAGAGGACTGGCTGGTAGACTACTCCACAGCCGTCAGCATAGCCACCGGCAACTGGCGTGTTGCGGTGAAGTACGTGCCTCTTATGCTCCAGGGCACGGCCCGGACATGGCTGAACAGCCTCAAACCCAACAGCATCAATGGCTGGTTGGACTTCACCGACTCCTTCACTCGCAACTTCACCAGCACCTACAAGTGTCCTCCCAAGCCGCGCCAGCTCTCCCTATGCGTCCAAGGCCCAGATGAGTCGGCCCGCGATTATCTGACACGTTGGGCAGAGCTGCAAAACTCTTGTAAAGGAGTGCACGAAGTACAAGCCATCTAATATTTCACGGCCGGGTGCAGAGAAGGCACCTTACTCAAACATAAACTCCTTTGTGACGAGCCGGCCACGCTGGACGAGTTGTTGAGCATAGCAGACAAGTACGCCACCACCGATTCCTCCATGAAGACCGAGCTGCAAGTGGATGCTTCTGGCAAGATGACTCCTCCAACCCCCAAGACGCCGGCTGGAGAGTCTAGCCGACGCCAGCAGCCAAACGACCACAAACGCAAGACCCACACGCCTGCTCCCAACAGCCGGCTGGTGGCGGCAGTTGACGGCCAGCAGCCAGAAGCTCAAGCAGGACCCAAGCGCCAGAAGGGCGGCAAGCCAGTCTGGCAGCCAGCTTTCTCCTTCGACCAAGCTCTGGACGCCCCCTGCAAGTTCCACAGTGGCGCGAAGCCTTCCAACCACACCACGCGAAAGTGCCATTGGCTCACAAGGATCGCCAGGGAGGAAGCTCTGCCACCGCCGCCTGCTGGGCAGCCGGCCCCGCCTCCCTATCCGCCGGCTGCACGTCCTAGCGGCCAGGTCCAGGACGAATTCCCAGAAGAGAACGGGGCCTATGTCGTCTTCACCAGCCAGATGGACGATAGGCACAGCCGGCGCCAGTAGCGCAGAGAAGTCAATACCGTTGCCGTCAAAGACCCGGAATTTATGCACTGGTATGAGAGGCCTGTCAGCTGGAGCCGAGAGGATCACCCGGCTGTCATGCCGTCACCAGGGGCCTATGCCTTGGTCCTGGATGCTACTCTCTCCACCGACTGGCGGGCTTGTCATTTCTCCCGAGTACTGGTAGATGGCGGCAGCAACACCAACATCATGTACCGCGACACCATGGAGAAGTTGGGCATCAAAGAAAAGCAGCTTCAGCCTACCAGGACTGTGTTTCATGGCATTGTGCCAGGCCTCTCTTGCTCACCAATCGGCAAGGCCAAGATTGATGTCCTGTTTGGTGACAAGATGCATTTCCGGAGAGAGCCAGTCTGGTTTGAAGTGGTGAACCTGGAAAGTCCCTATCACGTGATCTTGGGCCGGCCTGCTCTTGCAAAGTTCACGGCAGTACCCCATTATGCCTACCTCAAGATGAAGATGCCGGGCCCCAAGGGAATAATCACCATAGCCGGGGACTACAAGAAGTCCATCGCATGCGCAACAGCCAGCAGCCGTCTGGCCGAGTCCCTTGTCGTAGCTGAAGAAAAGCGCCGCCTGGACGGCTGGTGGCAATGGCTGGTGAGCAGCCAGCCATACCAGCCGATCCCAGGGAGGCGGAGCCGCAGGGCTCGTTCCAACCAGCCAAGGAGACAAGGAAGATTGCCTTGGACCCATCTCACCCAGAGCAATTTGCTTTCATAGGGTCAAACCTAGACAACAAATAGGAAAGCGAGCTCGTCGATTTCCTCCGTGAGAATCGGGATATCTTTGCATGGTCCCCCAAAGACATGCCGGGTGTCCCGACGGATTTCACCGAGCACAAACTCCATGTGAGAGAAGATGCAAAGCCCGTCAGGCAGCCGCTACGCCGCCTGTCAGAAGAGAAGAGAAGAGTTGTTGGGGAAGAAGTTGCCCGCCTACTAGCAGCCAGCTTCATAATGGAAGTTTTCTATCCAGAATGGCTCACAAACCCGGTCCTAGTACTGAAGAAGAACAAAAAATGGCGCATGTGCATTGATTACACCAGCCTCAACAAAGCTTGCCCTAAAGATCCGTTTGCTCTGCCGCGAATAGATCAAGTGATTGACTCCACAGCCGGATGCGAGCTGCTATCATTCCTTGATGCTTATTCCGGGTATCACCAGATCAAGCTCGATCCGGCCGACCGCCTGAAGACCACCTTCCTCACGCCATTTGGGGCCTTCTGTACCTGACCATGACATTTGGCCTAAGGAACACCGGCGCCACCTTCAGCGTTGCATGTTGAAGTGTCTCCTCGAGCAACTTGGCAGAAACGCCCACGTTTATGTGAATGATATCGTGGTGAAGACGGAGAAGAGAGAAACTCTTTTGGAAGATCTCCAAGAGACATTTGAGAACTTGCGCCGCTTTCGGATCAAGCTAAACCTGGAGAAATGCGTCTTCGGGGTACCCGCCGACCAACTCCTTGGCTTCCTGGTATCTGAACGCGGCATCGAGTGCAACCCCGCAAAGATCAAGGCCATTAAGAGAATGGAGCGGCCAACTCATGTGCGAGATGTCCAGAAATTCACGGGGTGCCTGGCATCTCTCAGCCGTTTCGTCAGCCGGCTGGGAGAAAAGGCACTCCCCCTGTATCAACTGATGAAGATGACCACTTGCTTTGAGTGGAACGACCAGGCAGATGAAGCTTTCCAGCAGCTCAAGAGACTGCTGTCCACCCCGCCTGTCCTGGCGGCGCCAGCAGACAAGGAACCCATGTTCCTTTACATAGCCGCCACCAGCCGGGTGGTCAGCACTGTCATTGTGGTCCAGCGCCCAGAAGACGGCAGAGCCTTGCCCGTCCAGAGGCCGGTCTACTACTTGAGCGAGGTGCTGTCAGTGTCCAAGCAGAACTACCCCCACTACCAGAAGATGTGCTACGGCGTGTACTTCATCGCCAAGAAACTGAAGCAGTACTTCCAAGAGCATCCAATCACGGTCATGTGCACGGCCCCGCTCGCTGAAATCATGGGCAATAGAGATGCCTCAGGAAGAGTGGCCAAGTGGGCCATAGAGCTGGCTCCCTTCGCCATCTTCTACCAGCCACGCACCACCATCAAGTCGCAAGCATTGGCCGACTTCCTCGTCGACTGGGCCGAAACCCAGTACCAGCCACCTGTTCCAGACTCAACCCATTGGTGGATGCACTTTGACGGGTCAAAGATGCGCACTGGCTTGGGAGCCGGCGTCGTCCTCACTTCCCCCAAGGGCGACAAACTCAAGTACACCCTGCTGATCCACTTCGCCGCCTCTAACAACGTGGCCGAGTACGAGGCACTTATCCACGGGCTCCAGATGGCCAAAGAGATTGGTATGCGCCGAGAGCTTTTCTATGGTGACTCAGACTTGGTTGTCCAGCAGTCATCTAGGGACTGGGACGCCAAAGACGCAAACATGGCAAGCTATCATTTCCTTGTCCAGCAGATCAGTGGACACTTTGATGGCCGCGAGTTCCTCCATGTACCACGAGCCGACAACATGCAAGCCGACACCTTGGCACGAATCGGCTCCACCCGCCAAGCAATACCAGCAGGCGTGTCTCTTCAATGCCTACGCAAGCCGTCTATCAAGCCTTCACGAGAGTCGGAGTCAATTTTCATACCAGCCGATCCTGGAGCAGACGGCCCGGCAACTCCAGCAGCCGACCCGGAGACTGCTCCGGCAGGCGGCCTTGATACTCCAACTCCAACTGCCGGCTCGGGGACTCTGGAAGCATGACAGGCGGCTCAGCCCAGCCCTCCGCCTCCCAGCCCAACCACCCTGGCCTCTCTGGCAGAAGCAATAGGAGTCTCAGCGCCGTTTTGGGCACATCCAATCCTCACCTTCCTGCTCAGAAGAGAGCTGCACGCAGATGAAACCTTGGCACGACAAGTTCAACGCCGAGCTTCGGCATACACCATAGTCAACAAAGATCTTGTCAGAAGAAGTGCAACGGGTGTCTTCCAGCGCTGCGTAGAAGCAAAAAAAGTTTTGGCTATCCTGAAGGACATTCACCAAGGGGAATGTGGCCATCACGCGACCTCAAGATCCCTCGTCGCCAAAGCCTTCCGCCACGTTTTCTTCTGGCCGACTGCTTTGGACGACGCCAAAGATTTGGTAAAAAAGTGCAACGGCTGCCAGCGCTTCAGTTCCAAGCAACACTTGCCGGCTTCTGCACTCAAAATCATTCCGATCACTTGGCCATTTGCTGTCTGGGGGCTGGATATGGTGGGCCCCTTCAAGACAGCCAGAGGCGGCTTGACACATTTACTCATGGCAGTGGACAAATTCACCAAGTGGTGTTGGGGAACGTAGTATTTTCAAAAATTTCCTACGATCACGCAAGATCTATCTACTAGATGCATAGCAACGAGAGGGGAGAGTGTGTCTACGTACCCTCGTAGACCGAAAGCGGAAGCGTTTATCAACGCGGTTGATGTAGTCGTGCACCTTCACGATCCATCCCGATCTAGTACCGAACGTACGGCACCTCCGCTTTCAGCACACGTTCAGCTCGATGACGTCCTCGCCTTCTTGATCCAGCAAGACGGGCGAAGTAGTAGATGAGTTCCGGCAGCACGACGGCGTGGTGACGGTTGTTGATGAAGAACAATCTCTGCAGGGCTTCGCCAAGCACTACAGAAACTACATGGAGGATAAACTAGATGGTCGGGGTAGCCGGCACATGGCTTGGTGTATCTTGACGTGTCTTGGGTGCTAGCCCTACCCCTCTATTTATATGTTGAGCCTTGGGGTCGAAACTTGGAGAAAAAGCCTTCACAAAGTCGGTTTCACCCGAAAGGCAAGAGTCCTTCTCGGACTCCAGGGCCAGACGCCAGGGTTCCTGGCGTCTGGACCCAGACGCCAGGGACCCTGGCGTCTGGCCCCTGGACTCCGCAAAACTTCCTTTTGCGCTTTCCAAAAACCTTGTGTGCTTTCCCTTTTGGCCCAAATAAAGTGTTCTCGTACCCAAATACTTCGGGAAACATCCGGAACCCCTTCCGGAGGTCAAACACTATTATCTCAAATATTAATCTGTATCTCTGGACCATTCCGGAGTTCCTCGTCATGTCCGTGATCACATCCGAGACTCCGAATAACATTCGGTCACCAACATACATAACTCATTAAATACTATATCGTCAATGAATGTTTAAGCGTGCGGACCCTACGGGTTCGAGAACTATGTAGACATGACCGAGACATCTCTCCGGTCAATAACCAATACCGGAACCTGGATGCCCATATTGGCTCCTACATATTCTATGAAGATCTTTATCAGTCGAACCGCATAACAACATACGTTGTTCCCTTTGTCATCGGTATGTTACTTGCCTGAGATTCGATCATCGGTATCTCAATACCTAGTTCAATCTCGTTACCGTCAAGTCTCTTTACTCGTTTCGTAATTCATCATCCCGCAACTAACTCATTAGTTGCAATGCTTGCAAGGCTTAAGTGATGTGCATTACCGAGGGGGCCCAGAGATACCTCTCCGACAATCGGAGTGACAAATCCTAATCTCGAAATACGCCAACCCAACAAGTACCTTCAGAGACACCTGTAGAGCACCTTTATAATCACCCAGTTACGTTGTGACGTTTGGTAGCACACAAAGTGTTCCTCCGATATTCGGGAGTTGCATAATCTCATAGTCATAGGAACATGTAGAAGTCATGAAGAAAGCAATAGCTATCAAACTAAACGATCAAGTTGCTAAGCTAACGGATGGGTCTTGTCCATCACATCATTCTCCTAATGGTGTGACCCCATTGATCAAATGACAACTCATGTCTATGGTTAGGAAACATAACCATCTTTGATCAATGAGCTAGTCTAGTAGAGGCATACTAGGGACACTCTGTTTTGTCTATGTATTCACACATGTACTAAGGAAATATAAAATAACAACTTTATTATTGCCTCTAGGGCATATTTCCTTCAGTTTCCCACTTGCACTAGAGTCAATAATCTAGATTACAAAGTGATGATCTTCACACCCATGGAGTCCTGGTGCTGATCATGTTTTGCCCGTGGAAGAGGCTTAGTCAACGGGTCTGCAACATTCAGATCCATATGTATCTTGCAAATCTCTATATCTCCCTCCTTGACTAGATCGCGGATGGAATTGAAGCGTCTTTTGATGTGCTTTGTTCTCTTGTGAAAACTGGATTCCTTCGCCAAGGCTATTGCTCCAGTGTTGTCACAAAAGATTTTCATTGTACCCGATGCACTAGGTATTACACCTAGATCGGATATGAACTCCTTCATCCAGACTCCTTCATTTGCTGCTTTCGAAGCAGCTATGTATTCCGCTTCACACGTAGATCCCGCCACGACGCTCTGCTTGGAACTGCACCAACTGACAGCTCCACCGTTCAATAAAAATACATATCCGGTTTGTGACTTAGAGTCATCCGGATCAGTGTCAAAGCTAGAATCGACGTAACCGTTTATGACGAGCTCTTTGTCACCTCCATATACGAGAAACATATCCTTTGTCCTTTTCAGGTATTTCAGGATGTTCTTGACCGCTGTCTAGTGATCCACTCCTGGATAACTTTGGTACCTCCCTGCTAGACTTATAGCAAGGCACACATCAGGTCTGGTACACAACATTGCATACATGATAGATCCTATGGCTGAGGCATAGGGAATGACTTTCATTTTCTCTCTATCTTCTGCAGTGGTCGGGCATTGAGTCTTACTCAACTTCATACCTTGTAACACAGGCAAGAACCCTTTCTTTGACTGATCCATTTTGAACTTCTTCAAAACTTTATCAAGGTATGTGCTTTGTGAAAGTCCAATTAAGTGTCTTGATCTATCTCTATAGATCTTGATGCCTAATATATAAGCAGCTTCACCGAGGTCTTTCATTGAAAAACTCTTATTCAAGTATCCTTTTATGCTATCCAAAAATTCTATATCATTTCCAATCAATAATATGTCATCCACATATAATATTAGAAATGCTACAGAGCTCCCACTCACTTTCTTGTAAATACAGGCTTCTCCAAAAGTCTGTATAAAACCATATGCTTTGATCACCTCATCAAAGCGTATATTCCAACTCCGAGATGCTTGCACCAGTCCATAGATGGATCACTGGAGCTTGCATACTTTGTTAGCACCTTTTGGATCGGCAAAACCTTCTGGTTGCATCATATACAACTCTTCTTTGAGATATCCATTAAGGAATGCAGTTTTGACATCCATTTGCCAGATTTCATAATCATAAAATGCGGCAATTGCTAACATGATTCGGACAGACTTAAGCATCGCTACAGGTGAGAAAGTCTCACCGTAGTCAACTCCTTGAACTTGTCGAAACCCTTTCGCAACAAGTCGAGCTTTGTAAACAGTAACATTACCGTCTGCGTCGGTCTTCCTCTTGAAGATCCATTTATTTTCGATGGCTTGCCGATCATCGGGCAAGTCAACCAAAGTCCACACTTTGTTCTCATACATGGATCCCATCTCAGATTTCATGGCCTCAAGCCATTTTGCGGAATCTGGGCTCATCATCCTTCCTCATAGTTCGTAGGTTCATCATGGTCTAGTAACATGACTTCCAAAACTGGGTTGCCGTACCACTCTGGTGCGGAACGTACACTGGTTGATCTACGACGTTTAGCAGAAACTTGATCCGAAGTTTCATGATCATCATCATTAGCTTCCTCACTGATTGGTGTAGGAATCACTGGAACAATTTTCTGTGATGTACTACTTTCCAATTCAGGAGAAGGTACAATTACCTCATCAAGTTCTACTTTCCTCCCACTCACTTCTTTCGAGAGAAACTCCTTCTCTAGAAAGGATCTATTCTTAGCAACGAATATCTTGCCTTCGGATCTGCGATAGAAGGTGTACCCAACAGTCTCTTTTGGGTATCCTATGAAGACACATTTCTCCGACTTGGGTTCGAGCTTATCAGGTTGAAGCTTTTTCACATAAGCATCGCAGCCCCAAACTTTAAGAAATGACAACTTTGGTTTCTTGCCAAACCACAGTTCATAAGGTGTCGTATCAACGGATTTAGATGGTGCCCTATTTAACGTGAATGCAGCTGTCTCTAAAGCATAACCCCAAAACGATAGTGGTAAATCGGTAAGAGACATCATAGATCGCACCATATCCAATAAAGTACGGTTACGACGTTCGGACACACCATTATGCTGTGGTGTTCCGGGTGGCGTGAGTTGTGAAACTATTCCACATTGTTTCAAATGAAGACCAAACTCGTAACTCAAATATTCTCCTCCACGATCAGATCGTAGAAACTTTATTTTCTTGTTACGATGATTCTCTACTTCACTCTGAAATTCTTTGAACTTTTCAAATGTTTCAGACTTGTGTTTCATTAAGTAGATATACCCATATCTGCTTAAATCATCAGTGAAGGTCAGGAAATAACGATACCCGCCGCGAGCTTCAACACTCATTGGCCCACATACATCAGTATGTATGATTTCCAACAAATCTGTTGCTCGCTCCATAGTTCCGTAGAACGGAGTTTTAGTCATCTTGCCCATGAGGCATGGTTCGCAAGCACCAAGTGATTCATAATCAAGTGATTCCAAAAGTCCATCACTATGGAGTTTCTTCATGCGCTTTACACCAATATGACCTAAACGGCAGTGCCACAAATAAGTTGCACTATCAATATTAACCTTGCATCTTTTGGTTTCAATATTATGAATATGTGTATCACTACAATCGAGATCCAATAAGAATAGACCACTCTTCAAGGGTGCATGACCATGAAAGATATTATTCATAAAAATAGAACAACCATTATTCTCTGATTTAAATGAATAACCGTCTCGCAACAAACAAGATCCAGATATAATGTTCATGCTCAACGCTGGCACCAAATAACAATTATTTAGGTCTAAAACTAATCCCGAAGGTAGATGTAGAGGTAGCGTGCCGACGGCGATCACATCGACTTTGGAACCATTTCCCACGCGCATCGTCACCTCGTCCTTAGCCAATCTTCGTTTAATCCGTAGTCCCTGTTTCGAGTTACAAATATTAGCAACCGAACCGGTATCAAATACCCAGGTACTACTACGAGCATTAGTAAGGTACACATCAATAACATGTATATCACATATACCTTTGTTCACCTTGCCATCCTTCTTATCCGCCAAATACTTGGGGCAGTTCCGATTCCAGTGTCCAGTCCCCTTGCAGTAGAAGCACTCAGTTTCAGGCTTAGCTCCACACTTGGGTTTCTTCATGGGAGTAGCAACTGTCTTGCTATTCTTCTTGAAGTTCCCCTTCTTTCCCTTGCCCTTTTTCTTGAAACTAGTGGTTTTGTTAACCATCAACACTTGATGCTCCTTTTTGATTTCTACCTCCGCAGCCTTGAGCATAGCGAAGAGCTCGGGAATTGTCTTTTGCATCCCTTGCATATTATAGTTCATCACGAAGCCTTTATAGCTTGGTGGCAGTGATTGAAGAACTCTATCAATAACACTATCCTCGTCAACTTTGCAACCAAGTTGAGTCATATGATTGTAGTACCCAGACATTCTGAGCAAGTGTTCACTGATAGAACTATTCTCCTCCATCTTGCAGCTGTAGAACTTATTGGAGATCTCATATTTCTCAATCCGGGCATTTTCTTGAAATATTAACTTCAACTCCTGGAACATCTCATATGGTCCATGACGTTCAAAACGTCGTTGAAGTCCCGGTTCTAAGCCGTAAAGCATGGCACACTGAACTATCGTGTAGTCATCAGACCGCGACTGCCAGACGTTCAAAGCGTCTACATTAGCGGGAGGGGGCTTGTCACCTAGCGGTGCTTCAAGGACATAATTCTTCTGTGCAGCAATGAGGATAATCCTCAAGTTACGGACCCAGTCCGTGTAATTGCTACCATCATCTTTCAACTTAGCTTTCTCTAGGAATGCATTAAAATTCAAAGGAACGGTAGCACGGGCCATTGATCTACAACAATATAGATATGCAAAAACTATCAGGACTAAGTTCATGATAAATTAAAGTTCAATTTAATCATATTATTTAAAGAACTCCCACTTAGATAGACATCCCTCCGGTCATCTAAATGATCACGTGATCCAAATCAACTAAACCATGTCCGACCATCACGTGAGATGGAGTAGTTTCAATGGTGAACATCTTATGTTGATCATATCTACTATATGATTCACGCTCGACCTTTTGGTCTCCAGTGTTCCGAGGCCATATCTGCATATGCTAGGCTCGTCAAGTTTAACCTGAGTATTCTGCGTGTGCAAAACTGGCTTACACCCGTTGTATTTGAACGTAGAGCTTATCACACCCGATCATCATGTGGTGTCTCGGCACGACGAACTTTCGCAACGGTGCATACTCAGGGAGAACACTTATACCTTGAAATTTAGTAAGGGATCATCTTATAATGCTACCGTCGTTCTAAGCAAAATAAGAAGCATAAAAAGATAAACATCACATGCAATCATAATATGTGACACGATATGGCCATCATCATCTTGTGCTTTTGATCTCCATCTCCAAAGCACCGTCATGATCACCTTCGTCACCGGCGCGACACCTCGATCTCCATCGTAGCATCGTTGTCCTCTCACCAACTATTGCTTCTACGACTATCGCTACCGCTTAGTGATAAAGTAAAGCAATTACATGGCGATTGCATTTCATACAATAAAGCGACAACCATATGGCTCCTGTCAGTTGCCGATAACTTTACAAAACATGATCATCTCATACAAAAACGTATAACTCATCATGTCTTGACCATATCACATCACAACATGCCCTGCAAAAACAAGTTAGACATCCTCTACTTTGTTGTTGCAAGTTTTACGTGGCTGCTACGGGCTTAGCAAGAACCGTTCTTACCTACGCATACAAAACCACAACGATGTTTCGTCAAGTATGTGTTGTTTTAACCTTCACAAGGACCGGGCGTAGCCACACTCGATTCAGATAAAGTGAGAGAGACAGACACCCGCCAGTCACCTTTAAGCAACGAGTGCTCATAACGGTGAAACCAGTCTCGCGTAAGCGTACGCGTAATGTCGGCCCGGGCCGCTTCATCTCACAATACCGCTGAACCAAAGTATCACATGCTGGTAAGCAGTATGACTAGTATCGTCCACAACTCACTTGTGTTCTACTCGTGCATATTATCTACGCATAGACCTGGCTCTTGATGCCACTATTGGGGAACGTAGTATTTTCAAAAATTTCCTACGATCACGCAAGATCTATCTACTAGATGCATAGCAACGAGAGGGGAGAGTGTGTCTACGTACCCTCGTAGACCGAAAGCGGAAGCGTTTATCAACGCGGTTGATGTAGTTGTGCACCTTCACGATCCGTCCCGATCTAGTACCGAACGTACGGCACCTCCGCGTTTAGCACACGTTCAGCTCGATGACGTCCTCGCCTTCTTGATCCAGCAAGAAGGGCGAAGTAGTAGATGAGTTCCGGCAGCACGACGGCGTGGTGACGGTTGTTGATTAAGAACAATCTCTGCAGGGCTTCGCCAAGCACTACAGAAACTAGACGGAGGATAAACTAGAGAGTCGGGGTAGCCGGCACACGGCTTGGTGTATCTTGATGTGTCTTGGGTGCTAGCCCTACCCCTCTATTTATATGTTGAGCCTTGGGGTAGATACTTGGAGAAAAAGCCTTCACAAAGTCGGTTTCACCCGAAAGGCAAGACTCCTTCTCGGACTCCAGGGCCAGACGCCAGGGACCCTGGCGTCTGGCCCCTAGACTCCGCAAAACTTCCTTTTGCGCTTTCCAAAAACCTTGTGTGCTTTCCCTTTTGGCCCAAATAAAGTGTTCTCGTACCCAAACACTTCGAGAAACATCCGGAACCCCTTCCGGTGAATTCCGGAACCCTTCCGGAGGTCAAACACTATTATCTCATATATTAATCTTTATCTCCGGACCATTCTGGAGTTCCTCATCATGTTCGTGATCACACCCGGGACTCCGAATAACATTCGGTCACCAAAATACATAACTCATTAAATACTATATCGTCAACGAACGTTTAAGCGTGCGGACCCTACGGGTTCGAGAACTATGTAGACATGACCGAGACATCTCTCCGGTCAATAACCAATAGCGGAACCTGGATGTCCATATTGGCTCCTACATATTCTACGAAGATCTTTATCGGTCGAACCGCATAACAACATACGTTGTTCCCTTTGTCATCGGTATGTTACTTGCCTGAGATTCGATCGTCGGTATCTCAATACCTAGTTCAATCTCGTTACCGTCAAGTCTCTTTACTCATTCCGTAATACATCATCCCGCAACTAACTCATTAGTTGTAATGCTTGCAAGGCTTAAGTGATGTGCATTACCGAGAGGGCCCAGAGATACCTCTCCGACAATCGGAGTGACAAATCCTATTCTCGAAATACGCCAACCCAACAAGTACCTTCAGAGACACCTGTAGAGCACCTTTATAATCACCCAGTTACGTTGTGACGTTTGGTAGCACACAAAGTGTTCCTCTGGTATTCGGGAGTTGCATAATCTCATAGTCATATGAACATGTATAAGTCATGAAGAAAGTAATAGCAATAAAACTAAACGATCAAGTTGCTAAGCTAACGGATGGGTCTTGTCCATCACATCATTCTCCTAATGGTGTGACCCCATTGATCAAATGACAACTCATGTCTATGGTTAGGAAACATAACCATCTTTGATCAATGAGCTAGTCTAGTAGAGGCATACTAGGGACACTCTGTTTTGTCTATGTATTCACACATGTACTAAGTTTCCGGTTAATACAATTCTAGCATGAATAATAAACATTTATCATGATATAGGGAAATATAAAATAACAACTTTATTATTGCCTCTAGGGCATATTTCCTTCAAGTGGATCGAAGCAAAACCGATCAAGAAACTCAACGGCCCAACTACTGTGACATTCATCGCAGACATCACAGTCCGGTATGGCATACCGCACCGCATCATCACTGACAACGGCACAAATTTTGCCAAAGGCGCACTGGCCCATTTCTGTGCAACACAAGGCATCCGACTGGACCTAGCGTCCGTTGCCCACCCACAGTCCAACGGCCAAGTTGAGCATGCCAACAGCCTTATCCTGTCTCGCATCAAGCCCCGGCTGGTCAAACCTTTGGAACGATCAGCCGGCTGCTGGATCGAAGAGTTGCCGTCTGTCCTCTGGAGCCTCAGAACTACTCTGAACAAATCCACCGGCTTCACTCCTTTCTTCCTTGTTTATGGGGCCGAGGCCGTCATCCCAACAGATGTTGAGTTTGACTCGCCCCGCGTCACCATGTATACGGAAGCCGAAGCGAAAGAAGCACGCGAAGACGGCGTAGACCTACTCGAGGAGGCCCGGCTGGTAGCACTCAGCCACTCCACCATTTACCAGTAGGGTCTCCGCCGCTATCACAGTCGGCGAGTCAAGCCACGCTCCTTCCGCGAGGGGGGCCTTGTGCTCCGGCTGATCCAGCGAACAGCCGGCCAGCACAAGCTCTCGGCTCCTTGGGAAGGACCGTTCATCATCAGCAAGGTACTAGGCAACGACGCCTACTACCTCATTGATGCCTAGAAGCCAAGAGCACGCAATAGAGACGACTCGGGCAAGGAGTCGGAGCGCCCATGGAACGCAAACCTACTTCGTCGCTTTTACAACTAAAAGACAGTATGTGTCGCGCTATCTATTTTATTTTGAAAACCAATGGGACCCCCAAAGAGTTCTCAGGGACTGCCCAACCCTTTATCTATGTGATAAGAATTATGCCTATGAATGAGTATTGTTCATTCCTTTGTCCGGTACCGGAGCCTAGCAGACGGCCCAGGGACTGGCCGCCCAGCCCTATGTTTAAATTTTTCCTTAAAATAGTCGGACAAGTAATGTGACGACATCCAAGCCCTCTCCCGCCTTCAGTCACAGACTCGCAGAACGCGGCCGTCTGACTGGCAGGAGCCAAAGGCAAGAAGTGGTGCCCACATGAAAAATGGCTAAGGAAAACAGACATAGGGCAAGGCGGCCCTTCATACAAATCAGCCGGCTATTACGCAGCCGGCCAGCCGGCCTCAGGCTTAGCCACGCCGCCTTCCAAAGGGCGGGATACTTGCCCATCCGGAAAACAACCAAGTACCTGACCCAGCCACAGAACCACAGAGTGGCTGTCTGGCTGGCAGGACGGTAGTTAAAGGAGACAGCAAAAGAAAATCGCCCTAAGGAACCAAGGGCGGGGCTAATCCCAGGACTCGGCACAATTGCATAAAAACCATGCAGCATTAAAAGAATATTTACATCAAACAGGCCTCAAAGGCCGCCTCCCAGTAACAGCTTACTTATACACCCAACGGGTGGAATTGTTCGGACTAATCCTACCAAGTCTTACAAAGAAACAGGAACCAAAAGATACAAGAATAAAAGCCTAGGGCGCAGCAGGCAGAGCGAGCGGCACGACGGAGCCGGCTTCCGAGGGGGCCGCTTGGCGGGTCTCGGCCTGGCCACTTCCGACAGCAAGCGGAGCCACCACACCTGGTCCGCTTATCGAGGATCGGTCAGGCTGGTGGCTAGCAGACGGATCCGCCTCCTGGGAGATGGCCTCCTCCTCGCTATCTCCCTCCTCCTTGCCCACATCGCTGGAGGCGATCTCCTCGTCCGGCTCCTCCGACGCTGCCAGGTCCAGCCCAAAGTTGTTGGGTGGCACCACATGGCCATTATCATCCAACTCTGGGACGAAGATGGAGGTGTCGGCGTACTTGGCAAGGGCGGCGGCACGTCTGGCAAGGTCCCTTTGCACCGCGGCCAGCTCAGGCTCAGCCTCCACACGGAAGGTCACCAGCTATTCGAGGCTCAAGTCTGGGTACCAGCCCTTGGCAAACTCCAGGGCGGTCCGCGCACCAGCCCTCGCTGCGACACCCTTCCAGGCCTCGAAGCGGTGGCCGGCCGCCTCCAGCCAGTCGGCAGTCCGACTGGGAGTGCGGAGTACCGGAGCACCTGGCCAGAGGGCGGCCAGCACTTGGGCACCAGCGCACTGCAGGCAGCGAAGCAGGCGATGGACCGGCTGGAGGCGCACCTTGACAGCAAGAAGCTGCTCGGCTGGGGTCCTGGGCGCGTTAGGTGCGATCACCCGGCCCGCCTTGCGCCTCTCGTCACGCTCGGCCTCGATGGCCTGGGTGGCGGCCACAGAGTAGCCCGGGAAGAACTCTGCCAAAACTAGAAGAAAAATCAGAAGAAAAGAAAGGCGGCTGTAACAGATGGCAAGTACAAGAAGAAAGGGCAGACATCTCACCTTTGAGCAAGTCTGCAATGGCTATATAGCCATCTTGCCGAGCCGCCTCCTTCTCGACCCAGTTCGAGCGCTCGGCCTCGAATTCTGCCCGAAGAAACGTCTCGGCTTCCGACATCTTCCCGAGCTCAACCTTGTGGGCCGCCGTCTGGTCTGCCAGCTCCTTGGCCAGGTGGTCACGGTCCTGAGCGGCAAGATCGCGCTCTCGCTCCTTGGCAGCTATCTCCGACTGGGCCTCGCCCAGCTCGTTGCGGAGGTTGGTGATACGTCCAAAATGCATCACTATTTTATATCGTAATTTATCCTTATTCATTGATATATTTCACATTACGATGATGTTCTTATGTTGTTTTGGCCTATTTTACACAGTTTGCAAATTTTCGGTGCCGAAGCAGCAAACGCAGGATTCAGCAGTAAAAAGTGGACGCTGAGTTGCTGAAGAAGAATACCTCCAAATTACCTGAAAATCGACGGAGGGTATTTTCCAGATGGATCACGAAGGCCCGCAAAAGGGCAACCAGAGGGGGGCCACAGGGCGTCCAGGCGCCCTGGGGGGGCGGCCCCACCCCTGGCCACGCCGGGGGGGCGCCTGGAGCCCCTGGCCCACCTCCGGCTGCCCCTTTTTGCCTATATACTCCTCGTTACCCAAAAACCCTAAAAACAGAGTTTTGACAGAGTTCCGCCGCCGCTCCGTGGCGGAAACCTACAGAGAAGAAAAAGCCATCTCTGGCGGGCAGATTCCGCCGGGGAGATCACCTCCCGGAAGGGGAGATCATCGCCATCGTCATCACCATCGTCACGGGCATCATCGAGATCATCATCAACATCATCCCCAACATCAGCACCATCTCCATCTTCATCCAAATCTCATCTCACAATTGCAACTTGTGTTGTAACCCGTACTATCTATCCTCTCTACTCCATCGGTGTTGATTACTACTTTGTGGTGAATGCTATTGAGTTTTGTTGGAGAAATATCATTATGTCCAGATTGTTTATCATCCATTTATCTCCACTGATCATGATCTCTTTTATGTCTTGTGAGTAGTTACCTTAGTTCTTGAGGACATGGGAAAAGTCTTGTTGTTAGTAGTCATATGATGTTGAAGTAATATGTGTTGTTTGATACTTAAGTTGTGTTGTTATTCTACTAGTGGTGTTGTGTGAGTCGAACACTCAACACTTCACCTTATTAAGGACCTAGGGGAATACATTGTGTACAAAGAATGCTTACGGTGGGTTGCCGGAGTGACAGAAACCTGAACCCCAGTTCGCACGCTTTTGCACAAGGGAACAATGGATCATCGATCGTATTGCTATGGTTAGGCTTTTGCCTTAAATACTATCTTGTATTTGCGGATGCTTGCAAGGTGTTTAATCATAAGAGTGCACTCATCTTAGTCTAGAGAGTGTACTAGCATAGATCCATCCACTCAACACTTGTCAACACATAACATAGTACCGATACGGAATATGGCGAAAGCACATGACCACCTCTCCCGTGTGTCCTCAAGAACACTTTAGCCTTTATAAGGTCAGTTGCTAGGCCTCTCCTTTGCTCAGAAAGGATTGGGCCACTTGTTACTCCTCAGTGCCTTTTTACTTTGTTCGCTTTTACTTTCCTGTTGCTTATATCAAGAAAACCCCTAAAAAGTTATCTTTCAGTGCTTGCAGTAATTCCTTGCTCAGAATCGTTTATCAATACCTTCTGCTCCTCGTTGGGTTCGACACTCTTACTTATCGAAAACGCTGCAATAGATCCCTTACGGTTGTGGGTCATCAAGTACTGTTTTCTGGCGCCGTTGCCGGGGAGTGTAGTACTATTGGTAAAGTGAAACTGGTAAGGAAGTTTTTATATTTCTGTTTTTATTTTTGCTGTTGCTACTCTTTGTCCTTATGGACAACCTTGCTATTGGATCGTTGCTTGTGGGAAGACGCCCCACACCTGTGGTGGTTGCTCCTCCCCCTACTGAAATTGTGCCCTATAAAATACCAGCTGGTATTATCGATTATGTTTTGGCTAATCGTTATGCAGGAGACAGACACCCCGGTGAACACTTGCTATATCTGTCACAACTATGTTCATTATTTAAGCTTGCAGGTGTATCAATGGAGTTTGTCGTGAGGAAATTATTTGCCGTATCGCTTATAGATAAAGCTTCAGATTGGTATAAGCTTCTCGATAACTCGCACTTGCTTGATTGGCAAGAGCTTATGTCTCTCTTTTATACTAAGTTTTATCCTCTTCATGAAATTCATCGAGACATGAACTATATCTATAACTTTAGGTCTCGTGACGGAGAGAGCATTGCTCAAGCTTGGGGGAGATTGAAATCCCTAATGCTCAAATGTCCTATTCATGAGCTCCCCAAGGAAATTATACTTACAATTTTTTATGCCAGGCTTTCTCGTCAGGGTAAGGAGATGCTGGATGCCTCCTCTAGTGGGGTATTTCAAACGAAGAGTGTTGAAGAAAGGTGGGATCTCATTGAAAGGATCCAGAGGAATACCGAAGATTGGGAAATCGATAAAGGTATTGAACCCGCTATAAATTATGAGCATGATTATATTGAGAGCTATGTGAAAACTGATTACTTCAATACTTTTTGCTCTAAGATTGGTCTTGATTCCCATCTAATGATTGAATTCTGTAAGGATTTTACCTCTCACGTTGAATCTTTCAAAAAGAAGAGAGACCAGCATCATGAACCTTTCAAAGAGCTACCTGTTGATATTCATGTTGCTGACCCTATTTTGCCTGCAGTTATATATGAAAAGCCTCCTTTTCCCGCAAGGATAAGGGAGCACTCTCTTGTGACAGGCGTAATAAATAAAAGTGAGAGAAGAATTGATGAGCCTGAGGACCAGATCAAGGTCGATCCTCAAGTTGGACCTTGTTACTAATGATGTTTTGGATTCCAATGTAAATTTTTGTGCTGTTTCCACTAACCTTGTCACAGCCAAGAATAAAGGCCCAATTTCAGGTACTCCGGTAGTATCTGTTAAAATAGGAGATCAAAATTATTATGGGCTATGCGATTTGGGATCGAGTGCTAGTGCTATCCCCTATTCACTTTATGAAGAGATCATCGGTGAGATTTCCCCTTGTGAACTTGAAGGAGTTGATGTTACCATTCATCTTGCAAACAGAACAACTATCTCTCCTATCGGAATTGTGAGGGACGTCGAAGTCCTATGTGGAAAGGTAAAATACCCTACCGACTTTCTAGTACTTGGTTCAGAGAGGGACAATTTTTGTCCTATTATTTTTGGTAGACCTTTTCTTAGAACTTGTGGAGCTATAATAGATTGCAAGAAAGGTAAAGTTTCTGTTGAATTCAATGGTGAGCCATATGAATTTAATTTTTCTAAGTTCTCTAAGCAGCCTCGTGGTACCGATTTACCTAGTGATGATAAAATTATTGAAAGTATTGCTTCTATTGCTATTCCCCCTAATGATCCTTTGCAGCAATATATGGAGGACCACGAGAATGATTTGCATATGCAGGAAAGAAATGAACTAGATGAAATATTCTTGAGGCAACCTGCTATCCTGAAGCACAACCTTCCAGTTGAACCTTTGGGAATTTTATCAAAACCAAAAGAAGACCCGGTGTTCGATCTTAAAACTCTTCCCGATACGCTCAAGTATGCTTATTTAGATGAAAAGAAAGTATATCCTGTTATTATCAACTCTAACCTTTCAGGATATGAAGAAGAGCGACTATTGGAAGTGCTTCGTAAACACCGAGGTGCAATTGGCTATACCCTTGATGACCTTAAGGGGATTAGTCCATCTATCTGTCAACATACTATCAACCTTGAGCCTGATGCTAAACCAGTTGTTGATCATCAACGACGGTTGAACCCGAAGATGATGGATGTTGTAAGAACTGAGATTCTCAAGCTTCTAGCCGCATGTATTATCTACCCTATAGCTGATAGTAAGTGGGTAAGCCCGGTACATTGTGTTCCTAAGAAAGGAGGTACAACTGTGGTTCCTAATGATAAGAATGAACTAATACCTCAGAGAACTATTATTGGATATAGAATGTGTATTGATTACAGGAAGCTGAACATGGCAACCAGGAAGGATCACTACCCGCTGCCGTTCATCGACCAAATGCTTGAAAGGTTATCCAAAAATACCCACTTTTGTTACCTCGATGGCTATTCTGGCTTCTCTCAAATTCATGTTAACACTGCTGATCAAGAGAAGACCACTTTTACTTGTCCCTTTGGTACTTATGCTTACAGGCGTATGCCTTTTGGTTTATGTAATGCCCCTGCTACTTTTCAAAGGTGTATGTCTGCTATCTTTCATGGTTTCTCCGAGGAGATTATGGAAGTCTTCATGGACGATTTCTCCGTCTATGGAACTTCCTTTGACCATTGTCTCCACAACCTTAATAAAGTTTTGCAGAGATGTGAGGAAACAAATCTGGTACTCAACTGGGAGAAGTGCCACTTCATGGTTAACGAAGGAATTGTTCTTGGTCACAAGATTTCTGAAAGGGGAATTGAGGTGGACAAGGCCAAGATCGAAGCAATTGAAAGGATGCCCTATCAAAGGGACATCAAAGGTATTCGCAGTTTTCTTGG
The DNA here is from genome assembly GCA_902687465.1 of Secale cereale. Taxonomy (NCBI): domain Eukaryota; kingdom Viridiplantae; phylum Streptophyta; class Magnoliopsida; order Poales; family Poaceae; genus Secale; species Secale cereale. The sequence goes on from LR738711.1 coordinate 62,283,024, forward strand.
TCATGCTGGTTTCTATAGAAGATTTATTAAAAACTTTTCTAAGACTTCGAGGCCCCTCACTAATCTTCTCCAGAAGGACGTTCCTTTTGTATTTGATGAAGATTGTAAGGAAGCTTTTTAAGTTCTTAAGAAAGCTTTAATAACCGCTCCTATAGTACAACCACCTGACTGGAATTTACCTTTTGAGATTATGTGTGATGCTAGTGATTTTGCTGTTGGAGCTGTTTTAGGACAAAGAGTTGATAAGAAATTGAATGTTATACATTATGCTAGTAAAACCCTTGATAGTGCTCAAAGGAATTATGCTACTACTGAGAAGGAATTCTTAGCTGTAGTATTTGCTTGTGATAAGTTTAGACAATATATTGTTGATTCCAAAGTTATTATTCATACTGATCATGCTGCCATTAAGTACCTTATGACAAAGAAGGATGCCAAACCAAGGCTTATCAGATGGGTACTCCTTCTTCAAGAATTTGATTTGCAGATTGTTGATAGGAAAGGAGAAGACAATCCGGTGGCGGACAATCTTTCAAGGATGGAAGATATACCGCATGATCCCATCCCAGTCAACGATAGTTTTCCAGACGAGCAACTTGCCGTTGTAAAAGTACAATCTCTTTCCGATCCTTGGTTTGCAGATTATGCTAATTTTATCGTTGCAAAGTATTTGCCTCCAGGTTTAACATTTCAGCAAAGGAAGAAGTTCTTTCATGATTTGAGGCACTACTTTTGGGATGACCCACATCTTTTCAAAGAAGGCCCCGACGGGATCGTGAGAAGATGCATACCGGAACATGAGCAGAAGGACATTCTCAGATAGTGTCATGATAGAACCTATGGAGGACATCATGCCGGTGAGAGGACTGCACATAAGGTTCTTCAATCAGGTTTTTATTGGCCTACTCTCTTTAATGATGCTAGAAATTATGTTTTAGCCTGTGATAAATGTCAGAGAGTTGGTAACATTAGTAGAAGGAATGAGATGCCTATGAATTACTCACTAGTGATTGAACCTTTTGATTGCTGGGGTTTTGATTTTATGGGTCCTTTTCCTTCTTCGCACAAGTACACTCACATTTTAGTAGCTGTTGATTATGTGACCAAGTGGGTTGAAGCAATCCCCACTGAAAGTGCTGATCACAAGACATCTTTGAAAATTCTCAAAGATGTGATTTTTCCTAGGTTTGGTGTACCTAGGTATCTCATGACTGATGGAGGATCACACTTCACGCATGGAGCTTTTAGAAAAGCTTTAGCCAAGTACGATGTCAATCATAGATTTGCTTCACCATACCATCCTCAAACTAGTGGGCAAGTTGAGCTCACCAATAGAGAGATTAAGTTGATCTTGCAGAAGACAGTAAACAGAAATAGAAAGGACTTGTCAAATAAGTTAGGAGATGCTTTGTGGGCGTATAGAACTGCTTACAAAAACCCCATGGTCATGTCCCCCTATAAGATGGTGTATGGCAAGGCTTGCCATTTGCCATTAGAGTTAGAGCACAAAGCTTTCTGGGCTGTTAGAGAGCTTAATGCTGACCCAAAATTAGCTGGTGAGAAGCGTCTCATGAACTTGACTTCTCTAGATGAATGGAGAAGTGAAGCTTACGAGAGGGCTAAAATGTTCAAGAAAAAGGTAAAGAAGTGGCATGATAGGAGGATTCTGAAACGTGAATTTAATGTTGGTGATAAAGTTTTGTTGTTTAGATCCCGTTTCAGGTTTTCTCCAGGCAAACTACTTTCCAGGTGGGAAGGGCCATTTCATATTGAAGAAGTCTATCGATCTGGTGCAATTAAGATTAACAATTTTGAAGGCACCAAACCTCAAGTTGTGAATGGGCAAAGACTTAAGCATTACATAGGAGGAGACCCTGTCAATGTTGATGTGAATATGATATACACAACAACTCACGAAGAACATGTTGCAGCCCTGTTTCAGACGCCAGCAGAAGCAGAATAAAGAAAAGGTATGTATTACGGTAAGGAAACATCGCGAACCGCCATAAAAGTTCCATATTACGAGTTTTTGCAAAATTAGTAAAATTCTAAGCCTAAGTGGAGCCGGAGACAAGCTCCAGGGGGCCCAGGCGCCCCCCTGGCGTGCCCTACCTCCTGGCCGTGCCGGGAGGCCGCCTGGGCACCCGGGAGTCCGTCTCCGACCCCGCTTTAGCCTGTTACCTTCCTTTCTGTGCATAAATTTTTGCTATATATTTGCCAGGATTGTTCCGGCAACGTATCTTGCGATTTCGTGTGTTTTCTTTTCGATCTGTTTCTGCCAGGGAATCTTTCAGCTGAATCTAGGTGCCATGGCTTCTCCAAGTTCCCCCAAGGACAAGTTCGTCGTCAACGTCATCAACCCTTACCTCGCTGAGGTGAAGAAGCACCCTCAGGTTGTTCGGATGGAGGACGGTGTCCTCTATCAAGAAGATCTGAAGGGACCTATCAAGGAGGGGAGCATCCAGGCCAGGCTAGAAGAAGTGGAGCAAGAAGTCTTCAAGTACAAGAAGATGATCGAGCATGGTGTTGAAGCTAACTTTGACATCATCAACGAGCTGAAGACCTACTTCCTGAAGGAGATGAAGGAGATGTGGAAAAGCATCACCGCATCTGAAGAAAGAATTAAAGAGCTCCAAGGGCAAATTTATGATCTACATCACCAAAACTATGAGTATGAACTAAGGTTTATGCGCATGGGTATGGGTGCTGCATGCAGGATTCAGGAGACAAACTTCTCATATGAGACTGGAGAACCCCTTCCATGGAAGCGCTTCGTCGAGGACTACGTGATCAACGTCAACAAGAATGAGGAGTGAAATCTCCTTGGGTAACGGCATTCCCTTGGCTTGTTCCAAGCTTGGGGGAGTGCCCGGTATCTTTATCTTTATCTTTTGTCTTTTAGAGTCAAGTAGAGTCGTATCATGTCTAGGGAGGTTATTATATGAAATAGGTGTGTGCATTGAGGTCTATCACTCCTTCTGTGGAGATATTGTATCCGTGAGTGTGGAGTCGTCTATGATGGAATATTAATGAGAAGTCTATTGGTTCCTTTGCTGCACTCGGTATTCTCTTCACGCAATCGACCTTATATGATGATTCTTATGGGGAGTATTGACCTTATATCAGGTATGGCTTTGAAAACTTTGTTTAATCTTGGCAAACATAGCTTTGGTCATAACAACAAGCATGATTTTCTTAAAGTATCGACATAGCCAAAACCTTTATGTTATTATGCTTGAAGCGTTATGCTGACAAGGAAGACAACTTGATGTGTTATGCTTATTTCAATGTTTATGCTTTATATTGCTTTGCATCTTAGTCACCATCAATTGTCTGTTCTCTCAAAGCCTTTGCTAGCCTAACTCTGTACTAAGCGGAATTCTGCTTGTGCATCCATACCCTTAAACCAATACCTTCCATATGAGTCCACCATACCTTCGTATTCGTGGTATTCCACTACCACCTCCTAAAGTATAGAACTTATGTGTTATCCTTAAATGTTCAAAATCTTTTATTTTGTGCCCCTGTTTTAGCTCATGAGGAAGTAATAGTTAATTCATGATCTTTTTGAGTTGGACAAGTTTCACCCCGGGATTGCATGTCTAATCTGCAAACCCCTAATACGAGAAGGAACTGGCAAAGAGTGCGCCCGGCTCATTAAAAAAATATACAACAAACAAACCCTCCTTCACGCTTTGTTCATGAGAAATCAGAAAACTTTGGCAGTGATAAACAAAGGAGATTTAGGGGATGTGATCGTCCCCGTACGGGAGCCGTTCCTCGAAACTTGTCCATCTCGAGAAGTAATTGAGTTATCTATTAGCATTCGTTGACAAATCATGCACCTCTCAAAACTTGTTTTCATTCTGTTTGATTAAAGGATAGCACATGAGTTTTCCCTACTTCCCTAGAGCAGGGCCTATCTCTTAGTTTTAGGTGGAGCCAGTTATTCCTACTTCCTTCTATTCTTAAAGAGAGCAGACATTTGATGTCGACGAGGATTCATTCATACAAAGCTGCATTAAGATTTGTCATATCATATCCTTGTTGACATTATCGTTTGATAAGTAAGTTGTTTGTCAAGCCCAGCTAAGGCAAACATCTTCCTTTGTGTTAACACCTTCACTTCTTGCCTAATAACATGTTCTTTCAAAAGCTTCAATTAACCTCATCAAAACATAAAGAGAAAGAGCAAAAGTAAAAGCTATTAGTTGTTCTTTGACCAAAGGACATGTTTGCCATGATTTGATGAGTTTCCTTAGCCCTACTTCCGAATATAAGTGTTACCACTCTTTTATAAGGGCCTTATGAGTTGAAGATTGCTGTTGAGGATATTTGAGTTGGTGAAGAAACTGTGATGCTTCTTGTCCGTATTCTATTTATCGACACTTCACTCTCTAAACTTCTGGACAGGTTTACCGAGCTCAGTATTCGCTTGGGGACAAGCAAGGTCTAAGCTTGGGGGTGTTGATATGTCCAAAATGCATCACTATTTTATATCGTAATTTATCCTTATTCATTGATATATTTCACATTACGATGATGTTCTTATGTTGTTTTGGCCTATTTTACACAGTTTGCAACTTTCCGGTGCTGAAGCAGCAGACGCAGGATTCAGCAGTAAAAAGTGGACGCTGAGTTGCTGAAGAAGAACACCTCCAAATTACCTGAAAATCGACGGAGGGTATTTTCCAGACGGATCATGAAGGCACGCAAAAGGGCAACCAGAGGGGGGCCACAGGGCGTCCAGGCGCCCTAGGGGGGCGGCCCCAACCCTGGCCGCGCCGGGGGGCGGCCCCACCCCTGGCCGCGCCGGGGGGGCGCCTGGAGCCCCTGGCCCACCTCCGGCTGCCCCCTTTTGCCTATATACTCCTCTTTACCCAAAAACCCTAAAAAACAAAGTTTTGACGGAGTTCCGCCGCCGCTCCGTGGCGGAAACCTACAGAGAAGAAAAAGCCATCTCCGGCGGGCAGATTCTGCCGGGGAGATCACCTCCCGGAAGGGGAGATCATCGCCATCGTCATCACCATCGTCACAGGCATCATCGAGATCATCATCAACAGCATCCCCAACATCAGCACCATCTCCATCTTCATCCAAATCTCATCTCACAATTGCAACTTGTGTTGTAACCCGTACTATCTATCCTCTCTACTCCATCGGTGTTGATTACTACTTTGTGGTGAATGCTATTGAGTTTTGTTGGAGAAATATCATTATGTCCAGATTGTTTATCATCCATTTATCTCCACTGATCATGATCTCTTTTATGTCTTGTGAGTAGTTACCTTAGTTCTTGAGGACATGGGAAAAGTCTTGTTGTTAGTAGTCATATGCTGTTGAAGTAATATGTGTTGTTTGATACTTAAGTTGTGTTGTTATTCTACTAGTGGTGTTGTGTGAGTCGAACACTCAACACTTCACCTTATTAAGGACATAGGGGAATACATTGTGTACAAAGAATGCTTACGGTGGGTTGCCGGAGTGACAGAAACCTGAACCCCAGTTCGCACGCTTTTGCACAATGGAACAATGGATCATCGATCGTATTGCTATGGTTAGGCTTTTGCCTTAAATACTATCTTGTATTTGCGGATGCTTGCAAGTTGTTTAATCATAAGAGTGCACTCATCTTAGTCTAGAGAGTGTACTAGCATAGAGCCATCCACTCAACACTTATCAACACATAACATAGTACCGATACGGAATATGGCGAAAGCACATGACCACCTCTCCCGTGTGTCCTCAAGAACACTTTAGCCTTTATAATTTCAGTTGCTAGGCCTCTCCTTTGCTCAGAAAGGATTGGGCCACTTGTTACTCCTCAGTGCCTTTTTACTTTGTTCGCTTTTACTTTCCTGTTGCTTATATCAAGAAAACCCCTAAAAAGTTATCTTTCAGTGCTTGCAGTAATTCCTTGCTCAGAATCGCTTATCAATACCTTCTGCTCCTCGTTGGGTTCGACACACTTACTTATCGAAAACGCTGCAATAGATCCCTTACGGTTGTGGGTCATCAGTTGGCTACGACCACTGGCAAGAGAAGAAGAAGAATAATAATGTTAGCAGCAGCAAAAAGATAACCTTGGAGTTCTAAGCCGCCTGCTCAGCAGCCGGCTCGAAACTCGAGGACTACACCCAGCGGGTGCGCTGACGCGCCCCCGCAAGGAGAAGAAGGGAAGCACTCACCATGTCTGTCTGCCAGGGTAGCCTGCAGTTGTGCCAGCTCCTGGCGCTGGGCGTTGTAGGAGGCCACATGGAGGTTGTGGTAGTCCTGCAACGAGACACAAGATCAGCCCACGACGTATACTTTGGAGTTCCAAGCCGCCTGCTCAGCAGCCGGCTCGGAACTCGGGGACTACACCCAGTGGGTGCGCTAACGCGCCCCCACAGAAGAAATTGAAGGAATAAAAGCGAAAGAGCATGAAGCCTACATACCCGAACAGAGGACCGTGCAGCCACGAACTCCTGCACCACCGTCTGCACGACGTTGCCCAGGGAGGTGAAGTGGTCGAGGACGTCCCGCGACGCGACAATCAGCGCGGCGCCGCTTCCGGGCCTCCAACCTAACGGCGCCGCGCTGGTGGCCTCATTCTCTAGCGCGGACGAGCTGGCGCCGCCGGCCTCCACCTGCTGCGGCACGAAGACCGGGCGCGGACGGGCAGGGGCTTGTGGGGCCGGCTGCGGGCCTGTCACCAGCACGTCCTCAGCTGGCGGCACCTCCGCCCCTGCAGGCCGGCTGCCCTGCGTCCTTGCAGGCGGCGCCTGTGTCTCCATGGCGACACGGTAGTCCCCCTCGTTATCTAGAGCCGGCTGCTCGTCAGCAGCCGGCATTTGGGCGGACGGCTCGAGAGAGCCCGCCTCCGGGAAGACGGCACGGCCCACTGGCTGCTGAGAGCCCGCCTCCTGCTCCTGGGCTCAGGCAGCGTCTGCCTGGGCCTTCTTAGCCGCCTCGGCCTCCGCCCTGGCTGCGGCATTAGCCGTCGCTCGCTCGCGGTCCGCGGCCTCCCGCTCCTCGCGCGCCTCGCGAGCGTTCCTCTCCGCCGCCTCTCGGAGCGCGGCGGCTGGATCCATGCGGCGGGGCGCAGGGGGGACATCCGTGCCCCCCACGATGGAGCCCACCGGCGCCCGCGAGATGGAGAGCGGCGCGCTGCATGATATCCCGAAGAAGATGGGGAATCAGCCAAGGTGGGAACGGCTGGGGAGGACAAGCATCAAACCAAAGAAAAACACAAGACGCTTACCCAGATACGACCGGCCGGGCCTTGGGTACCCTGGGCAGGATCGCCCTGGCGGCCGCCTCCCGGCGCCTGGTGGCGGCGGTCGACAGCCGGAGTTTCTTGGGCTGGGCACCAGACGACCCTGAAGAGGACCGCCGCTTCATGCCGCCGGCTACGCCAGACGGCCCCGCCTGTTGGCTGCCGTGACGAGGCGGATCCGCCTCCCGGACGCGGAAGGGCGCTTCCTCCTCGTCCTCGTTGTCGTCTGGCCAGTTCTCAACACCGCCTTCTGGCAGGCCGCCCGATGGTTGGCCCCCGCCGACTGTCACCTCTTCCTCCTCCATGGTGGCGGCCCCAAGATCAGGGTCGCTCGTGTCGCTCTGGGAGTGATCTGGTTCCAGGGGGCGGCCTGGCTCAGAACCCGGCGCCGGCTGGCCAAGGAAGATCTGAAGACGGCACCATGATCAGACGGCTACAAAAGCTGGCCAGAAAAGAAAGAAAAACAACAGAGGGCAGAAGAACTTACCGCAGGCAGCTGGTTGCTGCGGCTGTATGGTAGCTTGCCAAAGGCCCAGCCGGCGTCGGAGACCTTGTAGTTGGATATATAGTTTACCAAGTTTGCCACCTCCTTGTATGGCATTGGCTTGGTGCAGGTCCGTCTGGGGTCTTGGCGCCCGCTCATGTCGCAAATCAGGTGAGGGCGGCGCTGCAGCGGCAGCACTCGGCGTTCCGCGAACGTGAGCAGCAGATCGGCGAAGACCAAACCCTCGCTGTCCCTCAGCTCCCGGAGACGCTGCATGGCAATAGAAGCGCCTGCCGTGAGAAAGGTAGGTCGGGTCCTCCAGGAGTCGCAAGGCTCAGAAGGTGGGCCTGGTGCCAGTCCAGCAAACAAATGAAGTCTTGGTCGGGGTCGACGTTGGAGATGTAGAAGTACGTCTTCTACCACAGTTTCACCGACGCCACGAGCTGCGGCGCCCGGAAGAAATTTCTTGATCCACTGCGCTTCACCGCAATGCACCCCCCGCACTGGGCGGCCACGCTTTGGATTGCGGTACCGAGCTTCATTTAGAAAAGCTCGGTCCATAACTCCATGGTGGGGAGGATGCCGAAGTACGCCTCGCACAAGATGACGAAGGCAGACAGCGTCACCACCGTGTTTGGCATGAGGTCGTGAGGTTGGATGTTGAAGAATTCCAAGAACGACCGGAAGAAGCTGCTCGCAGGGAGGCCGAAGCCGCACAGAAAGTGCGAGCGGAAGACAACCCGCTCGCCCAACCGCGGGGCCAGCCTAATCTCCGCCGTCGCCGCTAGGTGCACGGCGACCTTGTCGGCGGGGGGCAGCTTCCGCGACCGGCGGAGGTTGTCGATGTGCTCCTCCAGGACGTCTCTGCCATCCCACTCGCCGTGATGGCGGACCGGTGGCACGGCGGCCATGGCTCAGGTGGCAGCTCACTGCGGAGTCGGCGAGAGGAGCAGACGGGAGCGAGGAAGAAGAAGAAGGAAAGCGGGGAGGGGCGAGCGCGAGAACGGTGCTAACCCCTATCCCCCGGCCTACTTATAGGCTCGGGACGGCGAAGCCGAGGGGGCGGGCGTGGGATCAACTGCTCCATGCCCCGCACGACCCCCACCTTTCGCGCGCCTAATCCGCGCGCATTAAATGCGCGTGGGGAGGGCAATCGATTATCCCTGCCACAATAGATCCGCGCGCGGACCGAGGCCCTGTAGTGGCAGGCCCCGGCCCACTGTTATGTCCCGTCACGCGCGTGGGCTGGCAGGCCGACGCGACGGGGCGATGCCGCGTGGGGAGCCGCCAACGGTCGGCAGGCCTGCGCGACTGCCTGCTGACCAGGCGGCGCCTTCCCCCCGAAGATTTAAAGATAGAGGTTCGGCTGCTAGAAGCCGTCCCCCTCAACCTAGACCCGGTTGCCGGCCGACGGAACTTTACGAAAGATGGATGAAGGACGCTGATCCTACCTAGGAAGGGAATCTGCTGGAACCCCGCAGCCCTCCTACACCGACAACGAAGTTCCACCAGCTTCGGGGACTACTGTCGGAGATATTGACCATGGGTGTCCTCATTGACCACCCACGGTATTTCAAGACAATTTTTGGGCCGCCTGTTACTCCCCCGGCCATCTGCTCATCGAGCCGCCTCCTAAGACAGCTTGTCCTAGGAGCCGGTTTCCAGCAGGCGGCAGGGGCCCAAACAGGCGGCAGCATCACAGCTAGCAGCTAGCAGACGGTCCCACGCTCCTCCCTCGGGATGCGTCCTGTGGGGCCTCCACGCAGCTAAGGCATGGCTATAGATGAATACGTCCTTAGAGAATCTATAAGGGCATGGCTACAGTGGACATGTACCTTATGGACATCTCCTAAGCGGCAAATCACTTTAGCCACGCTGCTCGTGACTCAGCTTCGGTCAGAGGAAGCCACGATCCCACTACCTGCAGACGGCGGGGCCAGCAGGCGGCCGGCCCCACAGGCCAGTGGGTAAGTCATAGACCAGCCGTCCCTGGCAGGCGGCCAGGGGAGGCGGCCGCTTGGTAACAGACGGCGAATCCTGCCCTAGAAGTCTGAACCTCATCAAGACGACAAGACAGGGCGTGGCGGCAGTGTACGGCAGGAGACGGCGGCCATGTAGCCACTACCCCCCTGATGATGCTGTCGTCAGCAGAAGCATGCCTACAATAGAAGACAATCACATGGGCCCGCAGGCGGCGGACCCCAGCAGACAGGCGGCGGGCCCCAGCAGACAGGCGGCGAGGCCGACACCAGAAGACACTGACGGCCGGGGGCCACTCCGTTGAGATTACAATTGTACCCCTGGAGGGTAGGCCTATATAAACCCCCAGGGCCCTCCATGAGGAGGGGTTGGAAGATTTAACCCTTAGAAGAAGAAGACAGAGAGGGAGAAAAGAAACCCTAGCAACCACCCCCGATTCCTAGAGCGAAGGTAGTGAGCTAGCCTTGTTCATCTTCCTCCTGTAGACCACACAGCTCGAGGAGCAACCTTGTAGCTACCATAGTGACATTAGTCATGACGCGGAGTCCCCGTAGAGCTGGATTAGGGGTGTTATCTGCTCGGAGAGCCCCGAACCTGGGTAAGATCCGTAGGCGTCCTAAGTTCCGCCTTATCCCGCTTCTAGGGCCCGGCGACGTTCTATTGTCCCCATGCATGATAAGCCATCCGTTGGCATATGTCGCCCCAAAACCCCGACACCCTCAGTCAAGGAAGACCCCTTCACGGAGGAACCCCCACAGCCAGTCAGTGCATCAGATCCGACTGAAGTCGAAGTACCTGCAGTGGTCGACCTGATCATGGAGATTTTAGTGATTACGCCCGACTGGACTATGCCATACATAGCTTATCTGCTCAGGCAAGAACTCCCCGAAGACGAAGAAGAAGCACGCCAGATCGTCCATCGATCCAAAGCTTTTACCGGCATTCAGGGTCAGCTCTACAGAGAGAGTGTCACTGGAGTCGCTCAGCGCTGCATCACCCCAGAGGAGGGTCGACTGATTCTGAATGAAATTCACTCAGGGACTTGTGGCCACCACGGTTCCTCTCGGACTATAGTGGCCAAGGTGTACCGAGCTGGGTTTTATTGGCCCCGAGCCAACGAGATGGCTAAAGATATCGTGGATAAGTACGAAGGCTGCCAGTTCTACTCCAACATGTCCCACAAGCCAGCGTCGGCTCTGAAGACCATTCCGCTAGTTTGGCCCTTTGTCGTTTGGGGCTTAGACATGGTCGGCCCCTTCAAAACTGGCAGAAGCGGATTCACTCACCTGCTCGTGGCAGTCGAGAAGTTTACCAAATGGATCGAGGCCAAACCCATCAAGAACCTCGAGTCTAGCACCGCCATCAGCTTCATGAGGGAATTAATATTCAGATATGGGGTTCCCCACAACATCATCACGGACAACGGCTCCAACTTTGACTCGGATGAATTCAGAGCTTTCTGTTCCTCCCAAGGAACACGAGTCGACTATGCCTCCGTAGCGCATCCGCAGTCGAACAGGCAAGCAGAAAGAGCGAATGGTTTGATTCTCCAAGGCCTGAAGCCACGGCTCATGCGTGACCTCAAGTATGCCGCTGGAGCTTGGGTGACCTAACTGCCGTCTGTCTTATGGGGTCTGAGGACAACTCCAAACCGGTCGACCGACCGTACCCCTTTCTTCATGGTCTATGGAGCTGAAGCCGTGCTGCTGAGTGATTTGTTACATAATGCCCCTCGAGTGGAGCTCTTCTTCGAGGCTGAAGCAGAGCAAGCTCGTCAGGATGCAGTCGACCTCCTAGAGGAGGAGTGTGAGATGGCCTTGATCCGGTCGACCATCTATTAGCAGGACCTGCGTCGATTCCATGCTCACAACGTCTGAAGCTGAGCATTCCAGGAAAGAGACCTGCTCTTTCGAGTGCATCAGAAACGATCACACAAGCTCGCCCCAGCTTGGGAAGGCCCGTTCATTGTCACCAAGGTGCTGCACAATGGAGCGTATCACCTCTACAACGTCGGTAAGAAGAAAGATGAACCTCGTTCATGGAACGCGGACCTGCTCCGCCGCTTCTACACTTGAAACACTCGAACAGTCGAGTTGTAATAAATATTTCCCAGTTTGTTTCAAAGACAAGTTTGCAACGATTCCTTAATGATTATTGGTTTCTAAGATGCTGGTCTTCAAAATCCCCCAGTGGGTGCTTAGTCGCGAACCTGATTCGTCTAAGTTACAAAATCTACTCCGAGTGAAGAGCAACCCTCTCACTCGGGGGCTAAGCTGCGAACCCAATTCGCCTAAGTTACAAAATCTACTCCGAGTGAAGAGCAACCCTCTCACTCGGGGGCTTAGCTACGAACCCGATTCGCCTAAGTTACAAAATCTACTCCGAGTGAAGAGCAACCCTCTCACTCGGGGGCTTAGCTGCGACCCCGTAATCGCCTAAGTTACAAAAACTACTCCGTGTGAAGAGCAACCCTCTCACTCGGGGGCTTAGCTTCGACC
>LR738711.1:62295724-62324355 GCA_902687465.1 Secale cereale
AGCTCGTAAACGCCTAAATTACAAAAACTGCCCCGAGTGAAGAGCAATTCTCCCACTCGGGGGCTTAGCTGCGACCCCATAATCGCCTAAGTTACAAAAACTACTCCAAGTGAAAAGCAACCCACTCACTCGGGGGGCTTAGCTACGACCCCGTAATCGCCTAAGTTACAGAAACTACTCCGAGTGAAGAGCAACCCTCTCACTCGGGGGCTTAGCTACGGTCCTTCGAGCTACGCCACAAGTACAACGTGGCTCTGTCCTTCGAGCTCCGCCACAAGTACAACGTAGCTCGTAATCGCCTAAGTTAGAAAAACTACTCCGAGTGAAGAGCAACCCTCTCACTCGGGGGCTTAGCCGCGGTCCTCCAAGCTACGCCATAAGTACAACGTGGCTCTTTCCTCCGAGCTCCGCCACAAGTACAACGTAGCTCGTAATGACCTAAGTTACGAAAAACTTCTCCGAGTGAAGAGCAATCCTCTCACTCTGATGCTTAGCTGCGGTCCTCCGAGCTATGCCACAAGTACAACGTGGCTCTATCCTCCGAGCTCCGCCGCAAGCACAACGTTGCTATCAAGACGCCGACTCAAAATCCAAACGGCCAGAAAAAGTCGGGAGCAAAACAAGCAAATGCAAAAGGGATCGAATCCAGATAAAGTCCCGCAAGATTCGGGCAAGAGTACTTGGGCCACGGGCCCACAAGAGTTTAACAATTACAGGACCACTCGGCATTCCGAGGTGAATTGAATCAAAGTATCAAAGTTCACTCACTCCTCAGGAGGAGGCGGGCTCGCAGGTGCAACAAACTGGTCCAGGTCGATCCCATTGGCGATACGGGTGGCGGCTTCCAAGAAAGTCTCCATGAACGACTGGAACTGGAGCTCCTTCGTATTGGCGACCTTGAGTGCCGCAAGCCTCCTCTCCTTCACCTCCTTGCAGTGCACCCGGACCAAAGACAGCGCCACGTTGGCTCCACAGCGGGCATATGACTTCTTCCACTCCTGCACTCGACTAGGAATCTCATTGTGTCGAGTCATCAGGGACTCGAGGTCGTTCTCTTGCACGACTCCCCTCCAGAGTGCGGCGTTGATCCGAACCATCACTGCTTTCAGTCGACCAAGGTAGCCCGTGGCGGCGGTGAGGCGAGACTCCAACCTCAACATATTCATGGCAGCTTTGTCCTTGACAATGGAATTGACTGGGTCCAGATCGGGTTCGTCCCGCCCAGTCTCTTCTTCAAAGTTGCGGCAGAATTCTACACAATAAGAAACGCGTCGAGTCAGCGAGTAAGTTACGGGTCGACCAATCCGACTAAGTCTGAGCAAAAGAGGTATACCTTCGAGCACGAGATACCACTTCTTGGTGAGGTCGCTCAGATAAGCCTCCAGCTCGTTCTTCTTCTAGAAGGGGCCCTCGTATTTCTCGTTCAGGGCGTTCTTGGCACCCTTCAGTCGAGTCACTTCTTGGTTGGCCGCGTCGAAGGAACTCTTCAACCTGGTGATCTCCACTTCAAGCGTGCCGACCGAAGCCAGCTTATGTTCCGCCAGTTCAGTTTTCTCCTGTGCCTTCTGCTGCGCCGCCGCCAAGTCGAGGTCCTTCTGCTCCAGAGCCGCCTTCAGTTGATGTACAAGAGACGTCACTAGACAGATGAATATGAGGATACACAGGACATATTTATTGAAGGTCAGTCGACAAGTTGCTCGCATTAGTTACCAGCCGCTTCGTCCTGAGTCTTCTTCAAGTGGTCCCGAGCCAGCTGCAAGTCGAGATTGAGCTGGACCTGCTTCTTCTCAAGATAAGCACTGAACTCACAAGATCTCTGCATCAACACAACAAATCAGAATTCTAAGACTACAGTCGAGTCAAACACTCAACCGCAGTCTCGGGGACAACACCCAGTGGGTGCACTGAGCGTGCCCCCACTGGTTCTCACTCGGCCAAGATCAGTCTGGTCCGAGCTAAAAAAACAACACAAGGAGGAAAAGTTCTATTATCAGACCATGGCCGACTACCAGCAGTTGACCACGGTCTCGGGGGCTACACCCAGTGGGTGCACTGAGCGTGCCGCCACTGGTTCTCACTCGGCCAAGATCAGTCTGACCGGAGCTCAAGAGAAGTACGAAACAAACAAGACACATTCTAAAGACCACGGTCGACTGACTCCAGTCGACCATGGCCTCGGGGACTACACCCACTGGGCGCACTGAGCGTGCCCCCAGTGGTACTACCGGTCGGCCTACAAAAGCTAAAAGCTACAAGACAAGGCACCCAGTGGGTGTGGCATCATCTCGCGAACAAGGCAGTAGATTTCTCAAATTGGAGACTACACCAATACGGCAAATCAGTCGGAAGAGACAAACCTGGACATTGGTTCGAAGGGCCGAGCTAGAGTTGTAAGCGGCCATGCTAGCCTTGTACGCCGCCTTCGTCCTCGCCATCATCAGCCCCGCCTGACGAACGGCTTCTTGAGCTGCGCCCACGGGATCCTCCGAGACATGATGAGCGGAGCAGGCGCTGGGTCAACAGCCGGACCAGTCGACGAAGAAGGGTGGACAGTCGACGCTGGGACGGCGAAGGAGACCGTGGTCCGGACCACGTCTCCCTGTTGCTGGGCCTCAGAGCCAGAGGGCGCCTTCCGGCCCTTCTTTCCTGTGCGTCGCCAAGTCACTCCCGAGCGCTCCTCATCGTTGTCATCCTCATCGTCTGGGAGCTCTGTGACATGGCGTGGCACTTCAAAAAAGACAACTATGAAGTTCAGTCGACCGTCAGTTCAAACCGACAAAAAGCAAAGTACGATCTACAACTCGCACCTGCACGGGACGTAGCTACATCCGCGGTC
Source organism: Secale cereale (assembly GCA_902687465.1). Lineage (NCBI taxonomy): Eukaryota > Viridiplantae > Streptophyta > Magnoliopsida > Poales > Poaceae > Secale > Secale cereale. The sequence continues at coordinate 62,298,561 of LR738711.1, forward strand.
TCCTCATCATCCCGACCCTTGTCGATATCCATCGAGGTCGCAGAAGCAGCAGCACTGAGAATTTCTTAGAAAATGAGTCGACGAAGACAAAGTCGATCTCCGAAAGGCAGGGAGAAGTAAAACAGAATAGCACTTACGTAGAGGCGATTGGGACATCCACCTTGATCTTGGGCAGGACCTTCCGGGGCTTGGCGGGGGCGACCTTGGGCTGCTTGAGCGCCTTTTCAGATGGATCAGGAGTGGCCGTACGAGTCCGCTTATGCACATGGGAGCTGGAGGGGCCGGCTCGGGGGAGCACAAGCTCTGGGGCGTCCTTTTCCTTGGAGCACTTCTCGCTGCGGGAAGGTGACTCGACCTCCTCGCCGCTGCTGGAGTCCTCGCTCTCCTCTTCGGTCTCTTCGTCGGACTTCCACTCGGAAACATCGCCCGCGCCCTCTTCGCCCTCCAAGACCTGATCCCCGTTGGGCACCGAGTACATTTCGGTGTAAATCTGCAGAGAAGAAGGATTAGCCAAATGTCAGTCGGATTCATCAGGACGACTGCAAACAAGAAACAAGAACATCACTTGGAAGTTAAGGTCAGACCTTGTCAGGAAGATGGTTGGCGTCGAATGGAAGAACCCTTCCAGACCCCCTGGGGTTGTCTTTGTTCCCCGTGATGCACTACAGACACTGCGCCATCGTCTTTGCTTCCGCTGCCTCTGGGTGGACTCGAGATGAATCGTCGACGCCGGAATATAGCCACATCGGGTGGTCTCGAGCTTGGAGAGGCTGGATCCTCCGCATAAGGTACACCTCAAGCAGATCCAGCCCCGTGACCCCGCCGCGTTCCAACTGGACGACCCGCTCCACCAGCATGTCCGCTTCCACCCTCCCGGCCTGACTCACAACCAACGACGGAGGCTGGCTGGCTCGACTAAGAGAAAAAGGAGGGAGACCGGTCGACTGACCAGGAGTCGGGCTGTCCTTACAATAGAACCAAGTCGACTGCCAGCCCCGAACCGACTCAGGGAGGATCATAGCAGGAAAACCGCTCCTATTCCTAAGCTGGATGCCTAGCCCTCCGCACACCTGGGTGACGTGCGTCTTCTCCTCACTCGGATTCGCCTTCTTGACGGTTTGCGAGCGACAAGTGAAGATATGTTTGAACAAGCCCCAGTGCGGTCGACAGCCGAGGAAATTCTCACACATCGAGACAAACGCAGCCAGAAAAGAAATGGAGCTGGGCGTGAAGTAGTGCAGCTGGGCGTCGTAAAAAGTCAAGAAGGCATGGAAGAAAGGTTGCAGAGGCATGGAGAAACCTCGGTCGATGTGAGTCACGAGGAGGACGCACTCGCCCTCCCGCGGCTGAGGCTCGAGCTCGCTTTCCGGCACCCGCCAGGAACCGTGGGCGACCAAGCCCTCCTCCTCCAGCTCCTCCATGTCTTCCACCATAATGGTGGACCTGATCCAGTCCCCCTGGATGCAGCCAGGTGGGAGCCCGGACCTCGACGACGACCCGCCGCGGCCGGACCGCTTCGCTTTCCCCGCCGCCGCCTTCTTCGAGCGCTCCAATGCCACAGTTTTCTCTTTGCCCATGGCGTGCGAGCTGGGTTGACCGAGGAGAAGGAGAAAGAGGCAGAGGCGCGGCGGAGGGACGGAGGCGAGGAAACAGAGAATGGGCACAAAGTGCCCTCGCCTCGGACTCAGCGCGCATTTATAGCAGGACGGTCGAGTGGCTGACCGGTGGCCCCGAACAATCCCGTCAAATCCCGTAACAGGCGCGCACGTGATATGTGGCGAAAAAGGCGGCGCAAGGATCGAGGCGTCCTAGGCATATCCGATCCGATTGCCGCGGCATGACCCGTCCCGCGCGCTTCCCCAAATTTTGAAATCCCGCGAAATCAGGAGACCACAGAGCAACCGATCCCGCCAAAATCTGTGCACACCAACGACGCTCGGCGCCACGCGCAAAGTACAGTCGACGGCCAACGCAACAAGCACACTCGACGGTTCCGGAATCGATTAAGGAGACCAAGACGAGATTGAAAGGACAGCCTGGTCCACAAGTTCATAGAAGACTACCCCAAGGGCGTCGAACCCGGACTAAGGCTCGCTTAAGCACTCTCTTCTGCTCAAGCCTCAATCCATTCGGGGGCTACTAATGAGGTTACGGACCTAGGGTAGGGTCGCAGACCTGACCAAGGTACCCCACCCAAGGTCACTACCCCAGAAGCTTAAGAGACAAACCGATGGTAACGAGGACAGTCGACTGAGATAGCCCAAGAGGACATCCCACTCGACTGTACACCACGAACCAGACGACTCAACTTCACTCGACCCATCTATCATGGAATTAGCACGGCAGATGTCCGGTTTAGAGGACTTAGGTGTGAGGCCATCGTGCGGGTTAGCTTGAAGAGGTTAAAAGCACACAAAGAACACAGAGGGTTTATACTAGTTCGGCCCCTTCGATGAAGGTAAAAGCCTACGTCTAGTTTGGTGTGGTATTGCTTGGGCGTCGATGAACAGGGAGCGAATCGCTTGCCTATCTCTCGAGCTGTTGTTTCTTGTCCTTGAACCGTCGCGGGGTTGTCCCTTTATATAAGAGGCGACGCCCGGTCCGGTTTACAGAGTCCCGAGGCCGGTTCATAAACGTGTCCGCCTCGGTCTCTACTCATTCTATCTTACATCCCAAGTTACATGATATGACGGTTTACAAACCGTAGGCCTTACACATGGGCTCTAAGCCTCTATGGGCCGTAACCTCTGGTACATATTCTACTGGGCTTGTGATAATACAACTATGTCAGTGTAATCCGGATCTTCCTGGCCGGTTTATACCTGCTAGTAATATCCCTGACATTAGGCCCCAGATTGATTTGAACTTGTTCATGTCAGTCTTCTAAATCTTGCAAGAAATCTCCTTTCTGCAATTTATCTGCTTCATAAACTGGCTATGACGTCATCTCCTGGAATCGCCTTAATCCGTCGTGACGTCACCTCCGCATTTAATGCTCTCCTCTGTCTGTTACCTTTATTAAATGTCGCACCGAAAATCGAGGCGATAGCGCAATCTTTATCCAATCTCTGGCCTCCTCGATTCCCGCGCTTACCGTTTTCACCTCTTCGGCTTATAAATACCGCTGAGGCATGCCTTCTTTTCCCCTTCTGCCTTCGTCTTCCTCCATCTCCGTCGCTCGAAGCTCCGCCGCCGCTCTTCGAGCTCATCGTCGTCCTCGAGCTTGGCCGCTGCATCACCCTGAACGTGACCATAGCACTTCACCGCCGCCCTCTACTTCGTCAGGTACTCTTTCTTCTTCCCTGTAAATCTCAATCTAGGGTTTTCTTCCATAGCTCCGCCATTAAACTTTGAAGCTTTTACTGTTCATCCCCATAGGCCGACCTTACTGTAGATTCAAACCTTATGTAGATTCGATCTGAATCCATGCGCTCCTGCTCCGTTCTCGCGTCTTTTAGTTCTTCTTGTTTATCAGTTTAGATTTGATCTATAGAGAACCTCCGTGACCTTCCCTGTATATGACTTGTGTTTATTCCATCTTTTCCTTGCGCCTTAGATCCATATTTACCTCAGCTTTCTATAAAAACTTTTTCTTCATATTATAGATCCGTAGCTCATCTCACCGGTTTAATAAATCAAATGCTTTCTTCGACGGTTTAGACATAAAATTGTATCTTGTAATTGTCGGTTTAACTTCTGCCTTTTCTGTCATCATGAACCGGTAGCTGCCTTACTCTTATATGCTTCCGGATTAGTAACACCATTAGTCCCTTATGTAAACCAACAATTAGGTCCATAACTTTATACAATGCTCCGGCTTATGTTTTAGCAATTGGTAAACCGGATTCTGCACTGTAATTTTCAGCAGGTCCTCAGTCAAGATGACAGCCAAGCAGTTCATCGCTTGCAACTGGGTCCCTTCCCGCATTGCTGAGGATGATTTAACGAACGCTGCTTCAATTGGTATTCTGGGTCCTAAGGAGGTTCTGCACTGGCGGGCCCCAGGAGATGAGTGTCCACCTACTCCTAAGGAAGGAGAGGTCATTGTTTTCTTTGATCACCTGGCCCGGGGTTTTAGCCCTCCCGGTTCAAAATTCTTCCGGGATGTGCTAGCCGCTTTTCAGCTCCATCCTCAAGACATAGGTCCAAATTCTATGTCAAATATCTACAATTTTCAAGTCTTCTCGGAGGCATATCTTCAAGAAGCACCATCAATGGATCTGTTCCGAGACTTTTTTCATCTAAACCGGCGAACGGAGTTTACTGACGGGCCGCATCAAGAGTTGGGTGGCATTAGTATCCAAAAGAGAAAGGATGTGAGCTTCCCTCACGCTACCCTTCACAGCCACCCCAAGGAATGGAACCAAACGTGGTTCTATTGTAAGGACACTTCGCCTGAAGGAGAAAACCCACTGCCGGGTTACCGCTCCTATCGCCTACCAACGGATCATCCCTTGCCGCAGCGCCTCAGCTCCCCGGATCGTGCCCGGTTTGCCCGTCAACTTTCTAAGCTCAGGGCCTTTGTAGACAACGGCTTAACCGGAGTAGACTTTGTTCGTTGCTGGCTCGCCTGGATGATTCTCCCACTAAGCCGGCGCTCAGGCCTGATGTGCGAGTATACTGGTAAACCGGATGATCCTCAGCGCCACATTGATATAATACTTCCTAAAAAAGAAGTCACTGAATCCGCGAAGAAAATGCTAAACATCTCTCTCGAAGAGTGCAGCCGGACCGGTTTAGCTCCGTTTTGCGAAACCAATAAACCACCAGCAGTAAGTCCTTTCTGATCTTTTCATATTTGTTTTGACCCGGCCCTATCAATTGTCTTGTATTTATTTCCTATCTTCTGCACAGGCCAACGATCCCTTCTGGAAAAGGAAAACTCAAGATAAACCGGCTAAGCAACCACGCCGGAAGACTTATGCTGTTAAGAAGAAGAAGGCTGTTGCTGCCTTCGGTTCACATCCCGAGGAAGATGATCCGGATTCGGAGGTATGAATTAAACCTTATATGCTCTAATCTCCCTTTATCCAAATTTATGTTAACAGTGCCTTTCCACAGGATCTGGCTGAACGAAGCAAAGCGGCGGGAGTTGAGGTAATTTCTCTCTCTTCTGACTCAGAACTGCTGCCCCCCAAAATCCGCCGGGTGTCCCGGAAATATCCTTTTTCTCATCCTTACGCTCAATTGGACCCCAACTTTCTTTTGAAGAAGCAGCAGCATGAAGCACGCCGGACCACGCGCCATAGTGGCCATGTGGTGGAGTCATCCGGAATACCTCTTACACCGGCTCGCAGGCATCGCTCCGAGGTTTTACCTTCTCCAACTCTCCTTTATCCAAAAGCTGGGCTCATACGTAAACCGCTTAAACCGTCTGATCCTAACTATCAGGAGGCTCCTTTGTCCTCTTCCAGCGAGTCAACTGCTACACAGGTCCCTGTGCTGAAGACTGTGCCTGGGTAAGTTCTTTTCAAACATCCGGTTTACCTTCATGTTTTTGACTTCATGATTCTCATTATTCCTTTGATTTTTACCAGAAAGCCGAAGCCTAGCAAGAAGGCGAAAGCATCCAAAGCGGCTGCCGAAACCACTGCCGCTGAATCGGCTGATGACCCTGAAGCGGCCATCCTTCCCGAAGACATCCCTGAAGCTCAGTTTGATGATCCTCTTCCTATGGATCATGATGATGTCGCTGCCCCAGGAGGTGACAATATGGAGAATGCGGCTGATCCGGCGAGCCCTGTCCGGGTTAGCCCTCCTCGGGCTAGCCCGACTCCTGTCAGCCCGGCGCCTACCGCTGCCTCTCTCCAACCAACTGCCGCTTCATCCGCGGACGTTGAGATAACCGGGTTAGGTTTCACTGCCCCCACTGAGACTGTCATCTTGGCGAGACATACTGCCAAGGAGGAAAAACTTCAACAAGACAAAGTCAAGTGGAGCACAGACTTATCCAGTTATGCCGAGTTGAGTGCCCAGGAACTTCATTCCGGGTATCTGAACCGGCTCTTTACCAGCCGCGAATATGAAGCCGGGTTGGTTAACATGATGAAGGATAAATACGAGGTAATTTCCTTTCCCTTTACTTGTCTTTGTTTAGTGTTCTTGCAATCCTGTCTTCAGGCCATAGTAACCCCCAAGTGCCGGTTTAGCTTCATTGTAGGTGAATCGGGACTTCCAGTGTATCCGAAAATGAACTTACATTAGCCCCCAAGTGCCAGGGGTATAACTTGTTTTATGCGCTTGGGACTTTTCTGAAATTCTCTTCTGGTACTTCAACTGCACATTAGCTCCCAAGTGTCAAGTGGATAACTTGTTATATGATTGAGACTTGATTGACTTGTCTTTCTAATCCGTTTGATTTCCTTGTAGGCTGACTTGACCCGGAGGGCTTCGGAGGTAATTGAACTCCGGAATAGATTGGCTGTTAATGAAACTGCTTCTGCCAAAGCCAAGGAAGAGCTTGTGCTTACCTTAACCAACATGGAAAAATTGAAAAAGGACTTTGAAGCGGAGCGGTCCACATGGGAAGTGCAGAGGAATGCTCTTGAGAAAAGGGCAAAAGACGCTGAAGCTGCGCTTAATCCGGTTACACAGGAGCTGACCGGTTTAAGACAACAAATAGAACTCATGACTTCTGCTATCTTCGGTAAGTACCCATCTATATATGTTTTTCATCCTTGCAATCTTTCTTCCGCTCCGGTTTAACTCCGCAATCATATATAGGGAGGCGTATCACGCATCTTGGAGATGATGTCCGGAAGAAGCTCAAGGCATCTTATACCCTGGTAGAGCAGCTGTATTCCGGCGCTCAAAGGGTTGTTAGTGCTATGTCTCGTAACAAGCCGGCACCATCTACCATCCAATCCACTTTGGAGAAGCTATCCATCCTACCTGTACGTTTGATAGAAGTGAAGAAGTCTGCTGCACGGGCCGGCTCTCTTATGGCATTGACCCGGGCCAAAGCATGGGTTCCGGACTTTGATCCGACTGAGGCTATGAATGGATATCCCAGCAATAAAGAGGATGGATCCACCTTCTCTGCCGAAGACCTCCGTGCCTTAACCAAAGAGATGCGCCCACTAGCCAGCAAACTTGCCGATGAAGCGGACCTGACAAGGTATCATCTGGCCTATGACTTAGAAAATGAGCGGGTAGATCGGCCGGTTTATGACACCGAGAATCTGATCCCGCCAGTGCGTGGCCATACTTTCGCTCCAGATATTGATCCGTCAGAACTTATTAATGAGGAAATGTACTTCCGCGCACTCTCCAAGATTGATTGGCACGTTCCTGATTTCCAGCCACTACCTGAAGATCAAGAAGACCCGGAACACATCGACCCTCAGCCTTCGCAGCGTGAAGAGGATGAATAAACTGTCCGGTTTAATTTGTAGTTGCTGAACACTTTGCCAAAACCTTTAATCTTATTCGGGCCTGCAGGTGCCTTGTAATAGGATAGTTGAAACATTGTCTTTGTCCCAATATGGATGTCACAACTTGACTTGGCGTCTGCCAATTTAATCCTTTGTTTTGTCATGGTTGATCCGTTTACAGTATCTGTGCCTGCATAAATGATGCTTAAAAAGATGTCTTGGCGGTTTGCCGCCGGACCTATTACTCTATTCCAATAGATATATCAAAGGAATATCTGTTTTATACCAAAGATACCTCATACCTCTGATTAAGTGTGCCTGATGTCCTTAATCAGGTAGGCATAATTGAAAGTGTAGATGCTGATGAGGCTCTTGGCTCTCTTGGCATTTGCGTGATGACTGATCCGGGTTACGATGAACGCCGGTTTAACTCATGCTGGTGTTCATGACCCAGACTTTTACTTTTGCAGATATAGGGTCAACTTTGAAGTTGCCCAATCCCGGATCGATAGACTTGGTTAACAACAAGAACTTGTAACATCACAGAAACAAAGCTTTTTGGCAAATAAGACGATGTAGTCGAGGCTTTTGACGAGCTGCCAAGCTCCAAATCGAGGCTTTTTATGAGCTGCCAGGCTCGAAATCGAGGCTTTTTATGAGCTGCCAGGCTCTGGCTTTTCGCGAGCTGCCAGGCTCCAGGCTTTTTGTGAGCGGCCTTTAAGCTCTAGGCATTTTTTTATGAGCGGCCTTTAAGCTCTTGGCTTTTTGCGAGCTGCCAGGCTCCATATTTGACGCATCAAGGGCGCCGGTTTAGGAGGCTTCTGATTCGAATACGATCAGTAAACCGGACCAAAAGGGGTTAAGCTAGGATTCAAATACGATCATGTAGCCCCCAGTGGCTTTGGCGTTGCGCCGATCAAGAGGGTACCGACAGCTATGTTCTCTTTGGTTCGAATACGACCTATGTTTGAACAGGACGCCCCCTAATGACGTTGAGAGGTTTTTAACGACCCTGATTCGAATACGATCCAAGTCGGACCCAAAAGGGGTTAAGCTATGATTCGAATACGATCAAGAAGCCCCCTAGTGAGTTTGGCTATGTTCTCTTTGGTTCGAATACGACCTATGTTTGAACAGGAAGCCCCCAAGTGACCATGGAGGCAGGGCACCTATATGGGAGTTGCGCTTTGCGGCAAACCCTCTTTGGTCCCTTAATAAATAATTGTCCTGCATATCAAAATATACAGATCAAAGCAATTTGTTTTCTTGATGAAAATGATATATATCAAGAAAAATAAATTTTAGATGGATATCACCTGAGCAAATTCCCATATGACACTTCTATTCGAAGAAGATGGCTGATCCCCCGGTTTACCGAGGGCGTCGGTTTATTTATTAATCATAATATGTACAGGATACATAAGGCGGAGCCAATGGCTCAAGTATAGTAAGGTCGCAGAAGAGCGATGTTCCACGGCCTCTTCGTCTCTTCCTCTGCTGTACGTGAGTCTTTATGTTCTCGAACGTCCACCAGGTAGTATGAACCATTGTGTAGGTTCTTGCTGACCACAAAGGGTCCTTCCCAAGGTGGGGATAACTTGTGCATGTCTGTCTGGTCTTGGATGAGCCGGAGCACCAGGTCCCCCTCCTGGAACGTCCTGGTCTTAACCCGGCGGCTGTGATATCGGCGCAGGTCTTGTTGATAAATTGCTGATCGTGCTGCTGCTGTGTCCCATTCCTCATCTAGCCGGTCTAAGCTGTCTTGTCTTGCTAGCTCATTGGCCGCTTCAACATAGGCTGCCACCCGGGGCTCCTCCCCGGTTTACCTCTGGATAATTGCTGGCGTGCCAAAGAGATTCCTCACCTCGTAAACCGGCGGTAGACGAGTTTGCTGTCTTCTGTACATTACCTCCTGTGCAGAAGTCTGATCCACCCTGAGCCAGAAAGCTTGGGAGTCTAGCTCTTCTTGCCTCGTAGCCATCCTGGCTTTCTCTGCGTCTAGATCCCGTTTAGCCTGCTCAATCCGGTCCTTTAGCTGAAGGATCTCCGCATCATGTTGCCCCTTGTTGGCAGGGGCCACCTCTGCTATTGCAAGTGCCGTCAATTCTCCAACCAAGGTGGATAGGGCGTCAGAGGGCGACGGGGTTTGGTTGCTTGCCCCAGCACCCGCTACCTCTGAGGTGAACGCCCCGGTCATCGAGGGCTGCTGAACAGGCTGTGATCCGGCCATGAAAATAGCAACCCGGTTTGGCGGATCAAAGGGGTCCGGAATACTATCGCCATCGGATACACCCTCAGACCGGCCGTCCTGCAACAGATACAAAGATTCGGTCTCTCCGGATGAAGATTCATCGTCAGAGTAGACAACTGTCTAGCCACCAGAATCCGATCCGTCCTCGGCTTGGACTCCATGTACTGCTCCAACAAAAACACGCTTCACGGTGGGCTGAATCCGGGCCGATCTCGCACGCTGAGCCGGCTCGACGATGTTGGGGAAGATGTTCGGCTCAGGTCCCGGTTCACCAATCTTGCCGATGAAGACGTGGATGCTGCCGAAGGGGACCCGGTACCCGTATTCGATTGAATCGGCCTCGGGGCCCCAGCCCGCATCGTCGATGTAGATCCGGCCGCGACGACTCTTGGTCATCCGGCCAACTGCGTAACCCTTGAGTCCTTCAAAGCTGCCCTTCAAGAACTCGAAACCATCGTGCGGTAGCCCCACGGTGGGCGCCAACTATCGTGGAATTAGAACGACAGATGTCCGGTTTAGAGGACTTAGGTGTGAGGCCATCGCGCGAGTTAGCTTGAAGAAGTTAAAAGCACACAAAGAACACAGAGGGTTTATACTAGTTTGGCCCCTTCGATGAAGGTAAAAGGCTACGTCTAGTTTGGTGTGGTATTGCTTGGGCGTCGATGAACAGGGAGCGAATCGCCTGCCTGTCTCTCGAGCTGTTGTTTCTTGTCCTTGAACCGTCGCCGGGTCGTCCCTTTATATAAGAGGCGACGCCCGATCCAGTTTACAGAGTCCCGAGGCCGGTTCATAAACGTGTCCGCCTCGGTCTCTACTCTTTCTATCTTACATCCCAAGTTACATGATATGACGGTTTACAAACCGTAGGCCTTACACATGGGCTCTAAGCCTCTATGGGACGTAACCTATGGTACATATTCTACTGGGCTTGTGATAATACAACTATGTCAATGTTATCGGGATCTTCCTGGCCGGTTTATACCTGCTAGTAATATCCCTGACACCATCCAAGGCGCTCGACCCCCGAAGGTCAAAGGTCCCCTAAGACAGCAACGGTCTGGTATTCACTCCGCTGCAGTGAATGCCTTTATTACTCTTTACTGCATACGTTATCAGTAACGTCCGCCTTTATGTACATTGAACCCTCAGTAACGTGGAGCATGGCTAGGGTCCTGGCACACGATATAAGCCACCCCCTCCTTCAGTACAAGGGTTCGCACCCCCTGTAACACACACACATATACATATCTCAGTCGACCGCCTCCGGGCACCGAGACGTAGGGTTGTTACGTCCTCCGAGAAGGGCCTAAACTTGTAAACGCCTTGCGTACAACTTCACCATAGCTAGGGCCTTGCCTCCTCCTACGTACCCCCTACTCGTACTGTCAGACTTAGAACCACGACACGCGGCCCCCTCTTTCCCTCTCCTTCTCTCCCTCTCTTTCCTTCCCCCTTCTCCCTCTTGGTGATTCCTACTAGGAATAGGATTGCAATTCTATTCCTAGTAGGATTGCACCCCTTGGCGCGCCATAGGAGGGCCGGCCGGCCTCCCCCCTTGCTCCTTTATATACGGGGGCAGGGGGCACCCTAGAACACACAAGTTGATCTCTCCAGCCGTGTGCGGTGCCCCCCTCCACAGAAACACACCTTGGCCATACCGTTGGAGTGCTTAGGCGAAGCCCTGCGCCGGTAGCTTCATCATATTCGTCACCACGCCGTCGTGCTGACGAAACTCTCCCGTGAAGCTCAACTGGATCAAGAGCTCGTGGGACATCATCAAGCTGAACGTGTGCTGAACGCGGAGGTGCCGTACGTTCGGTGCTTGATCGGTTGAGTCGCGAAGAAGTTCGACTACATCAACCGCGTCACTTGACGCTTCCGCTTTCGGTCTACAAGGGTATGTAGACACACTCTCCCCTCTCGTTGATATGCATCTGGTAGATAGATCTTGCGTGATCGTAGGAAAATTTTAAAATACTATGTTCCCCAACAAGAAGCACATAGGAGCATACAAAATTGATAATATAGTAACATGAAATGATAAAAAAAATAGATACGTTAGTGACGTATCAGACGGCTACCTTCGGCGTTGGAGGCCTTTGGTGGTGATTGGTTCTTGTTGTGGCTTGAGTGCGTGCTTGTGCGGGCATGGTCTTCACTTGTCTAGTATGTCACGACGTGGACGTGCTACACATGCAATTGTTGGGATTGCGACCTTCGGCGTCCGTAGCCTTTGGTGGCGGTAGATTCTTGTTGCAGCCCGACTGCCTGTTTTGTGCCGGTATGGTGTTCACTTGTCTGGTGATACGTCTCCAATGTATCTTTAGTTTTTTATTGTTTCATGCTATATTATGTTATCACTTTTATATGCTTTATATGTTATTTTATATTATTTTTCTGGACTAGCCTATTAATTAGTACCCAGTGCAAGTTCTTGATTTTTGCATGTCTTTTGTTTCATAGAGAAGCTGAAGGAAATATGCCCTAGAGGCAATAATAAAGATGTTATTTGTATTTCCTTATATCATGATAAATGTCTTTTATTCATGCTAGAATTGTATTAACCGGAAACTTGATACATGTGTGAATACATAGACAAAATAGTATGTCCCTAGTATGCCTCTACTAGACTAGCTCATTGATCAAAGATGGCTATGTTTCCTAGCCATAGACATGAGTTGTCATTTGATCAACGGGATCACATCATTAGGAGAATTATGCAACTCCCGAATACCGTAGGAACACCTTGTGTGCTATCAAACGTCACAACGTAACTGGGTGATCATAAAGATGCTCTACAGGTGTCTCCGAAAGTATTCGTGGTGTTGGCATAGATCAAGATTAGGATTTGTCACTCCGAGTGTCGGAGAGGTATCTCTGGGCCCTCTCGGTAACACACATCACAATAAGCCTTGCAAGCAAAAGACTAATGAGTTAGTCACGAGATGATGTGTTACGGAACGAGTAAAGAGACTTGCCGGTAACGAGATTGAACTAGGTATGGAGATACCGACGATCGAATCTCGGGCAAGTAACATACCGATGACAAAAGGAACAACGTATGTTGTTATGCGGTTTTGACCGATAAAATATCTTCGTAGAATATGTAGGAGCCAATATGAACATCCAGGTTCCGCTATTGGTTATTGACCGGAGATGAGTCTCGGTCATGTCTACATAGTTCTCGAACCCGTAGGGTCCGCACGCTTAACGTTTGATGACGATCGGTATTATGAGTTTATGAGTTTTGATGTACCGAAGGTAGTTCGGAGTCCCGGATAAGATCACGGACATGACGAGGAGTCTCGGAATGTCCGAGACATAAAGATTGATATATTGGACGACTATATTCGGACACCGGAAGTGTTCCGGAAAAGTTTCGGATTTAACGGGATTGCCGGAGGGGGTTACCGGAACCCCCTACGAAGGGGGATGGTCCATAGTGGGCGTTATGGAGAAGAGAGAGGCAGCCCATAGGGGCTGGCCGGCGCCCCACCTAGGGTTCCTAGTTGGACTAGGATTGGGGGGCGCCACCTCTCCCTCTTTTCCTTTCCCTCTCTTCCTTCTTTGGTAGTTCCTACTAGGAATAGGATTGCAATCCTATTCCTAGTAGGATTGCACTCCTAGCCGCACCATAGAAGGGCCGGCCGGCCTCCCCCTTGCTCCTTTATATACGGGGGCAGGGGGGCACCCAAAGACACACAAGTTGAATTGTTCCAGCCGTGTGCGGTGCCCCCCTCCACAGAAACACACCTCGGTCATACCGTTGCAGTGCTTAGGCGAAGCCTTGCGCCGGTAAATACATCATATCTGTCACCACGCCGTCGTGCTGACGAAACTCTCCCGTGAAGCTCAACTGGATCAAGAGCTCGTGGGATGTCACCAAGCTGAACGTGTGCTGAACGCGGAGGTGCCGTACGTTCGGTGCTTGATCGGTTGAATCGCGAAGAAGTTCGACTACATCAACCGCGTCACTTGACGCTTCCGCTTCCGGTCTACGAGGGTACGTAGACACACTCTTCCCTCTCGTTGCTATGCATCTGGTAGATAGATCTTGCGTGATCGTAGGAAAATTTTAAAATACTACGTTCCCCAACAGTGGCATCAGAGCCAGGTCTATGCGTAGATGATATGCACGAGTAGAACACAATGAGTTGTGGGCGATACTAGTCATACTGCTTACCAGCATGTCATACTTTGCTTCGGCGGTATTGTGAGATGAAGCGGCCCGGACCAACATTACGCGTACGCTTACGCGAGACTGGTTTCACCGTTACGAGCACTCGTTGCTTAAAGGTGACTGGCGGGTGTCTGTCTCTCTCACTTTAGCTGAATCAAGTGTGGCTACGCCCGGTCCTTGTGAAGGTTAAAACATCACATACTTGACGAAACATCGTTGTGGTTTTGTATGCGTAGGTAAGAACGGTTCTTGCTAAGCCCGTAGCAGCCACGTAAAACTTGCAACAACAAAGTAGAGGACGTCTAACTTGTTTTTGCAGGGCATGTTGTGATGTGATATGGTCAAGACATGATGAGTTATACGGTTTTTGTATGAGATGATCATGTTTTGTGAAGGTGATCATGACGGTGCTTTGGAGATGGAGATCAAAAGCACAAGATGATGATGGCCATATCATGTCACATATTTTGATTGCATGTGATGTTTATCTTATTATGCTTCTTATTTTGCTTAGTACGACGGTAGCATTATAAGATGATCCCTTACTAAATTTCAAGGTATAAGTGTTCTCCCTGAGTATGCACCGTTGCGAAAGTTCGTCGTGCCGAGACACCACGTGATGATCGGGTGTGATAAGCTCTACGTTCAAATACAACGGGTGTAAGCCAGTTTTGCACACGCAGAATACTCGGGTTAAACTTGACGAGCCTAGCATATGCAGATATGGCCTCGGAACACTGGAGACCGAAAGGTCGAGCGTGAATCATATAGTAGATATGATCAACATAAGATGTTCACCATTGAAACTACTCCATCTCACGTGATGATCGGACATGGTTTAGTTGATTTGGATCACGTGATCATTTGGATGACCGGAGGGATGTCTATCTAAGTGGGAGTTCTTAAGTAATATGATTAAATTGAACTTTAATTTATCATGAACTTAGTCCTCGTAGTATTAGCATATCTATGTTGTAGATCAATAGCTCACGATGTTGCTCCCCGTTTATTTTTTATATGTTCCTAGAGAAAACTAAGTTGAAAGATGTTAGTAGCATTGATGCGGAATTGTTCCGTGATCTGAGGATTATCCTCATTGCTGCACAGAGAAATATGTCCTTGATGCACCGCTAGGTGACAGACCTATTGCAGGAGCAGATGTAGACGTTATGAACGTTTTGACAAAAGCTCGGTATGATGACTACTTGATAGTTTAGTGCACCATGCTTTACGGCTTATAACCGGGACTTCAAAAACGTTTTGAACGCCACGGAGCATATAAGATGTTCCAAGAGTTGAAATTAGTATTTCATACTCATGCCCGTGTCGAGAGGTATAAGACTTCTGACAGTACTTTGCCTACAAGATGGAGGAGAATAGCTCAACCAGTGAGCATGTGCTCAGATTGTCTGGGTACTACAATTACTTGAATCAAGTGGGAGTTAATCTTCCAGATAAGATAGTAATTGACAAAGTTCTCTAGTCACTATCACCAAGTTAGTAGAACTTCGTGATGAACTATAATATGCAAGGGATGACGAAGGTAATTCCCGAGCTCTTCGCAATGCTGAAATCAGCGAAGGTAGAAATCAAGAAAGAACATCAAGTGTTGATGGTTAATAAGACCACTTGTTTCAAGTAAAGGGCAAAGGGATAGAAGGGGAACTTCAAGAAGAATGACAAGCAAGTTGTCACTCCCATGAAGAAACCCAAAGCTAAACTCAAGACTAAAACTAAGTGCTTCTACTGCAAAGGAAATGGTCACCGGAAGTGGAACTGCCCTAGATACTTGGCGGATAAGAAGGATGGCAAAGTGAACAAAGGTATATTTGATATACAGATTATTGATGTGTATTTTACTAGTGTTCATAGCAACCCCTCGGTATTTGATACTGGTTCAGTTGCTAAAGAGTAGTAACTCGAAATGGGAGTTGCATAATGAACAGAAACTAGTTAAAGGATGAAGTGATGATGTGTATTGGAAGCAGTTACAAGATTGATATGATCATCATCGCACACTCCCTATACTTTCGGGATTAGTGTTGAACCTAAATAAGTGTTATTTGGTGTTTGTGTTGAGCATGAATATGATTTGATCATGTTTATTGCAATACGGGTATTCATGTAAGTTAGAGAATAATTGTTGTTCTGTTTACATGAATAAAACCTTCTATGGTCATACACCCAATGAAAATAGTTTGTTGGATCTCGATCGTGTGATACACATATTCATAATATTGAAGCCAAAAGATGCAAGGTTAATAATGATAGTGCAACTTATTTGTGGCACTGCCGTTTAGGTCATATTGGTGTAAAGCGCATGAAGAAACTCCATAGTGATGGACTTTTTGAAATCACTTGATTATGAATCACTTGCTGCTTGCGAACCATGCCTCATGGGCAAGATGACTAAAACTCCGTTCTCCGGAATTGTGGAGCGAGCAACAGAGTTGTTGGAAATCATACATACTGATGTATGCAGACCAATGAGTGTTGAAGCTCACGGCGGGAATCGTTATTTTCTGACCTTCACTGATGATTTGAGCAGATATGGGTATATCTACTTAATGAAGCACAAGTCTGAAACATTTGAAAAGTTCAAAGAATTTCAGAGTGAAGTGGAGAATCATCGTAACAAGAAAATAAGAGTTTCTACGATATGATCGTAGAGGTAAAATATTTGAGTTAGCGAGTTTGGCCTTCAGTAAAAACAATGTGAAATAGTTTCACTACTCACGCCACCTGGAACACCACAGTGTAATGGTGTGTCCGAACGTCGTAACCGTACTTTATTGGATATGGTGCGATCTATGATGTCTCTTACCGATTTACCACTATCGTTTTGGGGTTATGCTTTAGAGACAGCTGCATTCACGTTAAATAGGGCACCATCTAAATCCGTTGATACGACACCTTATGAACTATGGTTTGGCAAGAAACCAAAGTTGTCGTTTCTTAAAGTTTGGGGCTGCGATGCTTATGTGAAAAAGCTTCAACCTGATAAGCTCGAACCCAAGTCGGAGAAATGTGTCTTCATAGGATACCCAAAAGAGACTGTTGGGTACACCTTCTATCACAGATCCGAAGGCAAGATATTCGTTGCTAAGAATGGATCCTTTCTAGAGAAGGAGTTTCTCTCGAAAGAAGTGAGTGGGAGGAAAGTAGAACTTGAAGAGGTAATTGTACCTTCTCCTGAATTGGAAAGTAGTACATCACAGAAAATTGTTCCAGTGATTCCTACACCAATCAGTGAGGAAGTTAATGATGATGATCATGAAACTTCAGATCAAGTTTCTGCTGAACGTCGTAGATCAACCAGAGTACGTTCCGCACCAGAGTGGTACGGCAACCCAGTTCTGGAAATCATGTTACTAGACCATGATGAACCTACGAACTATGAGGAAGCGATGATGAGCCCAGATTCCACAAAATGGCTTGAGGCCATGAAATCTGAGATGGGATCCATGTATGAGAACAAAGTGTGGACTTTGGTTGACTTGCCCGATGATCGGCAAGCCATCGAAAATAAATGGATCTTCAAGAGGAAGACCGACACTGACGGTAATGTTACTGTTTACAAAGCTCGACTTGTTGCGAAAGGTTTTCGACAAGTTCAAGGAGTTGACTACGATGAGACTTTCTCACCCGTAGCGATGCTTAAGTCTGTCCGAATCATGTTAGCAATTGCCGCATTTTATGAAATCTGGCAAATGGATAACAAAACTGCATTCTTTAATGGATTTATTAAAGAAAAATTGTATATGATGCAACCCGAAGGTTTTGTCAATCCTAAAGGTGCTAACAAAAATGTGCAAGCTCCAGCGATCCATCTATGGACTGGTGCAAGCATCTCGGAGTTGGAATATACGCTTTGATAAGTTGATCAAAGCATATAGATTTATACAGACTTACGGTGAAGCCTGTATTTACAAGAAGTGAGTGGGAGCACTACAACCTTTCTGATAAGTATATGTGAATGACATATTGTCGATCGGAAATGATGTAGAATTTTCTGGAAAGCATAAAGGAGTGTTTGAAAGGAGTTTTTCAAAGAAAGACCTTGGTGAAGCTGCTTACATATTGGGCATCAAGATCTATAGAGATAGATCAAGACGCTTGATAAGACTTTCGATAAGTACATACCTTGATAAGATTTTGAAGTAGTTCAAAATGGATCGGTCAAAGAAGGAGTTCTTGCCTAACTTGTAAGGTATGAAGTTGAGTAAGACTCAAAGCCAGACCACGGCAGAAAAATATAGAGAGAATGAAAGTCATTCCCTATGCCTCAGCCATAGGTTCTATAAAGTATGCCATGTTGTGTACCAAACATGTTGTGTACCTTGCCATGAGTTTGTCAAGGGGGTACAATAGTGATCCAGGAGTAGATCACTGTACAGCGGTCAAAATTATCCTTAGTAACTGGATGACTAAGGAAATGTTTCTCGATTATGGAGGTGATAAAGAGTTCGTCGTAAAGGGTTACGCCGATGCAAGCTTTGACACTAAATCCAGATGACTCTAAGTATCAATCTGGATGCGTATTGAAAGTGGGAGCAATTAGCTAGTGTAGCTCTATGCAGAGCATTGTAGACATAGAAATTTGCATAATACATACGGATCTGAATGTGACAGACCCGTTTACTAAACTTCTCTCACAAGCAAAACATGATCACACCTTATTACTCTTGGGTATTAATCACATAGCGATGTGAACTAGATTATTGACTCTAGTAAACCCTTTGGGTGTTGGTCACATGGCGATGTGAACTATGGGTGTTATTCACATAACGATGTGAGATATCGGTATTAAATCACATGGCGATGTGAGCTAGATTATTGACTCTAGTGCAAGTGGGAGACTGAAGGAAATATGCCCTAGAGGCAATAATAAAGATGTTATTTGTATTTCCTTATATCATGATAAATGTCTTTTATTCATGCTAGAATTGTATTAACCGGAAACTTGATACATGTGTGAATACATAGACAAAATAGTATGTCCCTAGTATGCCTCTACTAGACTAGCTCATTGATCAAAGATGGCTATATTTCCTAGCCATAGACATGAGTTGTCATTTGATCAACGGGATCACATCATTAGGAGAATGATGTGATGGACAAGACCCATCCGTTAGCATAGCACTATGATCGTTTAGTTTTACTGCTATTGCTTTCTTCATGACTTATACATGTTCCTATGACTATGAGATTATGCAACTCCCGAATACCGTAGGAACACCTTGTGTGCTATCAAACATCACAACGTAACTGGGTGATCATAAAGATGCTCTACAGGTGTCTCCGAAAGTATTCGTGGTGTTGGCATAGATCAAGATTAGGATTTGTCACTCCGAGTGTCGGAGAGGTATCTCTGGGCCCTCTCGGTAACACACATCACAATAAGCCTTGCAAGCAAAAGACTAATGAGTTAGTCACGAGATGATGTGTTACGGAACGAGTAAAGAGACTTGCCGGTAACGAGATTGAACTAGGTATGGAGATACCGACGATCGAATCTCGGGCAAGTAACATACCGATGACAAAAGGAACAACGTATGTTGTTATGCGGTTTTGACCGATAAAAGATCTTCGTAGAATATGTAGGAGCCAATATGAACATCCAGGTTCCGCTATTGGTTATTGACCGGAGATGAGTCTCGGTCATGTGTACATAGTTCTCGAACCCGTAGGGTCCGCACGCTTAACGTTTGATGACGATCGGTATTATGAGTTTATGAGTTTTGATGTACCGAAGGTAGTTCGGAGTCCCGGATAAGATCACGGACATGACGAGGAGTCTCGGAATGTCCGAGACATAAAGATTGATATATTGGATGACTATATTCGGACACCGGAAGTGTTCCGGAAAAGTTTCGGATTTAACGGGATTGCCGGAGGGGGTTACCGGAACCCCCTACGAAGGGGGATGGTCCATAGTGGGCCTTATGGAGAAGAGAGAGGCAGCCCATAGGGGCTGGCCGGCGCCCCACCTAGGGTTCCTAGTTGGACTAGGATTGGGGGGCGCCACCTCTCCCTCTTTTCCTTTCCCTCTCTTCCTTCTTTGGTAGTTCCTACTAGGAATAGGATTGCAATCCTATTCCTAGTAGGATTGCACTCCTAGCCGCACCATAGAAGGGCCGGCCGGCCTCCCCCTTGCTCCTTTATATACGGGGGCAGGGGGGCACCCAAAGACACACAAGTTGAATTGTTCCAGCCGTGTGTGGTGCCCCCCTCCACAGAAACACACCTCGGTCATACCGTTGCAGTGCTTAGGCGAAGCCCTGCGCCGGTAAATACATCATATCCGTCACCACGCCGTCGTGCTGACGAAACTCTCCCATGAAGCTCAACTGGATCAAGAGCTCGTGGGACGTCATCAAGCTAAACGTGTGCTGAACGCGGAGGTGCCGTACGTTCGGTGCTTGATCGGTTGAATCGCGAAGAAGTTCGACTACATCAACCGCGTCACTTGACGCTTCCGCTTCCGGTCTACGAGGGTACGTAGACACACTCTTCCCTCTCGTTGCTATGCATCTGGTAGATAGATCTTGCGTGATCGTAGGAAAATTTTAAAATACTACGTTCCCCAACAGAAGCATACCTACATAAGTCCAAACATAATGAAACTTTACGTGGACAATAAGACCCTAGAAGCTTTAGATGGACGCAAGAAGACCCACAGGGGACCCGCAAGCCAGTGGCGCGCGCGCCGGGGCGTAGGAGCGCCCCAGCGCGGGGCGCGCCAGAATGGTATGTGGGCCCCTTGGTGCTTCATTTTGCCCTAACTTATGGCCTATGAATTCCCACATATTTTGAAACCCTCGAAGCGAGACCCGGAAAAAAATATCACCACCGCAAGCCATTGTTCCTCCACGATTCCATCTGGAGTCCTTTTCTGGTACACTGCCAAAGGGGGAAGTCATTGTGAAGGCCATCTTCATCAATCTTGCTGCCTCGATGATGATCTGTGAGTAGTTCCTTCAGGACCTACAAGTCCATAGTAGTAGTTTGATGACTTTCTCTCACTATTTGGATCTTCAATACAATGGTCTTCTCTAAGATCTCAGTCCGGTGTATTATTTTGCGATGTGTTTGTTGGGTTTATGTATTGTGGGGTTATGATCAAATTATTCCTTGAATTTATATAAGTTTCTTGAGACTTCTTTGATGCATAATTTCATAGCTTTGTATTTCTCTCCTATCTATTTGTCTACTTTGGTCAAGTTAGATTGATTTATCTTCAGCGGAAGAGGTGCTTCGTAGTAGGTTCAATCTTGCGGTGATCCTGTCCAGTGACAAAAAGGATATAAGGGCATGTATTGTATTGTTGCGACTAAGAATAAAAAGGCCCAGTTTGGTCATATCGGTTGATCTTATCCTGTCTACATTATGCCATCTTGTTTAGTGTGTTACTTTGTTTGTATGAACTTCATACTTTGACATGCATGTTGGATAGTGGTCTTGGGGTGGAGTAATAGTAGTAGATGCGGTTGGATTAATGGTCTACTTGTCATGTACGTAATGCCCATGTATTGCGCGGTTCTGTCAATTGCCCAACAGTAATTTGTTCACCCTTGCTACCTTGCTTTCGAGAGAGATGCCACTTGTGAATCTATAGCCCCCGTGTCCATTCTCAATTAATTTTCACGCTTCTACCATTGCTACTTATTTGCTATCATTATCCTTGCTATCATTGTGACTATTTGCTTTTAACCTTGTAATTGGCAAGAACAAGGAGAGTGACGACCCCTTGCCGGGTGCAAGCAATTATTTTGTTTGTGTGCAGGTGCTGCTAAAGTTGTTCGTGCGTTGTTTCCTTCTGGTTCAATAAATCTTGGTTCTTAACTGAGAAAATACTATCTGCTACTATACTACATCACTCTTCCTTTTCGGGGGAATCTAACAACTCCATCGCAAGTAGCATCTGCCATCTCAAGATGTGAAAGTGCTACACATGTAGTTGCTAGGAACGCAGAAAGTGACGGTGAAATCACTTGATAACTTTGATTTGGTGGTGCTTCTCGAGTACCTTATCTCGATCTCCAGGGTGAAGACCCTAGATCTGACCCTAGGTTATATTTTGCAAAGAGGGCATTTTTGTCGTTAATTACTGAAGGCATAAGTGTGGTGTCATGCAAAGTTTCATTTATTAGGTTATAGACTCATATTGTATTGGTATGCGTGATGTTACTCATAGTATAAGTAACTATAGCTAAATTACACAAACTATCTCCCTCGTCATTAACTCATTGCCACATAGGAAAATTTGCTGAGTTGGACTTAAAGTTACTGCTCAAGTTAATCCCATTGTGGCTAGTCTAATGGTCCTATCGAACTTACTTGCACACCAAAAGAGATTCCGGTGACTGTCATGTAATCACCCCCATAATACAACATGCATGACCAACCAATTTCCTTTAGAATCCAGATAATCTCATACCGTGTGGGCACACCAACTAGTACTACGTCATTACCAGTTGTTGCAGATTGACCGGGTATGGTGCTCTAAATAATATAATCCCAGCCCTGGGTGCCGTGCAGCAGACGGGAGAGGAGTTGACAACGCGAAGTTGCGGGAGGCATATCTGTCCCTGCCCTTCCTGGTGAAACAAAATAATGATTCTGACGTGGCTATCGCTCCCACTGCATTCTCTCCAAGAAAGAGAGGGAGAAACCAGTGCCTGCTCCCATTGTATCGCCGCGCTGCTCTCCTCCCCTTCTCCAACCCTCTCAATTATTATTAATTCTGTATATACGAGCAAACTGTGTATACGCAGATGATATATACCGTCCGATGCTGAGATCGGACAGGTGGCAGGAGAACCAGTCGGGTACACAGACCGATTCTTTTCGTTTCCCATGGTATAGTCGATCGAGTTCGCTTCTTTACCGCGCACCCCCCATGGTTTCTTTCGCGCGCAAGCCCCATGGTTTTCAGAATCAGGGCGGACCTTGTTGGGCTCCCCGGTGGCCGCTTTATGTACACCTCCTCCCCCGTTACCAGCTCAGAACTTCTCTCCTCCTCCCCCGCAATACCATGGCAGGGCAAACGAGCCAGGAGTGCCTCTAACAACCGTCTGTTCATGGAAGATTTGCTCGAGTCATGGCTTCTGCGGCACCAAACGCCACCTTCTTCACCGACCTCGTGGGTGTCTTCAACGACATTCGCGGGGTTAGACTTGATCATGACTTCTCTTTGCTTGGTGTAATTTTGGCGTTCTGGGAGATTATTAGTACTGTGAATCGTTCTTGTATTCTCAATTAAATCGATCTAATTCTGATCTGCTTGAAATCAATTATACAACGTACAGTACATCGTTAGCAAATAAAAACCTCAATCTACATATATAGTGACTCAAAAACAAGCAAACGAAAGCCTAAAAGGCACTAAAGCAACACCAATATCGTCCATGTTAGAGTAATCCCAACATATTTGCGTGATAGGACTAGTTACCACGTGTGCTTCTGGTATTAGCTAGTATATGTTCGAGTTGAGAGGCTGGCTTGCAAGCTAGCTTAGTTTAGTAAGCAATACGATTAACGCTGCCGTGTAACCAGATTAGGGAAATACTAGCAGTCTGGCTTGCCGGTGATTAGGTTAGTCTTGTCCATGTATACATAGTGGCACGTGTCCATGTAGGTTTAGTATAGCTGCAATCAGGCTTGCCGGTGATTAGATTAGGAAAGCTTGGGCAGATCTTCTTGTTTGAGTCGGTTTATTATTAGTTCACAAGTCCGCTGTTTGTGTTGGTGAGGCCGGGTGATGCTAGATTTTATAAGATAATAGAAACACCCTTTAACAAAAAAAGCTATTTGGGTTAGAGTCATGGCTGCATCTATATAAGCAGCGGTGGTCGTGAGTTTATTGTACTACAGAAAAACAAGAGGAAATTGAGGAATAAAAAAGAGAGAAACAAAGGGCGCGATACAGCCGGGCCCTTGGCTACAAGTTTTTCTGTGCACATGTCCATCGTGATTTGATGTGATTGAGTTGGTATATCAAAGAACTCCGTCCCAATGACCTCCATTCTTTTTTGCTTCCTTGTACCCGATCCATCTTTTGCAGTAGCACCCATGATCCATCCACCATATAGTTGTTGGAGAGGTTAAATTAAAAACGATGTGCACTACCTCGCACACCAAGCAAGAAACACGACAATTAAAGAAGAGATGCTGGATAGTCTCAACATGTCCGTGAAAGCAACACGACTTACTTGCTTTGTAGTTTCTTTGGACTCGTTGATAATTATCCCTTGACCCAAATATTGAAGGAAGAGTTTTCTTTCAAGTGGTTTTTTTAGCATCCTGATGTGGGAGTAAGAAAATGGTGCACAAAATTTCATACGATTTTGTATAGAGTGTGATTATGTATTTTCTCTTTCGAACATATTATACATAGAGATTTGCGTTTGGCCATCTGCTGGGGCGGCATGCATGGCAGGGGGAGCAAGCGGTTAGACCTGTGTTTTAAAGTGGATCTATGAGAGGAAGAAGAGTAGCTGCGGGGGGTTGAGCATAAATAACAAAAGGACGACAACCATTGAATTAACATCATATGGATCGGGTAGATCGATTGAAACGTTTTCAATCACCTGATGGACAAATGCTTCCAAATATTTAGCATCCGCTCACTTGAAATGGAATTTTTATCTGCAATAACTATAGCTTTTGAATTACTCCCTCTATTCTAGTGGCCGCTAAGCAAGTCCAAATTTTAAAATTTGTTAGGTCAAATGTTCAGCTTACATGAATGCATGCGCCCCACCTCCCACCATAGAACTAACTAGGGCATGCACAACTGCAAAGTACTCCCTCCATTCCCTTATACGAGGCCACTTCGTTTTTCGTGTCAAACTTTGACTTGTAATTTTGGTCAACATAATATGGATTATATGTCATCAAAAATATATCATCGGAAAGTTCTTTGGAATATGCATCCAACGAAATACTTTTTGTGGCATATAAATCACTTTTTTGTTGGTAAAATTAGGTCAAAGTTAGACATAAAAATATGAAGTGGCCTTGTATAAGGGAATGGAGGGAGTAAACGGTATTTGTAGGGACCAGCTATGGCCCAAGTACCTGAAAATATTTCGAGCGTTAGTCATCTTTTTTTCCATTACATTATCACTGTGTAGCTTGCAATTCCCACGCCTCTCCATCACTATGCATGTCACTTGACCTAATCTTTCATAAAATATGTAATAGCATCAATGAGTGCCAAAAATAGCTGCAAACTATAACACTTTAATACTCAATAAACATACACAAATACTAAAACAAATACAAAACTTAAAAAAGTCAAAACATAAGTTTTTCTAACGAATAGTAGATTAAGGGCATTGATATCGCCCTAAAAAGGATAAGAAATATAGACATGATACTAAAACAAAAGCAAAAAATAAATAAATAAAATTATTTTAGGAAAGAATGAACTAGTTGCATTCGTAATATCCTAAAGAAGAAGAAATAAAGAAAGAAAACTTGAAGTATATATCATGACAAAAATTTGCGCACATGTGCATAGAACTTGCACAGTTTGATGATAAGAGAAGAAGATAGTAGTGTGACTTTTAGACTACAGTATAATATGCAAACGAATTACATAGAACTTTTATATATAGACATATTATACTTAGTGTCCGGATAACAAAACACTCACACACACACTCACACAGAAAGGATGCAAAGCATTATATGCATGGGGTTTACGGGAATAGTTAGCCTACATGCTGCATGGATGTGGGCTCGGCTGCCCGCAAGCATGCATGCACGCCGTGCGCTCCAGCTATTACTGTGTTGCGCTTAGAGGAAAAAAAATTGGCTGACGCTAAAAGAGAAAACAAGTACCTGATAAATAGCCAAACCATATTTTCTAATGCAAAATGCATGTTAGTTAGAGAAGAAAAAAAAAATACAATGGATAATGTTATTTTTAACAATTGATGTTTAAATTCTATTAAAATTTGGATAATTAAAATCTTCCTCCTT
>LR738711.1:62327449-62358622 GCA_902687465.1 Secale cereale
AAAAAAAAAAAAAAAACAGCAACAAGTATTATCATCATCGTCTTTATTATCATTTCCCCTCGTTTTTCGTTTTTCCAACGACCCGCTCACACCAAAGTTAAGCTATGTCTAGCGTTGCCATGAATTTTCTCTAAGTATGGTATATTTTGTTTGAGTTTTCATTAACTTGAAACGTTCCATCAAGTTGATGCAAGCGGAAAAAATCAAACCCTGCTTGTACAATGATGTGCCCTTAAAGGAACACACAAATCAATGAGACCGTTGCCGATTGTGCAACACTGCATAATAAGCAATTAAGAAAAAGCATGTACATAATGATGAGATGCACATAGGCAAAAATCGCATAATAAAAAAATGCATAATAAGCAACTAAGAAAAAACATGTACATAATGATAAGATGCGCATACCGAAAAAGGAAACAATGATACTCTCGAAAGAAGACAACCAAACACTAGTGCATATCAGGTGGGTTTGGCCCTAGCTGGCCTCCGCTTGGTTCCGCTCCACTGCAGCCTCCGCTTCGACCTTTATTGCCTTTGTCTAGATCATCTATCCCATGATTCAATCCTCGCAACCATAGCTCATAATACCAGTTGTTAGAAAATAAGCAAATAGAACATTGTAGAAAGTAGGACGGGAGAGACAATATTTTTTTTTGTTAACGAGGTTCGTCATTGTGGCTAATCATCATGGCATATAATTATGGACGCTCCTCCCCATGTACTGAATTTGTATAGTACCGGTCGATGACAAGCCCGCCAAGCTCATCAGACACACATCTCGATCGCCGGACCATGTCTGATTCAGACACCGCTACCAGGGGCGCCGGGGCATAACCTTCATGACCTCATTGTGTTTAGCCGATCAACTTCGTCTAGTCTATTTTTACTACCTCGCTATGCCTTTATATAGTAGGCCCAGTGGTGAATCTTGGACAAAAATCAAGGGCAGGCTCAAAGTCAATGGTGTGAAGAAAAAGCCACCAAGTCTCAATTCTTTTGTTCAAAGAAGACTATAATTTGCCGTAATACTACTAGGAACATGTACTATTAACTACGAATTTCCTTTTTTTCATTGCTGGAGGGCAGGCTCAAGCCTATTAAAGCCTGCCCAGTTCATTCGCCACTGAGTAGGCCCATGTTACATGTGATTGGCATAAACCCCTAAAACCACCATGTACTCTAAGGGCCTGTTTGGGACTGCCATGCTCCCTAAAATTCAGCTCCGCTTTGGAAAATGCAAATCAAACGAGATAGCTCTACGATATGCGGTTCAACAAAAAAAATAGAATCTAGAGTGCAACTTCCTTTTTTTGTGAAGCTCTTCACGGGGGTGCTTCAAAAACTCTAGAAGCTAGGGTTGGAGGGAAATTACCTACCATTGCCATCAGTAAGTCGATACCCTGCGTTTTCCCCACGTCATCCAATCAAATAGATTCTTTCTACCAAATTTTTCATTTTTGAAACTGGAGATAGCTGGAAGTCAAACATGATAAATTACTCTTTGGTGGAGCTGCGACTCTTGTATGAAGCTACTCCAAAGTGGATTTGGTGAAGTGGAGTTTTATTTAGTGGGGAGGAGCAGTTCCAAAAAGGCCCTAAGTCTAACCGCGGCCCTATACACATATTCGACACAATTTTCACAAGATGATTGAGGGATTAAAGTTTGAGACTATGGCTGAAAAAACAATATACGAAGGGTCCCCTCAAACCAGATTTTGGGACGAGGCATTTCTCACGGCAGTGCATCTCATAAACATCCTGCCTAGTCGTGTTATAAATAACGAAACTCCCACCGAAAGGCTTCTTCACATCAAACCAGATTATACTTCACTCCGCACTTTTGGTTATGCATGTTGGCCTAATCTTAGACCCTACAATAATCGAAAGCTCATGTTTCGATCTAAACAATGTGCTTTCATTGGCTATAGTCCCTTACATAAAGGCGTCAAGTGTCTTGACATTTCCACTGGCCGAGTTTATATTTCCTGTGATGTTGTCTTCGATGAGACCAAATTTCCTTTCTTTGATCTCCATCCTAATGCCGGCGCCCTTCTTTGCAAAGAAATTCTACTTCTGCCACCTCAGTTGACCGGTGCACATCATGAGGAAAATAACTGTAATGACTCAATGCTGACTAACCCCCATAACCCTGCATGTGAGATTTCTGATAGTGCAGGTGAAAATTGCGGAGAAAATGGTGAAGAAAACCTGCTCAACATGCCTTATTTCATGTGTCCAGCCCTGGGGGACATATCTTCCTCGGGATCGCTCCTGCAGCAGGCGGCCCGAGAATCGTCTGCGGGATCCGTGCCGTCGCAGCACTGCGTCAGCGCGTCGGGATCCGCCTCGGTGCCCTCCACCAGCTCTGGGCCCGCGGTTGACACGCGGGGCTCTCCCGCTCGTTCTGACGAGCCAACCGAGCCGCAAGCCGAGCCGTCCGGCTCTCCGTCCGCCACGGGTCGGTGGCCGACTGACCCAACCCGCTGCTACTCTCGCCGCGGCAACAAGTCGCAGTCGGGGGCCCCTGCAGGTGGTCTGTTACGTCCCGCCGCAGGAGATGCGTCCCGACAGCCGCCTTCACTGCGCAATGATGGAGCGCCAGCGGCCAGACCCGGATCTTCTGCGCCCTCTGTTTCAGCTGCGCAGCCATCCGGTGCCATAGAAGATCCCTCGGCCACCCTGATCCATGCAGCCGAATCTGCATCGGGATCAGCCGAGCCAGGGGGAGCGTCAGCCCGATCTTCTGCGGCGATACCTGCTGCATCTAATCCTGTGCCGCGGACACGACTTCAAAAAGGGGTAATTCAGCAAGTTAATTACAAAACTAAATTTGGGTTGGCATGTTCCACAGGTGAACCTAACAATCTGCAAGAGGCACTTGGTGATACACGATGGAGAAAAGCTATGGAGGAAGAGCATATGGCTCTTCTGAAAAATAAAACATGGCATCTGGTTCCCCCACGGCAAGGTAAAAATTTGATTGATTGCAAGTGGGTTTTCAGAATTAAGAAAAAGTCTGATGGAACTATAGACCGGTATAAGGCTAGACTGGTTGCTAAAGGTTTCAAACAAAGATATGGCATTGACTATGAGGACACATTTAGTCCGGTTGTAAAGACTGCCACTGTTCGTCTTGTGTTGTCCATTGCTGTTTCCAGGGGATGGAGTCTTCGACAGCTAGATGTTCAGAACGCGTTTCTTCATGGTGTTCTGGAAGAGGAGGTCTATATGAAACAACCTCCTGGGTTTGAGAGTAAAAACTTGCCTCATCATGTCTGCAAACTGGATAAAGCCATTTATGGTCTGAAGCAAGCTCCCAGAGCGTGGTACTCACGACTCAGTCATAAGCTGCAATCACTTGGTTTTGTTCCTTCCAAGTCTGACACATCACTGTTTATTTATAATAAGTCAAATACATCAATATTTGTGCTTATTTATGTGGATGACATTATTGTTACTAGTTCATCTGATGATGCAGTAGCAGGACTGTTAAAGGATCTAAGTTCTGAGTTTGCTCTTAAAGATTTAGGAGACTTGCACTTCTTCCTAGGCATTGAAGTGAAAAGGCATGGAGATACACTTCATTTGTCTCAAGAAAAATATGCAGCTGATCTGGTCAGACGAGCTGGCTTGCAAGGATGTAAACCATCACCAACCCCATTATCCAGCTCAGAAAAACTATCCCTTACAGAAGGAGACCTCTTGAATCAAGAGGACAGCACCAACTACAGAAGCTTGGTAGGTGCTCTTCAGTACTTGACCATCACACGGCCAGAAGCAGTATGTCAGTTTCTTCATGCTCCTACAATTGTGCATTGGACAGCTGCCAAGCGTATAGTTAGATATGTGAAGCATACTTTGGGCATTGGTCTTACCTTTAGTAAGTCTTCATCTACTCTTGTTAGTGCTTTTTCTGATTCTGACTGGGCAGGATGTTTAGATGATAGACATTCCACTGGTGGGTTTGCTATATTTTTTGGACCCAACTTGATATCATGGTGTGCAAAGAAGCAAGCCACAGTTTCCCGGTCAAGTACAGAAGCGGAGTACAAAGCGTTGGCAAATGCAACATCAGAAATAATCTGGGTGCAGTCCATGCTGAAAGAACTGGGTATAAAACGCACTCAGCCTCCTTGTCTGTGGTGTGATAATCTTGGTGCTACTTATCTATCAGCTAATCCAGTCTTTCATGCACGGACAAAACACATTGAGATAGATTTCCACTTCGTTAGAGAACGAGTTGCTAACAAGCAGTTGGAAATTCGGTTTATACATTCCAGAGATCAAGTTGCAGATGGTTTTACCAAGGCACTACCTACAAAAAATTTTGAGGAGTTCAAGCGTAATCTCAACTTGACCAAGTTGTGATTAAGGGAGGCTATTAAACTCATATATGCGTGCATACCTGTAACAGGACCGTGTACACATAATACACGTATCTTGAGATAGAGTTAGTTTGAGTAGGTTGTTAGTATCTAGCTTATCTTTTCTTCAACCGCATGATCTATCTCTATCTCTTCTTTCCTTGTACTCCAAGCTTGTATGCCTTATCAGGGATTCGGCCCCTGCTATATAACACGAAACCGTCGCTACCAGGAGAGGTACGACGTTACAGCTATTCTCACAATGATCTGCACAATCTTCCCAACACAGTTACCCAGTTGAGCAGTTTAAGATGCCTTAATCTTTTTGGCACAGAAATAAGTCAGGTACCCAAAGGGATTGGGAAATTCAAACTCCTCACTTATTTAAAATGTTATCCTCTTGGTGATGGAGGTGATAATGATGTTGTGCAAGTTGGATGGAAGTTGGAAGAGTTGTCTTCTTTGTTTCAGATGAGGTATCTTGCTGTTGTTAAATTGGAAAGAGCAACTCACTTCAGTACAAATACCAGCATCTAAAACAACTAATACTAGAATGGACTGAACACGGAGATGGGTCATATTCAGAAGAAGATGTTATTAATATCGAGAAGGTCTTCGATCAGTTAATACCTCCGCCTAATCTGGAAGACCTATGTATTGATGGGTTCTTTGGTCGGCGGTATCCCACCTGGTTTTCTACCACCTTTCTGTCTTCGTTAGTATATTTGAAACTCATACACGTACGATCATGTGTGCATCTTCCACCGATGTGGCAGCTACCAAACTTGAAATGTTTGAGAATTGATGGAGCTCATGCAGTTAATAAGGTTGGACCTGAATTTGTTGGTTGCAAGAAGGGTGGTCCTTTATGTGACGAGTTGGTTGCTTTCCCTAAACTTGAAAGCCTGATCTTCAATTATATGCCCAACTGGGAGGTGTGGTCTTTTTTTGAGGAAGAAGTTGTTGCTGATGAACGGGGAGAGGATGGAGCTGCTGAGATCCTCAAAGAGGATGCCAATCTGCAAGGCTGCGACTGCTGCCTTGTTTGGTGAACTTGTGCGTCCATGGCTGCCCAAAGCTGAGGGATCTCCCGCAACAGCTTGGAAAAGATACCACCTGTTTGAAGGAGCTCAGTTTAAGAGAACTAAACAACTTGAAGGCCATGGAGGACCGCCTAGTGCTCTCTGAGGTCCTTGATATTGGGTACTGTGAAGGCCTGGAGAGGATCTGCAATCTCCCTCAAGTGTCTGAGCTGCGTGTATTTGGTTGTCCGAACTTAAGCCATGTAGTGGGGCTGGACAGTTTGCAGCAGCTGAGGCTAGGCAAGGATATGCCAGAGATATCTTCAAGATGGGTGCCTGGGCTTAAAGAGCAGCACCGGCGACTTCATGGCGAAGACCTGGATGTCTACACTTCGTCTAGTAGTTAGATGGCTCAAGGTATATCTGAACACTGCCTGCTGGTTTGATATTGAGCACTGCGTCTTTGATTCTCCAGCAACCATAATTCGCTTATGCAACAAAATTTCTTTTTGATTCCATTGGCAGCAGACTGCAAGCGTATAAGTTATTAATTATGTTGATAATATTTAACTAACATTCACTGTACCCCTGCAATAGCTTACGTTCTCATAATTTTCCTCTTATAGTTGATAATATTTGAACGGTGAGATGCGGCGACAAGTACTTGTTCAAGGAGCTATCTGTGGGAGGACAAGCGTGAAGGATAAGGGGAAATCTCTGTTCTCTGCAACTTAGCTGAAGAAGAACAAGGAAGCTGCAGAAACTACTTACTAGCTACACCATCTGCCATAAAAATTAATAGTCCAATGCAGTGATCTTCAGTACTACTGTCATTTCTTTTCTGAACTTAACTTATCGTGTGATGAAGATCGGCGATACTCTCTTGACGTTTACTCCTACGCTGGCTCAAACTCATTAGAATAACTCAGACGTGTTCTGCAGAAAAGAAAAAAAATCTGTTTTGCTGAAACAATTATATTATATTAGTCCTTCTGATGATGATGTTCTCCTTTACATACTCTGTCGTCAGTCAGCGTCTTCACCTTTGTGGTTGTGCTGGTGGTTGAAACTGATCAATTCAGAAACCATCAAGCCCCGAGCGAACCCTATCCCTCCCGCGCCACCACCCGCGAGACGGCCGGGGAGGGTGCCCCAATCTCCTCCGCTCAGCCCCCTCTCCCTCCCTACTCCCCCCTCGCCGCCGCCGGAGGGCGCGGCCGGGCGAAGCTCGGTCTGCGCAGGCGGTGGCAGGGCTTCCTTCGTCCCCTCGCGCGGGTGGTCACGCACGGGCCAGATCCACCGGGCTTGGGCGCCGGACTGGTTGACGGGTGCGGCGGCGCGGCGTGCTACGGAGTCGGCGACGAGCTCCTGGCGGCGGTGCGGCGGGCATCATGGTGGTGGTTCTCGCCTCTTGTTGGGTTGCCCTTCCATGTTGTTGGCGGTATGCGACCAGCGCCAGCGACGGGTGGAGAGGGCCGTGACGGAGTGGGATGCGGGCGGCCCCCCTACCGTGACCTGCGACAGGTGGTGGGGGCGGCGCTGCAAGAGGTGGCTCCGGCGACGATTCCTGGCGGCGGGGCGTTTCAGCGCCATGCCGGTGGTGCAGGTCAGGGCGCTGGCCCCTCTGGAGACCTTCTTCGCCGGCGGGTGCGATCGATCTAGCGGACCTCGCCGGCGGATGGGTGGCTGCTTCTTCCTCGCATGGGCTGGCCGGTGGCCGTGCAAGGGCGTCTAGGGTGACGTAGGGGAGGCTGCTGGAGGGACGGGTAGACCGACTACCTGACACCGGTGCAGGGGTGCGCCGGTCCGGACGAGCTCCACTCCCTCCTCCCCTTTTCCAGGCCTCGTGCCTCCTGGCTGCAGACCGGTGTCCGGGGCGGGACGGTCACTGGCGGTACTGTTGGTGCTTGGGTTCTGCCAGTCAACTCAAAGATCGTCCCTTTGTTGGTCTTAGGAGTATCTGGGTGCAGGGCGGCGGCCTTGGTGGCGAGAGCTGCGGGCTCGTGGGCGGAGCTCGGGTGCGGACGGCTCGATGTCATGTTCGTGTGGGCGGCATGGGGGCGGGCTCTCGACATTCTACGGTGGTGGTGCGGCCGGTGCTCTCGTGTTGGGTTGTACGCCAGGCGGAGGGGGAGGGTGGTGGCCAAGGTGAAAACCTCATCTGGCTCTTGCCAGACCAATGGCGGCGGCGTCCATGCATCGTTCCCTTCTTGGAGGCTCCATTGCGGTGGCCCTGCGTCCTTTGTGTTACTCCGGGTGAAAACCTAGATTCAGTGGATCGGGTGGTGGCAGCTCTACGGTGTCGTTTCTTTCCTGGAAGCACCGCTTTGCAGGCCCTGGTTCATCGAGTTTCGGCTTCGTCCCCTCGCGGTGACTAGTTCACGGAGGAGAGCTCCTTAGATCCTTAGCTATGCTCTATATGTCTACTAGTTGTCTGCTTTGGAGCTTTTGGAGTAGTGTTATTGTCCGTCAGCTCCCTTGTATCTGTCTTGGGTGTGTGTGGTGTCGGATGGTTTGCCGTATGTATGTTGATCGTTGCTTTATATATAAAGCGGGGCGAAAGCCTTTTTGGGTAAATCTTTTGGTAACACATGAAATCATGAATGAATGATCCATCTTGTGTTTCTTTCTTAGGCGCACGCCATCCTTGAATGAATGAATGAACTTTAGGTTCAGCTCTCTGTACCGCACACCCTCCTTGAAGGCGCAAACTGCTTGATGCTCGGACACGTTTTCCACCGTGTGATGCAAGGTGGTCTATCTTTGGATGTAATCTCTCAGGGTTTCGTTCGGCTTCTGAACGCAATGCTGTAACTCCGCCAGCCCTGCAGGTCGTTTGCAGGTGCCCTCGAAGGTCCTGACAAACACTCGGGCCAGCTCTTCCCAACTGTAAATGCTCCAGGGGCCAACTTATTCAGCCACGCTCGGGCCGAGCCACCTAACATAAGTGGGAGATGTTTCATAGCCACATCATCATTGCCGCCACCGATCTGCACAGCTACACGGTAATCTTCTAGCCAAGTGTCTGGCTTTGACTCGCTGGTGAACTTACTCACTCCCGCCGCCAATGTGAAGTTGGGGGGAATCTGAGCAGCCCTGATAGCACTGCTAAAACATTCGGGCCCAGAGACAGACACTCGGCTGCCACTCGGACGATCTCTGCCTTGCTCTTCTCTGTATGCTCGGTTCCTGTCGACCAGGCCTTGCACAAGAATCGATCTTGCATCAAAACCGGGCCTTCTAGGATCAGGGGGGATCCTCCGCTCGTAGTCATGCAGACGTCTGCCGTCGTGTCGCCGGGGCGAGTATGATCCGCTCCCCGGAGGAGGCGTAGCGTGTAGGCACTCGGCGGCGGTCGTTGTGACCGGGTCGACGATCATACTGTTCATCATTCCGACCCAGATGTTGTTCTTGACGGGGTCCACGGCCCTCGCGCCTCGGAGGCGACCTTGGGCTGTGAGCCGACCAGACATTGTCTGCCGCCACCGGTCTGCTGTGAATTCTGTTGCGCGACTGAGAGACGGCCGCATTTTGCTCTCCTGCTGTTCGGAGCAGCGCCCGGATCTGCTGCAAAGCCTCTCCCAGCCTCCGACTGAGACGGCTGGATAGAATCTGCGATGCGGGCTGTAGCTTCGAGGTTCTGGATCGGTGATCGGAATACCTAAGGTTCGCACGAGAACGATTGCCGCGGCCATCGACTAGACTCGGGAATCAGTCGACGGGCCCTATCGTCGAGTGAACGCTGGAGATTTTCCAGTCGCATGCACTCAACCACGATGGCTAGGCGCGTGGCTTCCAGAGCCTGAGCCTCTGGAGAGTCCCCCACGATAGGGGTGTAAAGTGCGTCTTCATTGCGGCGGCAGAGCTCTTCCCTTTGCTCGGCTGTGAGGGGCTGGGGTATGTACCCATCGTGGTCATACGATCGACCGTTGTTGCTGCCGCCGTTTCCGCCGCGAGGGTACTGATACGTCCAAAACGTATCTATAATTTCTGCTTGCTCCATGCCTCTTTTGTGTGATATTGCTATGATATTTATGCACTTCCATACACTTTTGATCATATTTGGACTAACCTATTAACTCAGTGCACCACAGTGCCAGTTCCTGTTTTCTGTTGTTTTTCTATTTCAGGTTTCCCCCATATTAAAAGTGCCCTAAAAATTCCAGGAAAAATACAGAAAAAATCAGCGTAACGGGAGCTTCAAGAAAAACCAAAGTGGGGCTAGAGGGGAGCCAGGGGCAGCCCAGGCGGCCAGCCCAGGCGGCCCCACCCCTGGCCGCCCTAGGGGGGCGCATGGGCCCCCCTCTCCGCTTCTGGTGACCCCCTTTGGCATATATACTCCTCGCGTCCCGAAACCCTGGAGGACGGAACCCTTTTTTACGATCTAGCCTTTGTTCCGCCGTCGCCGCGCTTCCAAGATCGGGAGCACCAGGAGAACTCTTCCCGGCACCCTGCCGGAGGGGAGAATCACCACCGGGAGCTTCTCCACCACCATGGACGCTTCCCGGATGAGTCATGAGTATTCCTCCTTGGACCATGGGTCCATGACCAGTAGCTATGTGATGTTCTCCTCCCCTCTTTGTTCTTCATGGTTTAGACCTCGTGAGCTGCCCTACATGATCGAGGCACATATGTAATCTTTATGCTGTTGCTATGCTGAGTTTGCTGGGATCCGATGGATTATGAGATTATGTTCAGATTGTGTGTGAGTAATATATTTGATTCACCTCTTTTATATTTATGTTCTTGAGTAATTCTTGCATGTTCTCCGTTGCTGTTTATTGCTTTGGCCGAGTAGTAGGTAGTAACTCCAAGAGGGAGCGTTATGCTTGATTGTGGGTTCATGCCCCCTGATGACTAGCTTGAGTGACAGAAACATGAGTCTAGGGGATGTGATGTTGCCACAAGGGGGAAAACAGCGGTGCTTGTACTTGCGGGTGCAAGGATTGTTTACTTTACGCAAAGTTCTTTTAATGCAGTTGTCTGTTGCTTTGAGTTTATACTTTGGGTGGGACTCACAACTTAATACCAGCGAGATGTTCTGGATAGATATCTCAAGGTGGATGATTAGTAGTAGATGCAGATGGATTTCGGTCTACTTGCCTTGGCGTACCGCCCATGCTTTTGAGCCTCTACCTTTCTTTACAGCATAGTTAGCATTGGTTTGCGCACATAATCCTGTCAATTGCCCAGCTGTAATTTGTTTACCTCGCTTAGCTGTTTTATTGTCTTTTGGGAGAGAGACATCACTAGTGAACATCATGGGACCCCGGTCCATATTACCATCACTGATCACACCCGCTATTTACTTCCTGTTCTTATTTCCTAGTTGCAGTCATACCTATCATTATTATCTCTTGTGTTTGATCCTTTGTAAACGACAAGGCCGGAGGGATTGACAACCTCTCTGTACTCGTTGGGAGCAAAGTTATTTGTATCTGTGTGCAGGTCCTGTCAACCGCTAAGTATCTGGCGCCGTTAGCAGTTGACACCTTCTTGTCGACCCTCGGAGTCTCACAGGATTCGATCCTTGGTATCTTGCCAAGGGAAACTTGCCGTTACGCTACATCTCAAACCTTCCACTTGGGGTAACCAACGAGGGGCGAGAAGCCATCAAGCAAAGTTTCTGGCGCCGTTGCCGGGGACTCCACTCTTCAAGATAGGGGAGTTGCACGCTATCTTTTATCTTTGCTTTTTAGTCTTGTTAGTTTACCTTTCAGTTTTTGCTTTAGTGTCCCTTACCAAAAATCACAAAAATAGTTATCTTGTTTGCTGCTGCTATGGATTCCACCGAGAACACCAAGTTGTGTGACTTCACTAGTCATAACAACAATGACTTTATCTGCACGCCTATTACTACACCTGCCACTTCAGCACCTTCTTATGAGATTAAACCTGCTTTACTGAACCTAGTTATGAAAGATCAATTCTCCGGTGCTGGAGATGATGCTGCTTTGCACTTAAATAATTTTCTTGAGCTCTGTGATATGCAAAAGTACCGAAAAATAGATGGTGATATTGTTAAGCTTAAGCTTTTTCCTTTCTCCTTGAGAGGAGGAGCTAAAATCTGGTGGAAATCCTTGCCTAGGAATAGCATAGATTCTTGGGACAAGTGCAAGGATGCCTTTATTGGGAAGTACTACCCCCTGCTAAAATTATCCAACTAAGGAGTAACATAATGAATTTTAAACAATTGGATAATGAACACGTTGCCCAAGCTTGGGAATGCATGAAATCTCTTGTCAAGAACTGCCCTACTCATGGTTTGACTACTTGGATGGTTATCCAAACTTTTTATGCAGGCTTGAACTTTACCTCGCGGAACATGTTGGATTCGGCCGCGGGAGGAACCTTTATGTCAACTACATTTGGTGCTGCCACGAGGCTTCTCGATGAGATGATGACCAATTATTCCCAATGGCACACCGAATGCGCTCCAACAGGTAGGAAGGTAAACTCTGTCGAGGAGATTTCCTCTCTAAATGAAAAAGTTGACTTGATCATGTCTCTACTTTCCAAGCAATCTTCTATTGATCCTCATGATGTCCCTTTAAATTCTTTGATTGCTCAAGATCAACTAGATGTGAACTTTATCTCTAGAAACAATTTCAATAACAATGCTTATAGGAGTAATTTTGGTAGCAACCCTAGACCGTTCCCCTCTAATTCCTATGGGAACAACAATGCTTATCCTAGCACCAAGAACTCCACTTCTGAACTAGAGATTATGCTTAAAGACTTCATCACTACCCAAAAGGCCTTCAATAAGAGTGTAGAAGAAAAACTAAACAAACTAGATAATCTCTCTTCGAAGGTAGACAATTTAGCCCATGAGGTAGAGTTGCTTAAAATTAGAACTTCTCCTCTTGAGGAGAGGAAGACCACTCCTATGAATGCTATTCAAGTGCAAATTAATGAAAACATTAGGATGATGGCTAAACTTAAAGAGAGATGGGCTAGAGAAAAGGAGGAAGAAGATAGAATTAAGAGCCTTCCTACCCACCACACTGTTGCTACTATCCAAGTTGTTGAGGATATCCAAACTCTTAGCACCCAATGCACTCCTAGTCCCATTGGACCTATAAATGGTGATGCTATGACCTCAACCGTAAAAGAAGAAACTCCTATGACCATAGAAGCTACTAAACAAGTGAGCCTAAAGGACACCACTACCACTTTACTTGATAGTAGTGACCTTGATTTTGATAATTGCACCCTTTCTGAAGTTATTAGTTTTCTTCACAAAATGTCTAGAGATCCCCATACTAGCACACTTAACCTTGCCTTCACAGAACATATCACTAATGCTCTCATCAAAGCTAGGGAGGAGAAGCTTAGGGTAGAAGCCTCCATACCTAGAAAGCTAGAAGATGGTTGGGATACTATGATTAAAATTAAGTTGAATAACTTCTCTTGCTATGCTTTATGTGATGTTGGAGCTAGTACCTCCGTTATGCCCAAAAGAATGTATGATATGCTTAAATTGAAACCTTTTGATCCTTGTTCTTTTGGTGTTCGTCTTGTTGATTCTTCCGTAAAGAAACCTTTGGGGAAGATCGAAGATGTTCTTATCATTGTCAATGACAATTATGTTCCCGTTGATTTTACTATTATGGATATTAAATGTGAACCTTCATGTCCAATTATTTTGGGACGTCCTTTTCTTCGCACCGTTGGTGCTATCATTGACATGAAAGAGGGGAATATAAAATTCCAATTCCCTCTCAAGAAAGGAATGGAACACTTCCCTAGAAAGAAGATTAAGTTGCCTTTTGAGTCCGTTACACGGGCTAGCTATTCTCTTACTCTTGATAAAACTTGATCTTCTCTTTTTGCATCATGCCTAGCTTAAAGGCATAAAAGAAAGCGCTTTTGGGAGGCAGCCCACAACGAATTAGGTTTTATTTTGCTTTTGTTGTGTCTTGATGTTTGTTACTACAGTAGCATCATCATTGTATCTTTTATTTTCAGCTTTGTGCCAAGTTTAGCCTCCGATTGCAAGAAAGTTCAAAAGTTGTGACGTGCTGTCCAGGAAACAGATTCTGTCCTTGGACAGAAAAATTCGAATAAAATCACTAGATCATCTTTTTGATCTGATTTTTTTTGACAGCGTGCTCTATACAATTGGCTTTCGAGCGTCTGTTCTGAGTTTTTTTATTTGAGTTGCAGAAGTGCCCCGAAAATGTTTTTTACTACCTGCTGGTCTGTTTTTCACAGATTCTGTCCTGTTTTGCCTTTTCTTCGTTTTGCAAACCTTGAGCTTGCTTTTTCTTTGCAAAAAACCTTTTGGCAATCTTGAGAAACAGTAGCTCTTCAAGATTATCCTTATTTCCAGTAGGGAAAAATTATTTTATTGTGGGTAATAACCTCGCTAATCAGATTATGATGAGTAATGTATGAAGGGAGTTTTCAAGTGTGCGAGGGAAGATGATAAAAGAAGAGTCAGGAGGGTCAAACGCTCAAGCTTGGGGATGCCCCCGTGCACCCCCAAGAAATATTCAAGAAGACTCAAGCGTCTAAGCTTGGGGATGCCCCCATGCATCCCCTTCTCCATCAACAATTATCAGTTCGTCTTTCGTTCCACTATAATTATCACTTCATGTGTTATGTGCTATGCTTGGAGCGTCTTGCGCTTAGTTTCCTTTTTAGTTTTCTTTAGCTTTGCTTGCTGTTCATAACAAGTTAGAACCCAGCTTTCTTTGTGTGGGAGAGAAACACGCTCCACTTCAACCTAGAACACAGCATAGGATTTTCATGCTTATCTTTGCTGTGTGTGTTCTTTGTCTTTTCTTAGCTACTGTCATGTTTAGCTCTTAGTTTTCATGCTTTTCTTTTT
Organism: Secale cereale; assembly: GCA_902687465.1. Lineage (NCBI taxonomy): Eukaryota > Viridiplantae > Streptophyta > Magnoliopsida > Poales > Poaceae > Secale > Secale cereale. The sequence goes on from LR738711.1 coordinate 62,341,675, forward strand.
AAAGATCTTTTGTTTAGTTGGTTGCTGAACTCTCTTGAGTTTTCATGTTTATATTGTTAAGAGAGTTTGCCTGTTGCACTAAGTTGTGTGTCTTAACTTAAAGTAGGTAAATGAGGTTGCTATTTCATTTTAGTAGTAACTTGCAATAGTTTTGAGGTATTGCCATGAGTAATGTCTGAACTTTTGGTGACAAGAGCTTTAGCCTATTAGTGATATATGTCGTATTTTGGGCAATCCGTGTTTATTTTCGAAAACCTATAAAATAGTTGAGAACTTTAGCTACTAAATGGATCACTAATCTTTGGAGGGATCGAATATTAGAGTACACTCACGTACCATGGGTCGAGGATGCGCAAGGGTAACCAAACCCCCATACACTCCTCCTCGGGGTACTTGTCTCTTTGTGAACCTCCTAATTAGATTGAGAGTTACCGATAATAAGTGCATGAGTTCTTCGGACTAATGTGAGTATTCGAAAGTTGACACTTCCAGCTAGCCATATTTTTCTAGCCTCTTCGGTGTCGTGCATTGCCCTTTCTCACCTCGAGAGTTGGCGCATACTTCGCCGGTGCATCCAAATCCTTGGCACGATACGCTCTGTCATCATAAGCCTCATTATATCCTTCCTCAAAACAGCCACCATACCTACCTATCAAGGCATTTCCATAGCCTTTCCGAGATACATTGCCATGCAACATCCATCTTCTCATGACTTGATCTTCATGTCATACATGCTTTTTGCTTGATCGATGAGCCGCATGCTAGTTGGGCCTTGCCCTAATCATTGCTACATGACGCGCTAGTATCATTGCATATCCTGCTACACTGGCAGAGGCATACATTTGCATACATCATGATAGTTTCATTTTCTTTATGTTGAGTACTTTTGTAAAGTGTGAAAGATCTTCTATACTTCTTGTAATATATAGAGTGTTGCCCCTAAAGTGAGGAAAAGATCCCAAAGAGGACAAAATCAAAAGATCCCAAAGAGGACAAATGAGAGTTAAATAGAAAGAGCCATTGAGGCCACAAAAAAAAAGAAAAAAAAAGAGAAAAAGAAATAAAAAGAGAGAAGGGGGCACACTACTATTCTTTTGAGAGATCCACACTCGTAGTCCATCTTATACCTTGTGCTCCATAGAGATTATCATTCATGCATATAGCTATGTGGGGACCTTTACACTATAGAACTTGGCTTGTATATTCCAATGATGAGCCTCCTCAAAAGAGCTCTAGGTCTTCTTAAGCAAGCAAGTTGGATGCACCCCCACTAGTTCCATTGGAGAGCTTACCTTAGCTCATATGTGCATCCGTTGCATGGCAATCCCTACTCCTCACATCATATCTATCATTTGGCTTTCTCTCGCCGATGATTGTCCTCATTGATGTGAGCCTTTCACACCTTTTTGTCTTCCCCCTCTATCATTTTTCTCTCTTTGCCATCCTAAGTGTCGACTTTCTTGCTTACGCTCATCCATTGCATGAGTGCTCAAAATATCGAAAGGGAGTGGATCATTTTGACTTGTACCTGGCTGACGGTCTGGGGATGAGTCAAGATAAGATTCCAAAGAAGACCAAGTGTGAAACTTTAGTAGATTAAGTTCTCAACAATATAAAAACTATGTTTTACTCTCTCATATATCCCTATCCCCTTTCTTGCACGCAAACACCATTTGGAGACATTCGAGTCACGGACAGCGAGAGCTCTTGCACCTTTATGTTCTTATGTTACTTGTTACAATGCTAATATAGACTCTTGCTTGTTATGACTTGAATTGAATTACATGCCTTGATTGCTTTACTTAAAAGTTCTTATATGATTGATAGCATGTCACCGCAGAAATTATGCTTGTTATCATTTACCTACTCGAGGACGAGCAGGAATTAAGCTTGGGGATGTTGATACGTCCAAAACGTATCTATAATTTCTGCTTGCTCCATGCCTCTTTTGTGTGATATTGCTATGATATTTATGCACTTCCATACACTTTTGATCATATTTGGACTAACCTATTAACTCAGTGCACCACAGTGCCAGTTCCTGTTTTCTGCTGTTTTTCTATTTCAGGTTTCCCCCATATTAAAAGTGCCCTAAAAATTCCGGGAAAAATACAGGAAAAATCAGCGTAACGGGAGCTTCAAGAAAAACCAAAGTGGGGCAAGAGGGGAGCCAGGGGCCGCCCAGGCGGCCCCACCCCTGGCCGCCCTAGTGGGGCGCCTGGGCCTCCCTCTTCGCTTCTGGTGACCCCCTTTGGCATATATACTCCTCGCGTCCCGAAACCCTGGAGGACGGAACCCTTTTTTACGATCTAGCCTCTGTTCCGCCGTCGCCGCGCTTCCAAGATCGGGAGCACCAGGAGAACTCTTCCCGGCACCCTGCCGGAGGGGAGAATCACCACCGGGAGCTTCTCCACCACCATGGACGCTTCCCGGATGAGTCGTGAGTAGTCCTCCTTGGACCATTGGTCCATGAACAGTAGCTATGTGATGTTCTCCTCCCCTCTTTGTTCTTCATGGTTTAGACCTCGTGAGCTGCCCTACATGATCGAGGCACATATGTAATCTTTATGCTGTTGCTATGCTGAGTTTGCTGGGATCCGATGGATTATGAGATTATGTTCAGATTGTGTGTGAGTAATATATTTGATTCACCTCTTTTATATTTATGTTCTTGAGTAATTCTTGCATGTTCTCCGTTGCTGTTTATTGCTTTGGCCGAGTAGTAGGTAGTAGCTCCAAGAGGGAGCGTTATGCTTGATTGTGGGTTCATGCCCCCTGATGACTAGCTTGAGTGACAGAAACATGAGTTTAGGGGATGTGATGTTGCCACAAGGGGGAAAACAACGGTGCTTGTACTTGCGGGTGCAAGGATTGTTTACTTTACGCAAAGTTCTTTTAATGCAGTTGTCTGTTGCTTTGAGTTTACACTTTGGGTGGGTCTCTGTGATAGCCTGGCTTATTAGGGATGGTAGACTACTCATATCAATAAGGAATTCCTTCTTTTCCGGGAGCCCATTCGGATAGAACTCCAAAGTTAAGCGTGCTCAGCTTGGAGTAGTTTCAGGATTGGTGACCGACCGGGAAGTTGCTCCCGGGTGCGCATGAGTGAGGACAAAGTGCGCAGAAAAGACTAGTATTGATATGTGGGGCCAGTCTAGATCTTGCCAGGAGTAACGACCACCGACGAGTGTGTCCGGGGCGTTACAAGTTGGTATCAGAGCTGACTCTCGCGGTTACATGGATGTTTGCGGACAGTTTGCAGTCATGTTGTGCATGACGTTTGTGACCCGTCGTGGCACACGGCATGGCACATGTGCTGTCCTGGAAGCACAGACGGTTGTGCCAAGAGGGAACGTTCCTGTGGCCCGACGAGGACGTCGGTTCCTCTGAGTGTGGGTGTATGTGATAGCCTGGCTTATTAGGGATGGTAGACTACTCATATCAATAAGGAATTCCTTCTTTTCCGGGAGCCCATTCGGATAGAACTCCAAAGTTAAGCGTGCTCAGCTTGGAGCAGTTTCAGGATGGGTGACCGACCGGGAAGTTGCTCCCGGGTGCGCATGAGTGAGGACAAAGTGCGCAGAAAAGACTAGTATTGATATGTGGGGCCAGTCTAGATCTTGCCAGGAGTAACGACCACCGATGAGTGTGTCCGGGGCGTTACAGACTCGCAACTTAATACCAGCGAGATGCTCTGGATAGATATCTCAAGTTGGATGATTAGTAGTAGATGCAGATGGATTTCGGTCTACTTGTCTTGGCGTACCGCCCATGCTTTTGAGCCTCTACCTTTCTTTACAGCATAGTTAGCATTGGTTTGCGCACATAATCCTGTCAATTGCCCAGCTGTAATTTGTTTACCTCGCTTAGCTGTTTTATCTTCTTTTGGGAGAGAGACATCACTAGTGAACATCATGGGACCCCGGTCCATATTACCATCACTGATCACACCCGCTATTTACTTCCTGTTCTTATTTCCTAGTTGCAGTCATACCTATCATTATTATTTCTTGTGTTTGATCCTTTGTAAACGACAAGGCCGAAGGGATTGACAACCTCTCTGTATTCGTTGGGAGCAAAGTTATTTGTATCTGTGTGCAGGTTTTGTCAACCGCTAAGTATCTGGCGCCGTTAGCAGTTGACACCTTCTTGTCGACCCTCGGAGTCTCACGGGATTCGATCCTTGGTATCTTGCCAAGGGAAACTTGCCGTTACCCTACATCTCAAAACCTTCCACTTGGGGTAACCAACGAGGGGCGAGAAGCCATCAGGTACCCCGGCGGACTGCGATGTGAGTCGACCATGAGGACTTCAGCCGCGAGGTCGTTGCTCCCGCACTCGGAAAGCACGTCTACAGATCCAGTTGACGGATCGACCGGCCCGTAGTGGTATTTGTCGGGCTCGATGGCAGCTACTTGAGGGGTGGCCGTCTGGCGAGCCACCACGTGCTTCACCCATCGCTGGAGCCGCGACCGACCGAAACGCTTGCGGCGGCGCGCAGCGGGGACGACAGAAGACGAAGGAGCCGGCCGATACTGAGTCGACGGCTGCCAGAGAAGGATGCCGCAGGCGCTGGCACAGAAGTGCGCGGCCCCGCGGATGGGTAGCGCCTCAACATTGAGGGGGGCATCTTGAAGCCAAGCGGAATCGTCGGCGACGAAGACGAGCGTGCCGAGTCGGATATCGCGGCCCAGTGCCAAACCACCGCCGGAAACCATGATGATGGAGGTCGGAGAAAAAAGTTTGCAACCTCACCGGAAGTCGCTAAGACACCTGCCCCACGGTAGGCGCCAACTGTCGTGGTTCTAAGTCTGACAGTAAGAGTAGGGGGTACGTAGGAGGAGGCAAGGTCCTAGCTACGGTGAGATTGTACACAAGATGTTTACGAGTTCAGGCCCTTCTCGGAGAAAGTAAAAGCCCTACGTCTCGGTACCCGGAGGCGGTCGACTGGAATGTATATGTGTGTGTAAGTTATAGGGGGTGCGAACCCTTGTACCGGAGGAGGGGGGTGTCTTATATAGAGTGCGCCACGTTACAAAGGGTTCAATGTACTAAAGGCAGGACGTTACTGATAACGCCTGCAATAAAGGGTGATGAAGGCATTCATTACTGCGGAATGAATGCACGACCGTTGCTGGCCTTACGGGACTTTAGACCTTCGGGGGTCGAGTGTTTTTCGTACGGTCGAGTGTCCTCATCCTTCCGAGTGAAGTTGAGTCGTCTGTGTGGAGGTATGCAGTCGAGTGAAATGTCCTCTTGGGTCGTATCAGTCGATTGTTTCTGTTGTCTTTGAGTTGCCTCTTGAGCTTCTGGGGTAGTGACCTTGGATGGGGTATCCAGGTCAGGCCCGTGACCCTACCCTAGGTCTGTGGCATCATCACCTCCTGCAGCCGCGACTCTCCTGAAGCAATCGTCGTCCCTTTCCCCACACAGTCCATGTGGGGCTTGTGATTCTTGCGACAACACACACTGGCTGGAAAAAACAGCATCCTCTAGCGAGGAGATTTGGGTAAGAGATTGAGAGAAGGCTTTAGAGAGACAAGACGCCATGAAAGAAAGAAAAAAGTTGAGCGGTTGGTGTGCGTGAGATAAGGATGAAGGGAACTGCTCTCTACAGATAATGCTGGACGGGCCTCACGCAGGACACACATCACGGAAGAGGCGACAGATGTTTGCGCAGGATCAGCTGTCTGATCTGAATCGTTTCCCTTTTTAAAAAGGTTGCTGAACCTTTTTTAAAAGCTCATGTTTTTGAAAGGTTCGCTCTTAAAAGTATTCACAATTTCAAAAATTTCATGCTTTTAAAATTCTTCCCGAAATTCTCAAAAATATTCATGAAACTCTAAAAAATGTCTGTGTTTCTAAAATATGTTACTGGATTTTTTGAAACTGTTCGTGCCTAGAAATATTCACAATTCGAAAAATGTTCCCATTTTTTTTAAAGTGTTCGTGTTTTCAAAGAATGTCCGAACCTTTGGAGATTTCTTTTGTTGGAGCCTGACCCAAAATGGGGCCTGCTGCAGCGAGTGGTGTCGGCCCCAGAAACTGGTGTTGTTTACAGGGCTGGGCTGGGCCGGGCCTGCTGCATCTCCTCGTTTCCTTTCCCCATCGCCTGAACGGAGCCGCCGCCGCCGCCGCCGTTCCCCTGCCCGGCCGTCGTCGTCGTCCCCCTCCAACTGAAATCCCTCCCCTCCATACAATCTTCCAGAGGTTGCTTCCGCTATCCTCACTCACTCCTCTGCGCCGCCCTCGGCCCCGCGAATGGCGTCGTTCGCGCTCGCCGAGGGCGCCACCTGCACGCCGACGGGCATGCAAAACCTGCGGCGACCACGATGCGTCTCTCCTGCTGCTGCTTCCGCAACGGCCCAAGGTCTGTCGGTCCATCAGGGTAAAAGGCCGGTTGGATTAGATTGCAATAATTATTCTCAATCCTTCTCTTCTTTTAGCGAGAAAATGTAAGGCCGGTTAGATTAGATTGCACACCAAGGAATTGATGTTTGGACCGGTGTGTATTGGCATCAGTTGCTTTATTTCTGTGGAGGAGTGGATGTGTCGACCGCGGTGTCCTCAAGCCAGAAGAAGACCACCATTTGTGTTGTTGTATCCTAGTGTTTCAAGAAACAAGTAGCTACTACGCGATGTTCACAATATATGCTCCTGTCAATTATGATATTTGATACAGCGCCTAGATACATTGATTCCATTTACAAGAGGCTGTGTCTAAACAATATATATGTTCTGTGTTGGGCATGTGAGCAGACTTAATCTATTTGCAGGTATATGTGAAAACAAAAGCTCTTTGCAGGAGGTTTCACGTGTCCCCATGGAATCTCGAGATAAAATGGTACCACTCCAGTAGATTAGACCGAGAAAGCTAATTAATCTTATCATTGGTATGGGTAAGTGTTACTGTACTTAATATATCCGTTGGCACTGACAGATGCTACTCCCTCCGTCCGGAAATACTTGTCATCAAAATGAATAAAAGGGGATGTATCTAGATGCATATTAGTTTTAGATACATCCTTTTTTGTCCATTTTGATGACAAGTATTTCCGGAACAAATATAAGCAGCCGGCAAGTGGGAAGATTGTTAATTTCTTTCACAGGACTCGAGACTTAGCCTGGCTTTTCTTTTTCTGCACTGTCTGAGCAATTTTTTTTTTCTGTAACCTGTTGTGCAGCCATATCATCTTGCCAGATGCTAATAGTAGGTATGCTATCCTTAATCTTACTGGCCACTCATCAGCAAGTTAATCTTAGCAGACATATGCTAGTTGAAGCGAGCATATCAGGTTAAGAACTCTTTGAATGTTTTTAGCTGAAGACTTGAACACTTTGTGTTTTGGCGCACCTTTTAAAACGTTTGAAATTAGTTAACCTTATACCGTGGACGAGTGTCACAGTTTTGTATGGGAAGGCCATAAGTATGTATATTTAGTCTTACCTCGCCACAACGCAATGCCAGAGTATTTGGCAACACAAGCCAACAGCAGTCGATCACAGAGCTAGTCAACCTCATTTTCTTGGAATGGGACTGGAAGGAATGGAAGAGCGTGGGAGACGGAGGAACTGAATCTTGTGTGAGAAGTCACCATTAGATATAGGGTGTTGTTGGTTGTATAACTCATTTTGGATGTATGCATCCGATATGAGTTTCTTATAAATTTGTCTCTGTCCTCTATAAAGCTAAGGCACGCTATTGGCGTGCTCTCGGAAAAAAAAAACACATGATGCACTCATGGTGCCTCAACTCAAGATATGCATATTATATTGTATATACTTCAAAAGTTCACAATAGCTTACCATCGTGGATTACAAATTTCTTAGTTGTTCTGTTATCCGCCAAAGTTGAAATGGACATTCTGCATTTTAGTATTGAATTGTGTGTTCTTTTAATACTCCCTCCATTTTTATATACAAGGCCACAATTTCAAATTAGAGGTACCAAGACAAAAATTAATGCATGCTTTACAAGCCAATTTGTTTTCTTGGTTACCACATTAATTAATAGGGTGCATGCATAGTAGAGGAAACCGAGTGGCCGTGAGGAAGGAAGTAGGTGAGCATGTCATTATCATCCCCTACATGCATGCTAGTAATTAAATTATGAGTTACTAATACGAGGAAACATCATTAATATTTGCCTCGATTACTGTTGGTGGCCTTGTATAGATGCAAACTGTATTTTTCATAGTGGCCTTGTATACAAAAATGGAGGGAGTATTAGTTTGAATCTAATGCCGGAGAATATGGCCTTTGCAAGTGCAATCTCAATTTGTCTACCTTAATTTACAGAGTGTTTCTTCATGCCAGTTACAGTAGTTCTAAACATTCAATAGGGAAATCAATGAAAATTTTGTCTCTGGTTTTCTCCCTTTCTGGTTTTATTGAAGGCTTGCACTAAATTTCGAACATAATACTATATTTGTTTAATTGTATTTCGGGACCTTGGTGTTCTCGCCAATATACACAACCTAACCCTTACTTTGACTGATTATATGTTGACAATTAATTGATATGGAAAACCCACTAACATGATTTCATTTCGACAATTATGAATACTTACCTATGTTTAGTGCTTAAAGTTATACGAAGTTTGGCCATGCATTCAGGATGACATTGATTTGTCAGGAGTATCAATTCCACATTTCCGCACTTTCAGATTACAATTGCATTGTTGGTCTTTTAAAGATCGGTTGTCTCCAATGTATATGCCCGTATAGATGCCTTACAATATTACTCCTCGTCTCTGCGCTGTAGTTTTTGCGATAAGGCTGAATCAATTAAACACCTCTTTCTCGATTGTCCTATGGCTAAAATCTTATGGCGTTCGGTCCATATAGCTTTTAATATTACTCCTCCTAATAGTATCACCACGTTATTTGGCATGTGGTTAAATGGAGTCGAGAAAGAATTAGTGAGCCACATCCGTGTGGGCGTTTGTGCGTTACTATGGGCTATATGGAATTGCAGGAATGACTTGGTTTTTAACAGATCAACAAATGTTCATTTTTTGCAGGTTATTCACCGGGCCACTGCTTTGATCCGTATGTGGTCGCTACTCACTCCGATGGATGCCAGGGAGCGTTTGGTTACTGGGTCTATCCGTTGGAAGATGGTAGCTCGGGCTATCTTCAACCGGTTTGGATGGCGGTCATGTAATAGGATAGGGGTTTAGGTCCTGTTTTCATTAATGCCTCCGAATGTGGTGACCTTGTTTTGTTTTAGCTCGCTTTGAGCATTTTGTATTTCAGATTCTCAGACCCGGAGACATTGTGTGTTTGGTTTTGCTTATCAATAAGATGGCCGCATGCATCACTTTGATGCAGATGCCGGGGAATACCCCCTTTTCAAAAAAAAAAAAAAAGATGCCTTACAATTATATGCCTGTATAGCTTTTCTCAGCTTGTGCCTACGCTAGGCCTAGGTATGCCACTAACTCAAACTCAACTTCAAGATGCTACAAATGGAACTAGCGAAGTCTGAACAAGCAGGTTCCGGCTTTCCTTTAGAGTCAGAATGCTTTTTCCCACCGTAAGAACACACATCTGCTAGCCCTATCACCTCTCTTCTGTCCGGGCAGAAAATCCAGTTTTATAAGCACATTCTGATACATATTTGTACTGGGCTTGGTGCTTCCATTCGCTTGATTGACTAATAATGATATGACTACTATCGAAGAACCTTCTCCAAAATATGCATGATTGATGATTCATTTACACATCCGTACTATTTGTCGAAAAATGTTGATTTCATAGTTCTTTGCTGGGTCATGGATTGTTGAATATATACAAGCAGAGCAGTTTTAACATGCTCCAGAACGTGGATTGGCAGTACCGACTACTGTTGCTTGTTGTGGGCTATTTGGGGCATCATTATTTTCTACGGATTTCTATGTAATGTAAGTATGTAACTACCATTGATCAAATATTTGTATTATCAAGATTTTCTCAAATATTTCTTTCGTTCTTTTCACAAGATGGGTAGGCGCGCTAACACACGCATTCATGGTCTAGTACTAGTATACTCATGTTAGCCGACATGACCTGTGGGTACCAGTGAAAACAAAACTTTTGCAGGTTTCACATGTCCTTGTGGAATCTCGAGGTTAATAATACTAATAGATTGGACCGAGAAAGCTAGTTAATCTTTTCCCTGGTACGGACGAGTACTATTTAACCAAATCAATTTGTTGGTACTGGTGACTGCTAGTAGACTAGTAGTTAACTCACATCTATGCCAATAAGCATCCAATGGGCTGCTCCCTAATTTCTATCACAAGACTCAAGAGACCATTGCAGCTGGCACTCTTTGTGCAGTGTGTTGTCTAGTCATAGACTGCATTGTTTTGTATGCAAGCAGAGGAGAGGGGCTTGGCAACGAGTGTAGTTTGCTCTTGCTACGGTACTATGCTCCTGCTTGGCTCTTGCTACAATCCTATGCTGGTGGTATTGGATCTGGTAAGGCATCAAGCAATCAAGAAATTTAAATATTTTCTTCATTCCGTTCATCTTCTCTGGTTAATCAGAGTATACCTCTACTGCACGCAGGGAAAGTTTTGTCTCGGTCGCTTGTGTTAGTCGTTCATATTGCACCGCAGATCACTCATGATTGAACTGATCCTGCGCCGCTCTCATCGACGATGTTGCGTCACTCTCATCAATGGCTTATCAGTTTAGTTACTGGCATCAGGTATGTATTGGGTTTAGATGTTCTGCACTTCTGGATCTATTACGTAGTAATACGCCTTTTTGTTCACTAGTTGATCAATAATCTTCTATTATGTATTGCAGGTGTAGCAACATGGTTTTCTCATGGTGATTGACCGATATTCTCTATTATGCATTTTTATTCTAGCTTGGGCTCAATCTTACAAGATCTTATGAGCAGCGGTGGGATGACTATCGGGGTAAACTGCCTCTTCAAAATGATCACTATTGATTGTTGTTATTGATGTTTTTCCTTACTGGAAGACTGGTTTGTAAGGTAAGACTTGCTGTCGTACTTCAGAGCTTGCAACTTTACTTTCATTACTACAGTGTAATAAATTATCATGATTTCCAGTCTAGAAACCGATTATGGGTTAAGAACTTAAAATAGGCCTGAGAAACAAAAATATGTAGCTCACTCAGTGCAACATTCCGTTTGTATTTGCAGCTGCCATCTGATGGCTATCCAAAACACATATACAAAACTAAAACACATGTTAATCTGCAAGCACAAGCAGATATAAAATGACAGATAATGCCAACTTAGGGATTTAGACCTCAATACTTGGCCTTAGACCTCAAACTGTATAGGTCCATTATTCTAAATTTATTAATTATCTTCTATACTAATATATATTAGGGAGACATTTGACATTGTGAAAGCATATTAACATACATTGTGTATTCATTTTCAGGCTTCACTTTTTGCCATTCTCTGAAACAAGTCACCCTGGTTATTTTTGGTGGACCTCCCCCTTGTGCCTGCAATTTCATTTGTTTGATGGCAGCCGTTCTAGCATCTTTACTTGGATCATGTGCCAATAAGTTGAAAGATATCATTATTGATGAAGCCATATTAATCCTCGGGGTGGAAGAAGAGCTTGCAGAAGTGCTGCAACGAGTAGAACTAATACAGTGTTGCATATATGACGCTGAGAAAAGGAGGAGAAAAGAGCAAGCAGTAAACAATTGGCTTGGTCAACTGAGAGATGTTATATATGATGTTGATGAAATCTTGGACGTGGCTAGATGTAAAGGAAGCGAGCTACTTCCTGACCACCCTTCATCACCATCAGGCAAATCAGTTGCATGTAAAGGCCTTTCAGTTTCCTCTTGTTTTTGCAACATCGGGCCACGTCGTGACGTTGCTGTTCGGATTAGAAGCCTCAACAAGAAGATAGATAATATTTTGCATGACAAGATATTTTTAACATTCAACAATAGTACAGAACCTACTGGAAATGGTCCAATGTGCAAAATGATAAGAAGCTTTTCGTCAAAAAAGATAAGAAGCTCTGACCTTGTTGAGCCCAACCTTGTGGGAAAGGAGATCGTACATTCCAGCAGGAAGTTGGTGGACTTGGTGCTTGCGCACAAGGAAAATAAATCTTACAAGCTTGCCATTGTTGGAACAGGAGGAGTTGGTAAGACAACACTAGCTCAGAAAATATATAACAATCAGAAAGTAAAAGGAGGCTTCATGATACACGCATGAATTTGTGTTTCACAAGAGTACAATGGAGTAACCCTTCTGAAAGAGGTTCTCCGAAATATTGGTGTGCATCATGAGCAAGGTGAAACCATAGCAGAGCTGCAGAGAAAGCTTGCAGAAACAATCAAAGGAAAGAGCTTCTTTCTTGTTCTAGATGATGTGTGGCATTCCAATGTTTGGACGGATTTACTAAGAACTCCTTTACATGAAACAGCTGCCGGAGTAACACTGATAACCACACGAGATGATCAAATTGCAAAAAGGATAGGCATACAATATATCCATCCAGTTGATCTCATGTCAGTTGAGGTGGGATGGGAGCTACTTTGGAGGAGCATGAACATTGACGAAGAGAAAGAAGTGCTCATTTTACGGAACATAGGGATTGAGATTGTTTGTAAATGCGGTCGCCTCCCTCTTGCGATCAAGGTTACAGCTAGTGTTTTGGCAAGCAAAGATCTAACAGAGAATGAGTGGAAAAAGATTTTAAGCAAATATGCTTGCTCCCAGAGCAAACTCTCTGATGAAATAGAAGTAGCTTTGTATCTAAGCTATGATGAGTTATCGCATCATTTGAAGCAGTGTTTCCTTTATTGTGCTTTGTACACTGAAGATTCTATCATTTACCGTGATGTAGTTACCAGGTTATGGATTGCTGAAGGCTTCGTTGAGGAGCAACAAGGCCAACTACTAGAAGACATAGCAGAAGAGTACTACTATGAGCTAATCCACCGGAATCTCCTCCAACCAGATAGCATGCATTTTGACAAGGCTGAATGCAAAATGCATGACCTCTTAAGACAGCTTGCTTGCAATATATCAAGGGAAGAATGTTTTATTGGAGATGTTGAAACTTTAAGGGGTGAAGCCATGTCAAAATTGCGACGTGTTACCGCTGTTAGTAAAGATAAATTAATGCTACCTACTATGGATAAGGTGAAAGTTAAGGTCAGGACTTTACTGACTGTTCGTGGTCCACAGAGCATTGATGATACATTGTTCAAGAGATTTTTTCTTCTTCGTGTTTTGGTACTGAATTACTCACTTCTACAAACAATTCCAGATGATATAGGAAAATTGATACATCTGCGCCTACTTGATTTGAATTATACTGGCATTTCTTGCCTTCCGGAATCCATTGGCTCACTGAAGAACCTTCAAGTACTGAGCTTGAGATCTTGTGATGCTCTGCACAGTCTTCCTTCCGCGGTGACCCAGTTGTGTAGTTTAAGATGTCTTGATCTTCTTGGGACCAAAATAAGTAAGGTTTCAAAAGGGATAAGCAAACTGAGGCTTCTCACTACTTTACGAGGATATCCTGTTTGTGATGGAAGTGATAATGCTGATTTACAAGATGGATGGGAGTTAGAGGAGTTGTCTTCTATGTCGCAGATGAGGTATCTTCTTCTGTTGAAATTGGAAAGAGCAGCTTATTTTAGTAAAAAAAACATTGCTGATCGACAAAGAGCATCTAAAAGAACTAAGACTAGTGTGTAGTGACCCTGAGGATGGATCATATTCAGAAGAAGATGTTAGCAATATTGAGAATGTCTTTGAGCAGCTTGTACCTCCATGCAACCTGGAAAGCCTATTGATTTCACAATTCTTTGGTCGGCAGTATCCCACCTGGTTTGGTATCACCTGTTTGTCTTCAGTGATACATTTGTTCCTCAAAAGAATACGATCATGTGTGGATCTTCCACCGATTGGGCAGTTACCCAACTTGAAATTTCTGAGAATTGAAGGAGCATATGCAGTTACCAAGGTTGGACCTGAATTTGTTAGGTGCTGGAAGGGCAGTCCCATAAGCAATGAGCTAATTGCTTTCCCTAAACTTGAATGGTTGGTCTTCAAGGACATGCCCAACTGGGAGGAGTGGTCTTTTTTTGAAGAGAAAGAAGTAGCAGACATTGCTACTACTAATGAAGGGACAGAAGATGCACAATTTGCTAGGTTGCAATTGCTGCCTCGTTTGGTGCTCTTGAAACTTGAAGGTTGCCCAAAGCTGAGGGCTCTCCCACGACAGCTTGGAGAGGTCACCACCAGCTTGAAGCAGCTTAGATTAGAAGGAACAAACAACTTGAAGGCCGTGGAGGACCTCCCAATGCTCTCTGAGCTCCTCCTAATCGAGAAATGTGATGGCCTGGAGAGGATCTGCAACCTCCCTCAACTGTCCGAACTGCGTGTACATGGTTGTCCAAATTTAAACCATGCAGAGGGGTTGGGCAGTTTGCAGCAGTTGGGGCTGGGCGAGGATGTGCAAGAAGTCTCTTCCCGCTGGGTGTCTGGGCTTAAGCAGCACCAGCGACTTCATGGTGAAGACCTGGATGTCTACACGCTGTCTACCAGTTAGATGGCAATGAAAGCACAAGGTATGAACACTGCATATATACTGGTTGGGCATTTTGTGTTGTGTCTTTAATTAATTGTGTAAACCATAATTTGTATTCCTACAACGCAATTTTCTGCCTCGTCATACTGGTAGCTACATGAATCGTACATATTGGGCCGCTATGCTTATGCAACACGATTGCTTAGATCTATTGTGATTATACATGTCCAAATGAGCTTTAGTAGATACCCATGGCAGCGGATTGCAGGCGTACAATTTAGTAACTATTGTATACTATATAATGCTGCTCTAAGTAGCATAGGTGTGTTCCATCTCTGTACCCATACTGTTACTTGGATTCTCATAATCGTCCTCTTAGAGTTTGCAAATTTGCTATCTAAATCTGTTTTGTTTCCGCATGTAATGTACCGCCTACACTCATGCATGCTGGGCCGGCACACGTTTGTCATCATTTTGTCCTTGCTTTGATCAACACAGGAATACATTTCTTGTAATGAATGCCTTGGTTTATGTGCTAGCTTGTTGTAACTACTTCTGACTACTGCCTGTTCCCTAATTCAAACTATATGCTGAACAAATTTGTAGCAGCCTGGACTGATGGCACAGTTCACTTTGAGGGGCCAAACGCGTGTGAGACATATTAAGCCTGTCAATGGGGAAGATGTGCAAGCACCTTGATCTGTATCAAGCTGGTGAAGGAAGTGTCCTGTTTCTTTCTCTTAGGGCAAGTACCCTGCAATGTATCGAATTTGGTCTTGTAATTTACTTTTTCCTGAACTTGAGCCGGAGACCTTTGCTGTACTGAAAATGCGTAGTATGATTTCGCTCTTTGGATGTAACGAATGGATTTCGTTTTATTTCTTTCTGAACTTGGGGCCGGAGGTCTCTGCTGTACTGAACCTGTATTGGATGTAACAGATGATTTTTATTTTGGCATGATTGAATTCTTTGAATAGAAGAGATGAATTTCATTATGTTTGTTTCAGAACTTGGGTTCGATTAATCATAACCAATAGAGTGAATTGCAGAAAACCACCACATTGAAGCGTAGGTTTGCAGAAAACACTCCTTTACGAATTTAGGACATAAAACATTGATTTTTGGTTTAATCTTTTGCAAAAAACACCGATCAATTGCCTTAGGGCATGTACAATGGTTGATAAGCTAGTTTTATCTTAAATCTTGCATGTAATTTAAAGATGACAAAAAACATGTCTACAATGGGTTATCTCTTAGCCTTATCTTCAATAACTAGTTATTCCTAAAAATATGGTGAGACATATTGTGCTAAGAGATCATCTCTTGTCTTCTCTTAATTAAGAGAAGACAAGCCTTCTCTTATGATTTCTCTCTTCTTCACCTCATCATTTATCCTACGTGGCATTGCTAAGCTAGAACCATTGTACGTGCCCTTAGGCGGTTTAACCACGATTATGACATGTGGGGCCCGCATTTGCTGAGGTGGTGTAACGGTTCGCAACATACAACGTAGGCTGGTATTTTTCACAAAGAACCCCTCTCTCTGAAAAATAAATTCCACAACACCCATCCAATCGGGATTGCGATTGGGATAGGAGGCCACCGTCGGTGCTCGTCACTGCAGTGCCAGGCCGCGGTGCTCGTCACTGGTCAAGCAACGGTGGCGGCGCGCAAAACTGGAGCAAGCGGCGGTGGCGGCGCGACGGCGACCAGCGATGGTGAAGCGCAGCAGCGGTGCGGCCCCGAGTAGTGTGAGTAGCAGCGGCGCCGCACAACAACGGCACACTCGCGAGCAGCAGCGACAGGGACGCGCGGCAGCAGCCAGTGCGAGCAGCAGCGGCGACGTACAGCAGCGGCATGGCCGCGAGCAGCAGCAGCGGGTGGCGGCGCGCAACAGCGGCGGGCGGCTGCGCGGCGGCTGGTTGCGGCGCGCAACAGTGGTCAGCGAATGCGCGGCCGCGAGCAGCAGTGGCGGGCGGCGGCGCAAAGCAGCGGCGAGTTGAGCGAGCTCGCAGCCTCCCAGGAGCTCCGACCAAGTGAGCTTGTAGCGGCCAGCTATTTTTTTAAAATAGTATATTTTTTATATTAAATTTCATAAATATTACGTGGGGATATTTTTTTAAAAAAATAATACACCGTCGGCCCGCTGCAGGCCAACTGGATCTTGTCAGCCCACAGCAGGCCGACTGGGCCTAGTTGGCCCACAGCAGGCCGACTGAGATCCAATTGGCTTGCTGCTGGCCGACAGGCTTCCAGCTGGCCGACAGGAACTCATTTGGCTAACTGCTGGCCGATTGCAACTAAATAAGCACCGACTGATGCATGTTGCACGTTGTTCACTCCTTCCCGCCATATTTTCCTTTGCTCTTTTCTGCCATATGTTTCCGCATTGCTCGTTCCCGCCATATTTTC
>LR738711.1:62358673-62378094 GCA_902687465.1 Secale cereale
CCCCCTTTGCTCGTTCCCGCCATATTTACCCGCTTTGCTCGTTCCCGCCATATTTTCCCGCTTTGCACGTTCCCGCCAAAATTTCCCACTTTGCTCGTTCCCGCCATTTTTTCCCACGTTGCACGTTCCCGCCATATTTTCCCGCTCTCTAGTTCCCGCCAGTATCTCCCGCTACCGAGTTCCCGCCTTTCTTTGTGTTCTGAGTCTATAAAACACCCTCGGCAGTAAGGTTGGCAAGCATTCAGTTGTAGTCTCGTAGTCTCGCCAAGATGTCCGGATATCCTTTCGATCGTAGTTTTCACCCTAGTATGTCCAGATGTCTTCTGGATTTAGCCGCTGATTTCAGGGTAGACAACAAGATAGTTCAATGGGAGAAGCTCATCAGTACTGACACCTTACTGAATGAGCTGGCTCACGCACTAAGTAGGTGCGGGTGGCCTTCCAGGACATTTGAGGAGATACGGGAAGAACTTCTGACGTTGCAGGGGAGATGAAAGAAGCAACAATCGAAGGGTGAATCATACCTAAAGTGTGCAGCAGAACATACTTTTCTATGGACTGACGATAGCGAGGATGATGACGATATCTTCATGCCGCCGCTTTCGGGTTCTACATCTTCGAAGGGTAAGAGTTCAGCATCGTCAAAGGGCAAAAGTTCTCCATCGTCGAAGAGCAAGAGTTCTGCATCGTCGAAGAGCAAGAGTTCTTCATCGTCAAAGGGCAAGAGTTTTTCATCGTCGAAGGGCAAGAGTTCTGCATCAATGAAGGATGATGATGATGACTTCATGTAGTTTTTATCCTTTATGTTGTCGGTTAAGTCGTACGTGCCATTTTATTTAGATGTAGTTCTATCTAGTTGTTTGTACTTTCTTGTTGTATGAGCATTATGTTCTATCTAAATAGCAGAGACTAAAATAGAGTAGTCATATGTCTCATACATAAATACATAGTCATTTGTCTCATACATAGAATAGACATAAGTCTCATACAGAATTAAATGGTCATGTCTCTACTGATAGATAGAAGCGTCACTCTGACGTCTGCCCTGGCGCGGAGGCGGATCTTGAGGCGTCATCCATCCATACCTATGTATTGGCCTGATGATATGAGGCGGAATCTCAGACTCACCCTGTTTATACTGTGTATCCTGTGTCGGGCCAGGTGGAGGAGTCGAAAACATGTGCGGCCACTGGATGTGCTGCGACATCTGACCATGTATGTTGTCCTCAGGATGTTGATCACTCCCCCATGTATCATGTGATGCAGACATAGATGCATGATATCCGTAGGCTCCTAAACGATGAAACATTAAGTCATGCAGAATAAGGTCGCCTAAATTAATATTGAAAACAATACACATACCTGCTGGTTGTGACGGCTGCTCTGGCTGAAACACAAAGCTCGGCGAGGGACCCTGTTGCCGTGGCTGTCGAGAAAACACGAAGCTCGACGTCGGACCAAAGTGCTCTGGGTGCTGCCTCGTCGAACTGCCAGGTTGGTCAGGAGGGGGTGCCCTCATAGTCGGCTGATGTGCAAGACGCGGACGTGGCTGATGTCGGTGTGTGGAGTGACGCGGCTGCTGCTGCTGGGGCTGAACAACGTCGCTCCTTCGGGTGCACGTGATAGCCTCGTAGACAGCCCGAATCTTGTTCTGCATTCGTTCCAAGAAGGGCTGTAGCACAGGACGATGCTGAAGAAGAGGTCCAGACGACAATGATTGTCCAAAGGTGGTCACGTCGTTGTAGAGTTCATGTGTCAAGCTAGCCTGCATATTCTCGCCTTGGTTATTAAGTATGCACGTAAAAAATATGTGACAACTATATTTAAGAAAAATATATCTTACGACGTACTGCCTAGAGCCTGAAGTATCATAGCTCGGGTACATATCCGATGGAGTAGGGTCAGGTATCTCCTCTGGGTGAAAGTGCTCAACGATGCGCAACCGTGTTCCGTTCATGTAGCGCCGCAAATAGAGATTGAATTCATTGAGATCAAAATCATGATTCTGGTGCCATAGATGTGTGTTTGCTGTCTCCCATTCTATAACATACGGCTCTAGTCTAACTAGCCACTCAGCAGTTGTCCTAGTCATGCCCTTCCTTGTCGTACTAAAATTGCGGTGTATTTTCAACAATTATCTAATGCTTGAAAAGAGTACTATGAAAGATAATGCATCATTGAAAAACTGGTAAATACCTGTGGATGTGGGCTGGCACCGGGTTCTCTGTAGGGGGCGGCAGCTCCGACTGCAGAAGACCAAATTGCCTCATAACCCTTTGTTGTGCCATCTCTTCGATGAAGACATCGAAGATGATCTTCGATTTTGTCATCCAGTAATCTCGGTCCCTTGTGCATAGCACAGACAAACCACCGAGGTATCTCGCTTGTATGGCTGCTTCCGTGTAGGGCTGCCAGATGACCCTAGTGTACGTATCGAACTGCTCGTTCAATGCCGTGTATGCCTTCTTGGTCTGATCACTAGCAAATCGCCTATGCAGAAAACAAAAGTTAGTACCCACTAGCATAGAACTATCTTTTGTGCTCAAAAAGTTGCATTAAACTATACACCGATACATACCTCACGACGTGTCCAACACAAACCGAAAGTTGGCATGTCGATGCCGTCAGCATCGAACCTAGCGTCTATAGGCTGATTCACAAGTACGTCTGGTCGCCCTATAGAGAACCTCTCCCACGACCACAGCTGAAGGAATAGAGGGCATCCAAGAAGGACTGGCTTTTTCGATGTATGTTGATAGCCGTTGCACATACCTCGGTACATAGCCGCTAGGACCGCCGAACCCCAACTCCTCTGTCTGATCTGATCAGCCGTCTGAGCGCTCGCTATCTCGAGTGCCATAGGGATGGAGAGCGCGCTAATAGTGGTGACATGGTTCTCTGTGAACATCGCCTTGCCGAAAAACCACATTAAGTAGGCCTACAGGCTCCGTGTGATCTGTTCCGCAGTCATCGGCGCCGGGAACTTCTGTATCTACATTAAGCATAAAGAAAGTTTTAGTAAGCCACATGTATTTTCCATAAAACTATGTGCACGATAAGTTGAAGATATTAGGCAGGGAAATTAACCTGGAAATTGAGCAACCACTCATACTTAGGTCCGTGATGCTCCTATACTGGATCCGGAGCATTCGGATAAACAACATGAAAACGATGTGTAAGACCTCGCTCCCAACCAGCCGGTGCGTCCAACGGTCCTATGGCATGACCTGCCAATGGTACTCCGAGCAAAAGTGACACATCCTCTAGAGTAGGAGTCATCTCTCCCCATCGGAAGTGAAACGTGTGGGTCTCTGCCCTCCAACGGTCCACTAAGCAGCTCAACAAGGAGGAGTCGATGGCGAGGCGTTTGCAGCCCGGGATAGACTCAGCCAGACGCGCGAAAGGTAAAAGGCGGCCCATTTCAACCTTCATCACAGAACATTACAGTTAGTGTATCCAATTAATATGCATGTCAGTGTGCAAATTAATAAAGCATGTACCTTTGTTCCCATCCTCGGTGTATCCTCCAGTGCTCCTTAGGAGTGCGAGTGATCAGAGGCTCAAGCCTCCGCTCAGACCAAATCGCAGCACGATGACCCCTATCAATGTCCCCATGCAGCAACCCAATTCCCGACATTCCTGCACATAGTGCCACACTTAATACGAATTTCAAACATAGTGCCACACTTAATACAAATTTTCAAACATAGGCCACACTTAATAAAAATTTCAAACATAGTGCCACACTTAATACAAATTTTCAAACATAGTGCCACACTTAATAAAAATTTCAAACATAGTGCCACACTTAATACAAATTCAGAACATAGTACTGCTGGCTTAGTTTCTTCCTCTACCTCTTACTCCTCTACCTCCTCTTCGTCCCCGGTTGCCACGTCCATGCCTAGTACCACTGACAGTGACAAAAGTGGGACAATTAGTGTCCCTATGGCCAAATTCATTGCATAGAATGCATTGAATTGTCGGACCTCCTGCTTCAGATTCTTCCATATCATTCCGGATGCGATGACATTGACGTCTGCCTCTACTTGTATGCTTATGCTCTGGGTTTGGAATGTAACGCCTTTCAGAGTGGTTGACGGTGTTGAAGTTACCCATTGATCGAAAACCCATCAGCTCACCTGTCCAGGTATTCAGGACAGACTCTTTTAGAAAATATGGAGACACAAACGATATTGCGTCCAATCCAAGCAGCCCGCAAGCAGCAAGTACATGTGAGCAAGGTAGGTGAAGCAATTTTGGTTTGTTGCATGTGCACTCACATGTTGGCCAGGCTTCATTTCCAATTTTCACCTCATGTGTCCTCATCTCATTTGCACATCCGAATTTGTTGTTAGCTAAGCGGACCTCAAACCTTCTTTCTTGATTACCGATGGCGACTACAGTGTGTGACATTGCTTTTTGCATCTTGTTGTCCATTTACTTCGTGACTCTTTCACAGTAACGTGTATTAGAGTTGTTCAAGATATGTTGCTCTGCTTTTTGACGTATATCTCTGAAATACTTCACGGTGCCATAGAAAATACCCTCAACGATGGCTGTAAGTGGCAATGCCCGGTTTCCTCTGAGGACAAAGTTGTATGTTTCAGCGAGGTTGGTTGTCATGACACCGTACCTTGCTCCATGTGTGTCATGTAGCAAAGACTACCTCTCAAGAGGCTCATGCTCTATCCACTGCTGGAAGGTTTTAATCGATCTCCCGAGCCTTCTCATAGTACCTGGTGGGTCAAAGCCTGGCAAGTCACATAGCCCAACAGGCTCCTCCTCCACGGCCGCTGTTCCTGTTGCCAACTATGCAGCTACTGCTTCAACATGTGCCCTCACCACTGCATCTCTTGCAGCTCTCCTGTCCCTAACATGTCTCTGGGTGCACACATTAAGTCTGTCACGTATCAAATTGTACTTTCATAACTGGTTCTGCTTGCAGAGTTTTTTGAATAGATTCATCAGGTTCTTGTTTCTGAACTGCGAGAAAAAAATAGCCCCCAGATGGCGCATGCACCAACAGCTCTGCAAGTCCTGCCATGGAGTTTGTTCCTCAGGGCCTGGATTTGTCAGTATCCTTATCGCACTGAGTATACCTGCAACCAACATATATATATATATATATATATATATATATATATATATATATATATATATATTTGTGAACACAAATGCCGATTATGTGTTGAGCGCATATACAGGTAGATACATGTGAAAACAAAATAGGTTCAGATAAATTATGACACATGGCCCCATTTGATGATGTGGCGTAATAGCTGGCAATAGACGATGTTAGATAATGGGTGGCAACACCTGAGGCCTTGATCTCTTATCGAGGCTCGAGACAAATAATACCCCTGTTTTGCATATGATATAGTGCAGGACTATAAAATTGTAGCCATACTCATGGTGGACCACCACATATACTTGTAGCGACGTGCTTGTGACTTTGGCATCTTTGCCCACAGAAAAATTAACCGACAAATCAGTCTTGTGATGGAGTTTCATTCTATGTTCTCCATAAGGCTGGTTATAGTAAGAGTAATATAGGTAGTAACATATATGCCACATATTTTTTTTTAATGTGGCAAGTAATTAATGAGGAGAAAGGCAAATAAAATAATCTAATATGTTACCATCACATAGCGCTTCCAATACAAAATGAGTCTACAAGACAATAAATGAACATGTGTATGTTACTACACATATGACACTTCTCACTATAATTAGCCTAAACCACTTACTTCTGCTTGCTTCCTAATTCGTGTCATATGGTGAACAGAATGGGGGGCATCCTAGGACTGACGGGGTGTAGTTCACTTCGACGGGCATAGGTAGTGTGAAACGTACCAAGTTGAAGAGGGCTTGTGATGCTGAAGATGTGCAAGTCATTGATGTGTAGAGAGCTAGTCTTTTTCTTCGGGCAGGTGCCGCCCTAGAATTTGGTCTTGCTTCTTTCTGAACTTGGGTCCTTTGAGCCAGAGAGGCCTTTGCTGTACTGAACATCTTAAGAATAGTAGCATGTATTAGGGATATTCTTCATATAATCTTTTCCCTTCCTATCTGAACCTCCCCATCTATCTTTTCCTTTTCAACTAGAATTAGATCTTGGAGGTCAAGCATAGGTGATTGTCTGATTGGCTATTCATCGACGGGGTTGCAGCTACACAACTATTCTATGAGCTAGCAATCAGAGAAGCTAAAGACGCTACACGCTGAACCATCACACCCGACCAATGCAGCCTTTTTGCGAAATTCCATGAATCTAAGGCACGAGGAAGGGGGAAAAAGAGGATTATATGAGTTACCGGAGGAAGGGGAGACGGCGGGTGGAGAGAGCGCAACCCGCTACGGCTCCCAGGCTGAGGAAGAGGAGAGCCCCCGCGAGCGGCGGTCGACGGGGAGGAGGCGGCGGCGGTGGGGGAGAATAGGGCTCAGTTTCTGTTGCGGCGGCGTCGAGGGCGTCGGCGGAGGACGTCGGGGGCATCGGGGGTACTTCCGATTATCGGCGACACTCTCTTGACATTTGTGTGCGTCTTTAATTAGTTATGGTCATGAACAGCATTCATTGTGGTTTAAGTTGAGTGTAGTGGCCGTTTAGTTGTAAAGAATTACAGGTAGATATATTTGGTTAATTGCACCGTTGTATGTAATGAAACTGAAGCGAGGTGCATCTCTAGTGTATTTGTTCTCAATAAAAAAAAAAGGTCTGTTTTGGCCAAACAATTTAATCCTTCTGATGATGATGTTCTCCTTTACGTATCTCTGCCGTCAGTCGGCGTCTTCATTCAGCCTTTTGATTGTGCTGGCGGATGGTGTTTAGTAGTCCAAAAATATTTTGGTAACTGCACTCATGGACGGACTGCAATCAACGAACACAGGTTTTCTTTTCAGAGGATACGGTTTAGTTGGCAACTGTCTGAGCACACTGAGCCTGTGAATTTCTTCGGATGTAACCTGTGAATTTCGTTCTTTGCTGCACTGCACCTGGACGATGAAGATGGTGCCCAACTCACACACACAGTTGCTGAATCACACACTATCCTTCTTTTCTCAACTTATATAACTGCACTCATGGACGGACTGCAATCAACACAGCTGCAGAATAAACACAGCACGCGCATGTGCAGTTCGGCGAAATCTGTTGTTGCTGCGATCCAGGAGCGCAACCCCGAGCAGGAGATACCCTGCGCCGGGGCTCTGAAATTCGGCAAAGGGTGGCCGATGACGACGATGGAGGAGCCCAAGTACGTTCTGAAGGAGCTATCTAATAGTCTAGGGGAGAAGCGTGAGCTCTCTCTGAAGGACAAGCTCTCTTCTCTGCGACTAAGCTAAAGAAGAATAAGGAAAATTGCAGAAACTACTATCTTTTCTGAACTCAATTAGTTGGAAGGAATAGGATAGTAGATTAATTACACTGTTTTTTTTTTCATGGAAGATTAA
This sequence comes from Secale cereale, assembly GCA_902687465.1. Lineage (NCBI taxonomy): Eukaryota > Viridiplantae > Streptophyta > Magnoliopsida > Poales > Poaceae > Secale > Secale cereale. Next base: position 62,366,123 of record LR738711.1, read on the forward strand.
TTAGACCATTGCCTGCAATCAAAACTGAAGCGAGGCATTTCTGCTGTGTATTGGTGTACTACTAGAGTTTCTATGCAAACTGCTGCATATGTCCTCAAAGCTGGCTCGTGGAGTATATAACGCAAAACATTATTCCTCTTTTTTTATTGTTGTATTTGGAAAGACTTGCACTCAAATTGTTTTGGGATCAATGCTTTCATTTGAACAGAACTGTTGCCTATGTGGCATGACCTAACCCGATTCATGTTTGCTGACACAAAATAAAAAATATGAAAACATGAACCTAGAATTTAACAGTGGCACCCGTAAGTGTCCATAATCGATCACTGAAATATAGTTCAGGTCACACTGATTAAATTCGTGAATATAATTCATATTGGCCAAAACAAAGGCGGCCAACGCTATTAGTCAAGCAATGACAATAAGGAGCCAATGGGCAGTTTGCCAATCTCTTTCAGAAGACTATTCCAGCTGGCCGCCTTTGTAGACTGTGTGCTGTGTGGCCACGAAACGCAGGCAGAGGAGGGCCGGGTATCATTTATCATCTACTGCTGTGTGGTAGCTGTTGCTTGGCTCTTGTATGCTGCTGCTATTGAACCAGGCAAGGCATCTCCAAGTCTCAGAAATCTCAAGATTTTGTTCGTTCCCTTCTTCTTCCATAACCGCAAGCAGAGCAGGTTTCATCTTGGTCATTGTTGAAGTGGTCATCAGTGGCTTCTCAGTTTAGCTACCCTCTGCATTCAGGTATATATATATTCAGTTCAGTTATGTGCACTTCTTGTACTACTTGTATCATCTAATAATCTTGGTCATTGTTATCATTCCTTTCTTTTGTATTTTCTCTTCCGTTTCTTTTGGACGTGACTGTCCCTACTTCCGCCCCAGCATCTATAGTTGGATGTTCGGTCAGTTTCTTTGGAATACAAAGCGGGGGAAACCCTTTTTCGGTAATGCTATTTGCCAATTAAAAGAGCAATGACAATAAGGAGCCAAATATGCAGCTCGCCAATCTTTTTCAGAAGACTAGTCCAGCAGGCCGCCTTTGTGGACTGTGCTGCGTGGCCACGAAACGAAAGCAGAGGAGGGCCGGGCATTTATCATCTACGGCTCTATGGTAGCTGGCCACTACGCTGTGATAGCTGTTGCTTGGCTCTTGTATGCTGCTGCTATTGGACCAGGCAAGGCATCTCCAAGTCTCAGAAATCTCAAGATTTGGTTCGTTCCCTTCTTCTTCCGTAACTGCAAGCAGAGCAGGTTTCATCTTGGTCATTGTTGAAGTGGTCATCAGTGGCTTCTCAGTTTAGCTACCCTCTGCATTCAGGTATATATATATTCAGTTCAGTTATGTGCACTTCTTGTACTACTTTGATTTGTTCACTAGTTGGCCAATAATCTTGTATCATCCATTGCAGGTGCAGCATGCAGCATGGTGATTGGCCAATAATCTTCTGTTATCTATTGTGATTCTACGCCTTGCGAGATCTTTAAAACTATCGACGGGCTAGAAGATTAGTTTACAAGGTAAAAACTTGCTGCCGTACTTCAGAGAGCTTGCGACTTCGGCTTCAGAACTACAGTGGAATAAATTATGATGATTGATAGGCTAGCTTGCACGAAAGCAATTAGAGTTAATATGAATTAGACAAACAAAAAAATAAATAGCTGGATGATTTATCTGTATCACAGTATGTTGTAAGTAGTAACTAAATGCAACATTTTTTTAGTAGTAGTTCGGTGTTTAGGCTGCTGTGCAGCTACCATCCCATGAACCTTCAACTGAGCAAAACAAACTAATAAACCATGATAATTGGCAACCCGACTTCTTTTCAAAGAACAGAGTGGCAAATGATCATTTAGACCTCAATAATTCGTGCTACAACTCAATCTGTATGTGCATAGCTATATTATGCTAAATTATTCATAATGTAAATGGCAGCCCACTAGTGATAAATTTCGAGCCTTGTCCCACATTCAAATCATGTTGTCTTGTGCATTTATTTTCAGCTTTCGGTTTCTGCCATTCTCCTGGAACATCCTAGTGCTTTTGGTGGACCTCTAGCACTGAGTTTGTCTGATCCATGGCGGCCATACTAGAAACTTTGCTTAAATCAAGTATCAATAAGTTGCAAGATGTTATTACGGATGAGGCCATACTAATCCTAGGGGTGGAAGAAGAGCTGAGAAAACTGTTGCGACGAGTGGAACTAATTCAGTGTTGTATATATGATGCTGAGAAAAGGAGGACAAAAGAGCAAGCAGTGAACAATTGGCTTGGTCAACTGAGAGATGTTATATATGATGTTGATGAAATCCTAGATGTGGCTAGATGTAAAGGAAGCAAGCTACTTCCTGACCACCCTTCACCATCATCAAGCAAAGGCCTTTCAGTTTCCTCTTGTTTTTGCAACATAGTGCCACGCCATGATGTTGCTGTTCGGATTAGAAGCCTCAATAAAAAGATTGAGAGCATTGCAAATGACAAAATATTTTCCACTTTCAATAATAGTACACAACCTATAGGAAATGGTCGAACATCAAAACTGATAAGAAGTTCCAACCTTGTTGAGCCCAACCTTGTGGGGAAGGAGATTCTACATTCTACTAGGAAGTTAGTAGACTTAGTTCTTGCACACAAGGAATACAACTCTTACAAACTCGGTATTGTTGGAACCGGAGGAGTTGGTAAGACAACCCTAGCTCAGAAAATCTACAATGACCAAAAAATAAAAGGAAGCTTCGAGATGCAGGCATGGATTTGTGTTTCACAAGACTACAATGAAGTAACTCTTCTTAAAGAGGTTCTCCGGAATATTGGTGTGCATCATGAGCAAGGTGAAACCATAGCAGAGTTGCAGAGGAAGCTTGCAGAAACAACTGAAGGGAAGAGTTTCTTTTTGGTTCTAGATGATGTGTGGCATTCCAATGTATGGATGGATCTATTAAGGCCTACATTACACGAAACAACATCCGGAGTAATATTGGTAACCACACGAGATGATCAAATCACAAGGAGAATAGGTGTAGACCATACCCACCGAGTTGATCTCATGTCAGTAGAGGTGGGATGGGAGCTACTTTGGAAGAGCATGAACATTGAGGAAGAGAAAGAAGTGCAGAATTTAAGAAACACGGGGATTGAGATTGTTCGTAAATGCGGTCACCTCCCTCTTGCAATCAAGGTTACAGCTAGTGCTTTGGCAAGCAGAGATCTAACGGAGAATGAGTGGAAAAAGTATTTGGGCAAATATGCTGGTTCTCAGAGCATGCTCTCTGATGAAATAGAAGGAGCTCTATATCTAAGCTATGATGAGTTGTCGCATCGTCTAAAGCAGTGTTTCCTATATTGTGCTTTGTATGCTGAAGATTCTACCATTCAGCGTGAAGAAGTTACCTGGTTATGGATTGCTGAAGGATTCATAGAGGAGCGGCAAGGCCAACTAATAGAAGACGTAGCACAAGAGTACTACTACGAGCTAATACATCGGAATCTCCTCCAGCCAGATATTATGAGTTTTGACCAGGCTGATTGCAAAATGCATGACCTCTTAAGACAACTTGCTTGTAGTATATCAAGAGAAGAATGTTTTACTGGAGATGTTGAAACATTAAGGGGTGAATATATGTCAAAACTGCGACGTGTTACTGCTATCACTAACAAGGATAAATTAGTCTTACCTAGTATGGATAAGGTAGAAGTTAAGGTGAGAACTTTCCTAACTGTCAATGGTCCGCAGAGCATCGATGATGCATTGTTCAAGAGATTTCTGCTCCTTCGTGTTTTGGTATTGAACTGCTCACTTGTACAAAGCATTCCAAACTATATAGGAAAATTGATACATCTACGCCTACTTAATCTAGATTACACTGGCATATCTTGTCTTCCGAAATCCATTGGCTCCCTAAAGAATCTTCAAGTACTATGCTTGAGATGGTGTCATGATCTGCACACTCTTCCTTCGGCAATGACCCTGCTGACCAGTCTAAGATGTCTTGATCTTTTCGGCACAGAAATAAATCAGGTTTCAGAAGGGATAGGGAAACTGAAGTTTCTCACTCAATTAAGATATTATCCTGTTGGTGATGGAAGTAATAATGCTATTATACAAGATGGATGGAAGTTGGAAGAGTTGTCTTCTTTGTCGCAGATGAGGTATCTTTCTCTTGTTAAATTGGAAAGAGCAGCTCAGTCCAGTACAAATATAGTGCTTACGGACAAAAGGCATCTACGGAAACTAAGACTAGAGTGGACTGAACGTGGAGAGGGGTCATATTCAGAAGAAGTTGTCAATAATACTGAGAAGGTCTTTGAGCAACTAATACCTCCGCACAACCTGGAATACCTATGTATTGTCAGTTTCTTTGGTCAGCGGTATGCCAGCTGGTTTCGTACCACCTGTTTGTCTTCATTAATGTTCTTGATCCTCAGTGATGTACGATCATGTATGGAACTTCCACCGATCGGGCAGCTACCTAACTTGAAATTTCTGAGAATTGAAGGAGCACATGCAGTTACCAAGGTTGGACCTGAATTTGTTGGCTGCATGAAGGGTGATCCTATATGTAATGAGTTGGTTGCTTTCCCTAAACTTGAATGCTTGATCTTCAATGATATGCCCAACTGGGAGGTGTGGTCTTTTTTTGAGGATGAAGTTGCTGATGATGAAATGGGAGAGGATAGACCTGCTGAGATCCTCAAAGAGGATGCCCAATCTGCAAGGGTGCGACTGCTGCCTCGTTTGGTGGAGTTGCAACTTGTAGATTGCCCAAAGCTGAGGGCTCTGCCGCCACAGCTTGAAGAGGACACTGCCAGCTTGAAGGAGATCCTTTAGTTGGAATGAACAACTTGAAGGCCGTGGAGGACTTCTCACTGCTCTCTGAGCTCGTTATTAGGAGATGTGAAGGCCTCGAGAGAGTCTGCAACCTCCCTCAAGTGACAGGCCTGCGTGTACTAGGTTGTCCAAACTTAATACATGTAGAGGGGTTGGGCAGTTTGCAGCAGCTGGGGCTGGGCCAGGATATGCAAGAGACCGTTCCCTGCTGGGTGCCTGAGCTTCAAGACCAGCACCAGCGACTTCATGGCGAGGACCTGGATGTCTACACGTATTCTACCGATTAGATGGCACAAGGTATATATATATGAACATTGCATACTGGTTGGATATTTAGCTTTGTAACTTTGATTCAGGTAACAAGTTATTGTGTCATAAAATTTTGCTCTATATATGTTGCATATGTGTGTCCATCTGTAAACTAACATGCATTGGAAACTCAGATTGCTGCTTAAATTCTCATGATCGTCCTCTCAGAGTTTATAATATTGGCATTTCCATTGGCATATATGAGTAGTAATAGCTGTTGAGGCATTGATCACTTATCGAGTCAAACAATACCCCGGTTCTGTATGTAACGTAGTGCAAAACTAGACAATTTGTAGCTATACTCATGCTAGATCGCAGGACATACTTGTAGCAACTTGTTAGTGATTTTGTTCTTGCTTTCCCCATGGAAAAATATTAACTGAGCAGTACACTTCGTTTGATGGATGCATCAGTCTTAGGTATGCATTGCTAATTATTGGTTCTGTCTGTTTCGATGGTAGCGTAGGACTGATGGTGCAGTTCGCTTCATCTGGAAAAGTATCGGGCGTACTAAATTGAGGAAGCCTGCCAATGCTGAAGATGCGCAAGTACCATGATGGGTGTGATGCCCTGGAATTATTTGTCGAACTACGTTTTGTTTACTTTTGAATTTGGTCCAGAGGCCTTTGCTGTGCGGAACCCCCTGTGTGGTATGCTTCCACTTTTTTGGATGTAACCCACAAATTTCGATTTATTTGTTCCTGAACTTGGGGCTGGAGGCCTTTGCTGTATTGAACCTGCGTGAACACGGTTTTGCTCTTTTCATTTGACCGATGAATCTTGTTTTGGCATGATTTTGTTCTTTGAATGGAAGTGATGAATTTCGTTTTATATTGTTTCTGAACTTGGGCTGGGCCTGAAGTTTTGCCTGTGTAACATGTATGGCTCAACCTTTGTGACCCGGTCACGAAGGAAGAGCATTTTTGTTACCTTTTTTTTTTTAGAAAAGGAGGATGACCCCCGGCCTCTGCATCTGGGAGATGCATACGGCCACTTTATTGATTATTCTCAGGACCTTACAAAGTATTACAACAATGAGCCTGAATCCATCATCTTGGCAACACATGCCGCTACTCCTATCCAAAATGATGAAGGGGTGCTAGCTGGGCCAGTACCCAAACCACTCACCTAAGCCTAACATCAAAAGCCGGAAACCGAAACATATTCGGAAGCCCCAGCCGAGCCACATACCGGGTCTGGGGCACAATCCGGTTAGACGCACTCGTTGTATGGTGTTACTGTAGACCTACGTTGTATTGTGTCGCCAAACTACAATGTTTGAAAGATTGTTAGACTGGAAATCGTGACCAAATAATATATACTGTATGTATGTACATATATCCTTTTTATATGGATATATGTATATATATCCTGGTTGTTGCAGGAAGTGGTGGATGACCAATGATGCCCCCTACTGACACAGATGAGGCCAAACTGACACAGATGCAGAGTGAACACGGCGACGGTTTGCCGAGCTCCGGGAGCACAACCATGGCATGAGGTACCCTGCGAATGGCGACTGCGGCGGATGCCTGACAGACTGCATATGGAGGCAGCTATCTGTGGCTGAAACGTAGAAACTGCTACTACGCCATCTTGCCAAAGCATTTAAAATAGTGCAATGCGATGATCTTTAGTAGAGTACCATCTTTCCCGCACTTAATTAGCTCAACGCAATGCATGATTGAGGGTTTGCACTAGCCAAAGGTTTTTGTGGAACTCCCATTTTTAGGTAATCTACGGTGAACATCTTGGAGGAGTGAGTTTTGCACCTGTAGTGCGGTGGAGACGAGGCGCCCCAACAATGTGGACGCCTGTTTCGAGCCATGGTCTAGTACTGGAAAGGGAGACATGGTCTCTCGTGATTTTATTCTTTTCAGAAATGATAAATCCTAAACGTTTGTATTTTAAGCATGACAACCTGAATGTTTTTCATGGCAACTTTAGTTCACGCGAGGTTAGCAAACATGGCAATTTTCTAACAGAAAACGAACTAGAACAAAGTTGCCATGTCTTAACGACTAAACTTGCCACCTCGTGTCAAATAAAGTTGTCATGAAAAACCGTTTGGGGTGAAATGCTTAAAATCTAAACATTCGGAATTTATCGGTGTCCCTTTTTTCGGATCACCTAAAAAATGTGATTTCTTTGGACCCAAGTTTGGGATGATAACTTTCGAAAAAAAATCAAAACATTTACAAACATATTAAAAATTTAAAAAAGTTAACAATTATTAAAATTCCAAGTTTAGAATTTTTTTCACAAATTTATGAACATACAGTTCATAAATGTATAAATTTTTTCATGAATATAAAAATTATTCACTGCTTTTTAAATATTCAAAAATAATATAGAATGTAGGTAAATTTAAAATTATATTTTAAAATTGTGCACAAATATGAAACCACAAATTAAGAAATTCTGTGATTTTAAAATGATTTCATCAAATTAAAAAAATCATATGTTAAAAATATATTCACCACATATTTTGAAATCATGTTCGTGAATGTAAAAGAATCTTGAATTAAAGTGTCCGTGGTTTCTAAAAATGTACACAGATGAAAAAAGTTACTAAATAAGAAAAATGTCAACTAAATTTCAAAACTTAGTGAACTGAACAAGATGTGTATGGGTTATTTTGAAAGTACTTGTCTGTTTTGAAGGAGTAAAAAATAAATGGAAAAAGAAGGACACAAGAGGAAAAATTGCCGCATGGATAAAATGAAAAGAAAACAAAACAAAAAATAGATTCTTTTGGAGCAAAGACCAAAAAAAAAAAATATCGGGTATGTCCTAATTTGTATTCTTGTCCCGGTGTTGTAAGAGCATTTTTAACCGGCTTCCCTAATTTGATCCCCCATTTGTCTACGGATGCTTCCAGATAGTGCTACGTAATTACGTTTGCTCAAGAATATTTTGGACGCAATCTCTACGTACCAGTGCTAGTTTTTTCCTTCAGATGGAGGCGTGCTCTGCTTGCTCAATAGCTTGTGCCTGCTTTTCTGGCAAAATAAAAGAGAATCGTGCCTGCTTGATTGTTCAAACTAAACTGTACTTGTTTGTCAATTGCATTTGTAACATGTCTCGCTAATGGTAATCTACGGTGAACGTCTTAGGGGAGTGAGGTTACGCACCTGTGGTGCGATGGAGACGAGGCGACCCAACAATGTGGACGCCTGTTTCGGGCCGTGGTCTAGTAGCCGAAAGGAAGACATAGTCGCAGGTGATGTTTTTTTTTTTTTGGATCACCTAAGAAAAGAAGTGATATTTTTTTACCCAGTTCTTTTTGTTGCTACATATTCTTACCCTATAGCAGAACAGAAAGTGAGTTTTCATCTGGGCTTTCAAGGCATAGTTTTTTTTGCTTTTCTTTTAAAATTTTCTTTTCTCTTTTCTTTTGTTATCCTCTTTTCCCACTCTTCCCGTTTCTTTTAATTTTATTTCTTCTTGTCCTTTTCCATTTCCTTGTTCCTTTCTTGGGCTTTCTTTAAAAAAATTACATATATACTTTTGAAAATACATAAACATTCTTTTTAGTTATGCAAAATCGTCTTAAAATTTACATGGATTTTTTTAAACGTCATGATCATCTTTTCTAAATGCATGAACATTTTATGTTTCATGAATATTTTCCAAAATATAGATTATTTTGTCTCAACATATGTGAACATTTTACAAATACATAACTCCACATATTTTGCTTAATATTTTATATTTACCTTTTTTTTTATCTTTACCACACTTGCGTCTGTTTCCTTTTCGTTTTTTTTGCATATTTCATGAAATTTACACAATTTAAAATGTTCAAAAGTTAGTAAAAATAATATATTTTGAAGAATATTTGCATTTTAAAATTTTGCATAAATTTCATAAAGTAATAAAATGTAAATGAATTTTGAAAATGTACAAAACTTCAGAAAAATGTTCCTGAAATTGTGAGAGAATTAAATGTCCATGTTTACAAAATGTTCAATTATTAAGAAAAAACGATCATGGATTCACAATAATATTCATAAAATATGAATAGTTCACGAATTTTAAAATTGATCACTTTTTAGAAAAATAAAATTCAAAAATTTACAAACATCTTAAAATTTAATAAAACGTTAAAACAATTAAAAAGGTTTTGTGAATTTACTATTCATAAATTTATAAAATGTTCATGAATATAAAGATTGTTCACAGCTTATTAAATATTCAAGAATATTATAGAATGTTGTTAAATTTGAAATAATATTAGAATATAAATTAGAAAAATTTCAACATATAAAAACACAAATTAAGAAATTCTGTGATTTTTAAAATAATTTCCTCAAATTAAAAAACCATATGTTAAATATGTATTCAGCACATATTTTAAATTCATGTTCGTGAATGTAAAAGAATCTTGAATTAAAGTGTCTGTGGATTGTAAAAATGCAAATTAAAAAAATTACTAAATCACAAAAAATGCAACTAAACTCCAAAACTTACTAAATTGAAGATGTGTATGAGTTATTTAGAAAGTCCTTGTTTGTTGTGAAGGAGTAAAAAAGAAAAAGGAAAAAGAAGGATACAAAAGGAAGAATTGCCATCATTGATAAAATGAAAAGAAAACAAAACAAAAAGAGATTATTTTGAAGAAAGGAAAAAATAAAGGTAATAACGACAAAGATAAGAAAAAAGAAAACATTGTCCAAAGCACAGGAAAAATCACTATCACTGCAATGGCTTGGCCCACGAGTATGGTAGCAGTCACCTAACTACATAATATGTCGAGACTGTCCGCAAACTCCCAAACTCAACCCACATATGGGGAAGAAACGGGCGTTGTTTGGACATTCGGACATACAAGGATGAAAATAGGAGGTTCGGTTGGATATGCTTTAAGAAAGAAAACAGAAGCATGAAAGTTCACCAAACATGCTTTCCTCGTGAGAAACCCCCTCATAGCCATCCTTTTTTTTCCAGTGAGGAGTTCAGCAGAATTGAGGTAAACTAGACATGAAAAGTTATATATCATTTAAAAGATAAAAAATTGCATATGCATTTCAATCTTAAGAACCACACTGATATTGTAAGTGTCCAACCTTATCTTGATGTCTCCCAACTAATGAACGTAAAATGACATGATGTTGTTTATCTAATAAGACAAATAAATATTATATCTCATGTGTAGATGTGTGCAAGGTTTTGGATTCCGAACGAAGATTTTTTTTTCTCGTGGGGAACCGAAATACTTGGTTACCACGGTAACAAAAAATCTAAGAAAATTCTGGAATAAATTTAAATTCAAATATTTTCATCTAGATAGATATGTATTTAAAATAAAAATACCTATAATTTATCATATTTGATTCATACATAGTTGTAAAATATTTAAATATAAGTACCATAATAGAATGGAATCAACTAAAGATTTTTCCATGCACGGTTATACGTTGAGGAGATATGGTTACATCATGTGGGAAATGAATTAGTGGGAGTAACCTATTAAGTTATATAGAATGTTGATATTTCGTTCACCGAAGATTATTTAGATTTTCCCTAAAACAGATTATTTAGATTTCTATCCTTTAGTTGAGAATTGAGCAGAGGTTAAAATGCTACTTTATGTAAGTATACGAGTGAACTGCATTGAAGTTTAAAGTTAACTTTTCATCGTCTTACATGCTCGAGAACAAGGGTATATTAAGCTAGACCTGGACCACACTGAAAACATATCTATTCCTCTTGGAGTTTAATTGTGTGTGTTTTCCTTTAAATTTAATTATCCAAGGACTAACCTACTAATTGAAGGAAATATGCCCTAGAGGCAATAATAAAGATGTTATTTGTATTTCCTTATATCATGATAAATGTCTTTTATTCATGCTAGAATTGTATTAACCGGAAACTTGATACATGTGTGAATACATAGACAAAATAGTATGTCCCTAGTATGCCTCTACTAGACTAGCTCATTGATCAAAGATGGCTATGTTTCCTAGCCATAGACATGAGTTGTCATTTGATCAACGGGATCACATCATTAGGAGAATGATGTGATGGACTAGACCCATCCGTTAGCATAGCACTATGATCGTTTAGTTTTACTGCTATTGCTTTCTTCATGACTTATACATGTTCCTATGACTACGAGATTATGCAACTCCCGAATACCGTAAGAACACCTTGTGTGCTATCAAACGTCAAAACGTAACTGGGTGATCATAAAGATGCTCTACAGGTGTCTCCGAAAGTATTCGTGGTGTTGGCATAGATCAAGATTAGGATTTGTCACTCCGAGTGTCGGAGAGGTATCTCTGGGCCCTCTCGGTAATGCACATCATAATAAGCCTTGCAAGCAAATGATTAATGAGTTAGTCACGAGATGATGTATTACGGAACGAGTAAAGAGACTTTCCGGTAACGAGATTGAACTAGGTATAGAGATACCAATGATCGAATCTCGGGCAAGTAACATACCGATGACAAAAGGAACAACATATGTTGTTATGCGGTTTGATCGATAAAGATCTTCGTAGAATATGTAGGAGCCAATATGAGCATCCAGGTTCCGCTATTGGTTATTGACCGGACATGAGTCTCGGTCATGTCTACATAGCTCTCGAACCCGTAGGGTCCGCATGCTTAACGTTTGATGACGATCGGTATTATGAGTTTATGAGTTTTGATGTACCGAAGGTAGTTCGGTGTCCCGGATGAGATCACGGACATGACGAGGAGTCTCGGAATGTCCGAGACATAAAGATTGATATATTGGACGACTATATTCGGACACCGGAAGTGTTCTGGAAAGTTTCGGAATTTACCGGAGTGCCGGGGGGGTTACCGGAACCCCCCGGGGGAATG
>LR738711.1:62378127-62422501 GCA_902687465.1 Secale cereale
GGGGGGGGGGGTTACCGGAACCACACCTGTTGTACCGAAGGTAGTCCAATATAGTTGTACTCGTACACGTCGACGTCAACGGAAAGGCCCACACCTGTTGTACTACGTCTAGTCCAACATGGTATAATTTGGATCATAATTTAACAACAAACTGCATGGTTAAGCATCTCGCCGCCGTTGTGTTCGGCTGGACGGCTCACTCAGTTGCTCTGTGAATTGTTAGTGTGTGGCTTGAGTTGTAAAAGCGTGAACAAAGGCAACTTCATCTAGTTCTTCTGAATTTCATTCATGAAGAAAAATATGTCCTCTTGTGTAAACAAATTTGATGTGCAAGTGAATGAAAGCTCGTGAAATTTTCAGTGTGAAGACTTGAGTTGTAAAAGCCTTAACAAAAGCAACTTCATCTAGTTGTAAAAGCCTGCATCATCTTGCTGTGCCGCCGCCGGCGAGAAGCAAGAGACGAAGATGAGTTTCAGGAAGATTCCGGATGAGAGCCACCTAGCCCCGGTGTGTCTGCCGAACACGCGACGCCAGTCCTTGTTCTGCGTAAGAAGCCAACAAATCAAATATAGTCGGTAGCACGTCGTAAAAATACCACTCAGTAACACACTACTAATACGAGTCATCCATATGGTTGAGTTCGTCACCGTGAACAACACTCCAGAAGAGGTGTCTTCTCCTTCCTTTTTTTTTGAGGTGTCTTCTCCCTCCTATAAGACGGGTTTGGGCGCTTAGAAAAGTTGTTCAAGTCCGAGGCGTGCCACTAATGCCTTCAGAGCCTCGTGGACACAACTCCACAAGAAGCGTGAGGCGGCACACGATTAAGATGGTATGCTTCTCCGATTCGGGCACCGTGCAAAGGGGGGAAGGCCATTGCCCCATGTCGGTTTGCCACTTCAGGGGAGATGGTCACGAGGCAGCTGCCACACAACATGTTGATTTTCCCATCTGGTGGCTCAGATTGCATGGGCGTGCATAAGCTCTGAGTTTGCGCAAGGCGCATTGTTCGACGGAACTGATGATGGCGATTGCTTGTTTTGTTATATTTCCTCCGGGCTGCATATCGCATCCGCCTGCTTCGGGCTAAGTCAATTATGTACTAGCATCGCGATTTTGACAGGCCGTGCTCCAACCTGTTTCGAGGTTTTTTTTTAGGGAAACATCTAATTTATTTAAGCAAAGTCTCCACGAGCCATCAACTCCACGAGCTCAGGCCTCGACTTGTGAGCACAAGCTCGGATCTGAATGTATTTTTTTTATCATTTCTAATGTTCGTTGTACTACCATGATTTAAGATAAATAGATTGCAAAATTTTATAAAAAAAAAAAAATTGAGCCAGCGCCCCACGAAAGGCACCCTCATGGTCGCGAAGGACCACCCCTCCTCCCCATTACCTGTAGCATTGGATATTGCACCATTACCTTACCTGTTTCGAGGTTGATTTCTGATCTCCAACATTAAGAAACTAGTTGAGTGGGCGGATTGTGCTGGTCATTATCTTGGAGGCACCGCGCGTTGTCACATCACGTAGGGCGTTAATTAAGATTTGTTTGATACGAGACCAGCGCAAGCAATTTGGAGTGGCACCGCGGCCTGTCCGCCGAAACAAGTTCCTTTTTTTCTTTTGAACGTTACGACCCTTGATTGTTCAAAGCACGGCATACCGAAACATGGCGTCGGACCCTTGATTGTTCCTTGCGGATTGCACCGGGACAAGCGGTTGCACGTTACGACCCAGGCAGCCCAACTCTTTCTCAACTACTACAGCGTCCTCGCCGCCATTCTCGCCGTCGTGGTCGTTGAGATGGCCACCGCCTACTGGCTGCCACGCTCGGGCGCCGAGGACCACGGTCGCGTCCACGCGTTCGCCTATGGCCTCCTGCGCTTCGCCGTCGTGCTACTTCTCATCGTCATCTTCGCGCTCACCGTCATGGTCTGATCGATCTCACTGCATGTATATGCGCGTGTTCATGTGCCCGCCCAGCGCCTACCCAACGTGTTCGTGTGCCTGCCCACCGAGCTGCTGGCCTTCTCTGTTTGAATAAAGGCATGTACTTAGTTTTTGTTGCTTAGTCCAACTGTCAAAGCGTTGTATCACTAGGGTTTTTTTTTTTGAAAATATATATTTTTATTTTTATTACAACACAAAAGCTGCTGGATATATACTCGCTTTCTTTACAGAGGAAGGAGTACTATGTAGGCACCAGGCAGCTACTACAAGTACGCACAGTTTCGGAGCAAATATAGTTTGTCTTCTAGTCGGCTGCTGCTTGTTTGAGCCTTTGAGGCTTGCTTCGGTACACACCCTAAATGTATAAGGGCATATACAATGGTTCTATCTTAAGAGTGCTACGTAGGATAAATGATGAGGTGGATAAGAGAGAAATCATAAGAGAATGCTTGTCTTCTTTTATTTAAGAAAAGCTAAGAGATGATCTCTTAGCACAATTTATCTCACCATGTTTTTAGGAACAACTAATTATTGAAGATAAGGCTAAGAGATGATCCATTGTAGACATCTTTTTTTGTCATATTTAATTTACATGCAAAATTTAATATAAGACTATCTTATCAACCATTGTACATGCCCTAAGGGCAATTTGGTTATACGGTCCATAACGTATACCCACCTTCGCACAGGGCGTTGGCAAACGCGTACAGCCGAGCCGATATGGCTGGGTGACACCGGACGAGACTTGCCTGCTCCCCGTGCGTGCATCTATCCGTGCTCCCGCGTACATGGCTTAATTTGATTGGAATAAAATAAGATCCGGCCCCACCCCTTTAAAATCGAAGGGGGATATGATTGGATTAGAAAGAAAAAAGAGAAAAAGACAGCCGTCAGATGAAGTGGGAGCACGGATGGGAGCATGGGGAGGGAGCAGGCAAGCCGGATCCCGTGGCACCTACCACGCCCGGCGCATGCAAAAAAAAGACACACACCCACAACCTAGCAGCCGCCCGTCGATCACGCGGCCTGAACCAACATCGCCCTGGCCGTCCGATAAACGCCCTTGCTCACCCTAGGGTACGACCACCGGCGTCGCCGGTTGCAGACGCCGGTCGCCATCCCCTGGAAAATTATTCGTCTCACCGTGCCCGGACCACGTCCGCCATTTACCCGGTTCGCCTCCTGAACTGGCCTCCGTACTCGTCGTCGAAGTCATCGCCGTCCGCATTCTGCGCCGTGAGCTGGCCTCCATGCACGTCATCGACGTCGTTGACGTCCGCAATCATGCCGTCGTTTGACCTCCATCCTCATCGTCGACGTCGTCGCCGTCCGCAATCACGCCGAAGTCCAAGTACCTCACGACCTAGCACAGTTTTTTAGAAAACAAATGAGCCCAAACTTTTCATCAAACTTACCATAATTACATTGTTTTTTATAAAATATAAAATGCCATGCTGATGTTTTTTCCATACATTTTTCAATTATATTAATTTTTATGTTCGGGTCGACTTTAAAACGAATAAATTGTAAACTAATGATAAAATGTGCAAACAATCGATAATTTTAATTTAAAAAGAAATCCCGTTATAATTTAGAAAATCTTACATAATTTTTTAAACAAAATTTTACATAATCAATACTGGGGTGGCCATGCCCACTTGGTGGCAAAATTTAGTGTCATTCTAAAGATGACCAAATTCTAAAGGTCTATCTCGAAAGACAACTATTTCGACATCCTTCAAATGGACCTATTTTTTCTACAGTCTTGTACTCCCTCCGTAAACTAATATAAGAGCGTTTAGAATACTAAAATAGTGATCTAAACGCTCTTATATCAGTGTACAGAGGGAGTATCATCATGACAATCATGCTTGCAATTTCTCGTTGATTTCTGACATTCCATACATTTTCTATAATTTTCTCGGTGGAAAAACCCTAAATCACTGCCCGTACATGGCACACCGTGCGTTAGGTGTCCGAATTCGTTCAGATTTGCGTGGAGTATTGGGGTGTGCATGCCCACTTGCTGGCAAAATTTGGTGTCATTCGAAAGATGACCAAAATTTTACCATTTTCAGCGGAGGCCGTTCGGTAGTGAGAAAAGGGTCCATCTCGAAGGACCTTTTTTCGACATCGTTCAAATGGATCCAATTTTTTTTACAGTCGTGAATCATCATAAGAAGCATGCATGCAAATTCTCATTAATTTGTGACATTTATGCATTTTTTTTCCGGAGAGAATGGTCTGCCGGTAGGGCTACTCTCGAAGCGCATTTTTTTCCACCTCCACCAAATGAGACTAAACTTGTTAAAAAAAATTGAATACTTGTTCAACATTTTCAAATACTTGTTAAATTTTTTAATATTTATTCAACATTTTGAAATACTAGTTAAACCTTTTCAAATAATTTTTAAACATTTTGATAATTATTTAATATTTTCAACATTTCAAATATTTTTTAAT
Organism: Secale cereale; assembly: GCA_902687465.1. NCBI lineage: Eukaryota > Viridiplantae > Streptophyta > Magnoliopsida > Poales > Poaceae > Secale > Secale cereale. The sequence continues at coordinate 62,382,543 of LR738711.1, forward strand.
TTTTTAATATTATTCAACATTTTCAAATACTTTTTAAACATTTTAATAATTATTGAACATTTTAAAATACATTTTCAAATATTTTTTAAACATTTAAATACTTATTAAACTTTTTCCAAATACTTGTTCAACATATTCAAATATTTATTCAACATTTCAAATACTTGTTCTACATTTTTCAAATAATGGTTCAACATTTTTAAAATAATGGTTCAACATTTTTAAAATAATGGTTCAACAATTTTTAATAATTATTTAACAGTTTAGAAATGTGTTTTTGAAGTGTGCTATTTAATGTAATCGTTCAACAATTTTTCATAATTATTAAAAAATTGAAATGTGTTTTTGAAGAGTGTTTTTAATGAATATATTTATATGTATATATGTAGAATTTTTTAAAGTATAAAGAAAAATACATAAATAAAGAAAAAAGAAAGTAGAAAACGAAAAAAAACAAATAAAACAGGGCGTGGTCATCCGCGTGGCTGGGCCGGCCCATCTCCCGTCCTAGCGCGCCGCCCCGCAGAACGTTGGACATGCGGTATGTACTAATGGGCCGGCCAAGGTCGCCGCCCCGCAAATGCCCCGCCGCGCCGTTCTAAAGCCCCTCTTTAAAACTTTTTATTCGTGTAACTCAATTTTTTCGGCCCGCACGAGCGTGTTTTGAGTATAAAGCGGCTTGGGCTGTCTCGAGATGTTTTTTTGTCAAATACAAATATATTTCACGCAAATGAGTCAAATTTCATTCATATTTATGATTTTTACACCGGTTCGAAAAAAAATAATCTAAACTACTAATCGTCCACGTCGCCAAGCCCCGCGCCGTTGCCATCGTCGCTGCCCGCGCCGCTCCCACCGTGCCTACAACGCCGCCGAAGCCGCCCCGGAGAGGCGCAAACATCTCGCTCAGCCCCGGCTGTCGTCAGGATCATCGGGCGCGCGCGGCGGCACCCACCCGACGCAATCGCCGACTCCTCGCCGCCATTCTCGCCATCGTGGCTGTCGAGATGGCCACCGCCTACTGGCTGGCCGGCTCCTGCACCCAGGATGAGAATGACCGCGCCCGCGTCCTCACGTTCGCCAATGGCCTGCTGTGTTTTGCCGTGGTGCTCCTTCTCATCATGATGGCGGTGGGCAGTTTTGCGCTCACCGTCAAGCTTTGATCAATCTTACGGGGAATTCTTGTTCTCCCGCAATGGCTTCCAGGACGGTGCTTTTTTTTTAAAAAAAAAAACGGACGGTGCTTATAGCTAGCTAAATAATACTCCTAGGGTTGTTTAGTGCAACTGTCCAAGTGTTCTAAGAGCATCTCCGGCCGCGTCCCCAACAGGCCCCTCTCAGTCCACTTTTTTAATGTCGGCGCCGAAAAAATGGTCCAGTCGCGCCCAGAAACCCGATTTTCGTCGGATTGGGCCGAAACTGGCGCTGGCGGACCCAACCCGAACCCGAAGCGCTGGATCGCCTGGGGGCGCCGGACGGGTCGTTTTTGGCGTGAACTGTGATGGGCCCGCCCTGTCAGCGACACGCTGCTTCGTTGTCCTCGTCGCCTCGGTTCCCGTGGAAATCAATGCCAAAGCTGCCGCACCGTCGCCTCCATTGATGCCCCGCGCTGCCGAGATGCAGCGCCGGTCAGCCTGTCCATTGATGCCGCGCAGCGAACCGTCGCGTCGCCCGGCGCCACGGGCGCCCGCCACGCGTCACCTGACGTGCGCCTCTCGCCGCCCGAGTTCCGGCTATAAAAGCCGCCCACCTCGCCGGTGAACGCCACACCGCAGCACATCGCCCCCCGCACTCTCCACACTGCCACACACGCTTCACCGCTTCCTTCGCCGCTTGCTGCTTCGTCGCCGACACGCACTGCGCCCCCATGCCGCCTCGCCGCCGGGGAGCTGCGGGCTACCGCGGCGTCCGCGTTCGTCCGTCCGGCACCTACTCCGCCGAGATTCGGTGGAGCGAGCGGCCTATCGCGAGGACAAGCGAGCGCAGAAGGCGGTCGCTAAATTCAACATCGAGCTAGGAGATGCGTCCTCCTGGGACTCCATCGACGAGCGGTTCCTTGACGCCTACGCTGAGACGTCGGAGGAGGACATCACCGAGGCAGAGTCCGAGTCGGAGAATGACGAGTATTAGTAGTTCGTAGGAGAAGACTATGTGAACTATCTATTTATATATCTATCGTAGGATTAAGATTATGTGAACTATCTATCTTTCGTAGGATATATGTGAACTATCTATCTATCTATCGTATGGGAAACTGTGATTTTATTTGCGACTATGTGATTCTATTTCAATAGACGCCGAAACACGTCGAGCCTGGGCCGTTTTGCGCCGGAAATGGGCTGAAAGCGCCGAATCTGGGCTGATATCGGCGCCTGGGGGCGACCTGGGGGGCGGCAACTGGGAACGCACTAGCACCCAAGCCGAAACTAGCGCCAGCTCGCCCCTAGGCGGCGGTTTTCGACGCGTCTTGGAGGCGCAACGGCCGGAGATGCTCTAACTATAGCTATTTAGCTAACTAGTAAGTTTGCACGTGCAACGCACGTCTCAAATGTTGAACAAGTAAGATCCACACATGTATAAATGTTTTCCGAAATATATAAATTAAATAGGTACACGATGTTGTTGAAATTGCTTTTGGAGGTAGAGCTACATGGAGGCCTTCAAATGAAAAATTCAAAATTCTCGAAAATTCATATTTTTACATTTTACATTTTTTGAAAAAAATAGAGATAAATGAAGGCATAGTTCACACATGTGTAAATTTTCAGGATGAAATAAGTTGAAATGAGGCTTTAGCAAAAAAGACAAATATGAGGTTTTTTTATCACATGATACTATTCATCCTTCCGGACCATGAATTTGTATGTTTTTGTTCGCCCCACATCATTGTTTACTCGTACAATGTTTTTCAGATTTTTTCTATTCCAAAATTTTCAAACTTTTATTTTTTCAAAAAATGGCCTCCATGGAGGGCGAGAGCCAAAACTCGCCAAAACTCCATTCTCCACGATGTTGCGATGTCACTGAAGTTGTATATCCAAAGTGGGACACCATTGTAGTCATGTTGCAGCATTGAGACAATAATATATCTGTTCACCTATTTGGTCTCTAATACTCCCTCCGTTCCTAAATATAAGTCTTTTTAGAGATTTCAGTATGGACTATATATAGATGTATATAGATATATTTTAGAGTGTAAATTCACTCATTCTGCTTCATATGTAGTTTATATTGGAATCTCTAAAAAGACTTATATTTAGAAACGGAGGGAGTAGGTTGGAAAGAAGAACATTAAATTTAGTAAAAATCCTCAGAACTCCCATTGCAAAATATATTGAGTTACTGGATAAGCTAATTCCAGTATGATACTCCGAGCACACATCATAAATTTATCCCAAGCAAGAGATCTATTTGGAGAAGAAAACAGAACAACAATTTACACTCTTTAGTATGCTATATAATGTTGATCGTTCCCTCTTTTCGTGACAATGGCATGTAAAACTCACCATTTCCTGCGATTCATTCAAATTGGAGGGCTCGTAAGTATGAGTTGTAATTGTGTAGTGGCATCTGAGGTGAGCATACAAAATGTGATGATAGAGAGAACTAAATGCATCTTGGACATTGGTAATTCAACTGTGCCGAACTACAGAGTGAGTACAAATCCGTGGAATGGATGACAATATATTCAAAAGAGATTACACATACTTGTAAATTGTTGTTCATAATACCTACCACACCATGGTCTATAACTAATAAGTCACTCGTATGCTAGTACTACATGGCGCTTAATGAGACTTTAGTTGTTTTGTAGACAAATTAAATCATAGCAATTGGAGTTCACTTGTTCATTTTTTCTCTAACTAATGAGAAACAAATAGGATCTGCATTTCTTGCTAAAATATCTTTAAGCAAGAGGACAACATAACTTCCAACAAATTCTAAGAAATCATGTGAGGCTAGATAACAACAACGGCATCAAACTCTACAAAGAAGATGCCTTGGCATTTTAAAATAATAATCCAAAATGAGCTTGTAGATGATAGAAGCAGACAAACACTATGCCAACAAAAATTACGGGTACCTTAGTGTCACTGAACTACATGCTACGATGCACTTGTTTATTCAGTCAAGTGAGAGTAGAGCAAACTTCCTTTCAGCGTGATAATTGGAAATAATGTATCAAATGACCACAGTGTTCATAAAAGACACTTCTGCATGCAGGGTAGAAGGGAAATAAGCATGACCAGGAGTGATGGATGACCCACCTCTACTATTTACCTGAGCATGGATAACATGTTCATCAATCCAGAAGACATGTCTCTTGTGAGAATAACATTCAGTTACACCGGTTAAAACTGCTTTCTTTTAACAACATTTCGCTCTAATCAGCCTAACCTCAAAACAGAGAACAGCTCGGCCTACTGCTATTGCAGCAAGAAAAATGAAAATCATTCAAAGACAGAACATAACATAGAGAGCAAGTGATATGTCCAAAACACATCATCTCGTGACTAACTCATTAGTCTTTTGCTTGCAAGGCTTATTGTGATGTGTGTTACCGAGAGGGCCCAGAGATACCTCTCCGACACTCGGAGTGACAAATCCTAATCTTGATCTATGCCAACACCACGAATACTTTCGGAGACACCTGTAGAGTATCTTTATGATCACCCAGTTACGTTGTGACGTTTGATAGCACACAAGGTGTTCCTACGGTATTCGGGAGTTGCATAATCTCATAGTCATAGGAACATGTATAAGTCATGAAGAAAGCAATAGCAGTAAAACTAAACGATCATAGTGCTATGCTAACAGATGGGTCTTGTCCATCACATCATTCTCCTAATGATGTGATCCCGTTGATCAAATGACAACTCATGTCTATGGCTAGGAAACATAACCATCTTTGATCAATGAGCTAGTCTAGTAGAGGCATACTAGGGACATACTGTTTTGTCTATGTATCCACACATGTACTAAGTTTCCGGTTAATACAATTCTAGCATGAATAAAAGACATTTATCATGATATAAGGAAATACAAATAACATCTTTATTATTGCCTCTAGGGCATATTTCCTTCAGTGAGTAGTCTCCCTTGGACCATGAGTCCATGACCAGTAGCTATGTGATGTTCTCCTCCCGTTCTTGTGCTTCACTAATTAGTCCTCGTGAGCTGCCCTACATGATCGAGGCACATATGTAATCCTTATGTTGTTGCTATGATGAGTTTGCTGGGATCCGATGGATTATGAGATTATGTTCAGATTGTGATTGAGTAATATATTTGATCTACCTCTTTTATATTTATGTTCATAAGTAATTCTTGCATGTTCTCCGTTGTTATTTATTGCTTTGGCCAAGTAATACGTAGTGACTCCAAGAGGGAACGTTATGCTCGATTGTGGGTTCATGCCCCTCGATGACTAGTTTGAGTGACAGAAACATGAGTCTAGGGGATGTGCTGTTGCCACAAGGGGGAAAACAACGGTGCTTGTGCCCGCGGGTGCAAGGATTGTTTACTTTACGCAAAGTTCTTTTAATGCAGTTGTCTGTTGCTTTGAGTTTACACTATGGGTGGGGCTCGCAACTTAATACCAGCGAGATGTTCTGGATAGATATCTCAAGGTGGATGATTAGTAGTAGATATTGATGGATTTCGGTCTACTTACTTTGGCGTACCGCCCATGCTTTGAACCTCAACCTTTCTTGCAATGTAGTCAGCATTGGTTTGCGCACATGGTCTTGTCAATTGCCCAGTTGTAATTCGTTTACCTCACATAGCTGTTTTATCGTCTTTTGGTAGAGAGACATCACTAGTGAACATCATGAGACTCCGGTCCATATTACCATCATTGATCACATCCGCTATTTACATTTCGCTATTATTTACTATTGCAAACATTATCTATCACTACTATCATTTGCGTTTAATCCTTTGTGAACTACAAGGCCGGAGGGATTGACAACCTCTCTGTACTCGTTGGGAGCAAAGTTATTTGTATCTGTGTGCAGGTCCACGTTGATTGCTAATATCTGGCGCCGTTAGCAGTTGACACCTACTTGTTGAACCTAGGAGTCTCTGGGGATTCGATCATTGGCATCTTTGCTAAGGGAAAAACTTCCACAACACTGCATCTCACACCTTCCACTTGGGGTAACCAACGAGGGGTTAGAGGCCCATCAAGGAGTTTTTCTGGCGCCGTTGCCGGGGAGCGTAGCGCTATTGGTAAAGTGAAACTGGTAAGGAAGTTTTTTATAATTCTGTCTTTATTTTTGCTATTTGTTGCTCCTTGTCCTTATGGACAACCCTATTATTGGATCGTTGCTTGCGGGAAGACGCCCCACACCTGTGGTGGTTGATCCTCCCCCTACTGAAATTGTGCCTTATAAAATACCAGCTGGTATTATCAATTATGTTTTGGCTAATCGTTACGCAGGAGACAGACATCCCGGTGAACACTTGTTATATCTGTCACAACTATGTTCATTATTTAAGCTTGCAGGTGTATCGAGGGAGTTTGTCATGAGGAAATTGTTTGTCGTATCACTTATAGATAAAGCTTCAGATTGGTATGGGCTTCTCGATAACTCACACTTGCTGGACTGGCAGGAGCTTATGTCTCTCTTTTATACTAAGTTTTATCCTCTTCATGAAATTCATCGAGACAGGAATTATATCTATAACTTTAGGTCTCGTGACGGAGAAAGCATTGCTCAAGCTTGGGGGAGATTGAAGTCCCTAATGCTCAAATGCCCTATTCATAAGCTTCCCAAGGAAATTATACTTACAAATTTTTATGCCAGGCTTTCTCGTCAGGATAAGGAGATGCTGGATGCCTCCTCTAGTGGGGTGTTTCAGAAGAAGAGTGTTGAAGAAAGGTGGGATCTCCTTGAAAGAATCCAGAGGAATACCGAAGATTGGGAAATTGATAAAGGTATTGAACCCGCTATAAATTATGAACATGATTATATTGAGAGCTATGTGAAAACTGATTACTTCAATACTTTTTGCTCTAAAATTGGTCTTGATTCCCATCTAGTGATTGATTTGTGTAAGAATTTTGCCTCTCACGTTGATTCTTTTAAAAAGAAGAGAGACCAGCACCATGAACCTTTTAAAGAACCACCTATTGATATTTATGTTGCTGACCCTATTTTGCCTGCAGTTATATATGAAAAGCCTCCTTTTCCCACGAGGATAAGGGAGCACTCTCTTGTGACAGGCATAATAAATAAAAGTGAGAGAAGAGTTGATGAGCCTGAGGACCAGATCAGGGTCGATCCTCAAGTTGCATTGATTAAACACTTTGCTACTAATGATGTTTTGGATTCCAATATAAATTTTTGTGCTGTTTCCATTAACCTTGTCACAGCCAAGAATAAAGGCCCAATTTCAGGTACTCCAGTGGTATCTGTTAAAATAGGAGATCACAATTATTATGGGCTATGCGATTTGGGATCGAGTGCAAGTGCTATCCCCTATTCACTTTATGAAGAGATCATCGGTGAGATTTCCCCTTGTGAACTTGAAGAAGTTGATGTTACTATTCATCTTGCAAATAGAACAACTATCTCTCCTATCGGAATTGTGAGGGACGTCAAAGTCCTATGTGGAAAGGTAAAATACCCTACCGACTTTCTAGTACTTGGTTCAGAGAGGGACAATTTTTGTCCAATTATTTTTGGTAGACCTTTTCTTAGAACTTGTGGAGCTATAATAGATTGCAATAAAGGTAAAGTTTCTGTTGAATTCGATGGTGAGCCATATGAATTTAATTTTTCTAAGTTCTCAAAGCAGCCTCGTGGTACTGATTTACCTAGTGATGATAAAATTATTGAAAGTATTGCCTCTATTGCTATTCCCCCTAATGATCCTTTGCAGCAATACATGGAGGACCACGAGAACGATTTGCATATGCAGGAAAGAAATGAATTAGATGAAATATTCTTGAGGCAGCCTGCTATCCTGAAGCACAACCTTCCGGTTGAACCTTTGGGAATTTTATCAAAACCGAAAGAAGACCCGGTGTTCGATCTTAAACCTCTTCCCGATACGCTCAAGTATGCTTATTTAGATGAAAAGAAAGTATATCCTGTTATTATCAATTCTAACCTTTCAGGATATGAAGAAGAGCGATTATTGGAAGTACTTCGTAAACACCGAGGCGCAATTGGCTACACCCTTGACGACCTTAAGGGGATTAGTCCATCTATCTGTCAACATACTATCAACCTTGAGCCTGATGCTAAACCAGTTGTTGATCATCAACGACGGTTGAACCCGAAGATGATGGATGTTGTGAGAACTGAGATTCTCAAGCTTCTAGCCGCAGGTATTATCTACCCTATAGCTGATAGTAAGTGGGTAAGTCCGGTACATTGTGTTCCTAAGAAAGGAGGTACAACTGTGGTTCCTAATGATAAAAATGAATTAATACCTCAGAGGATTATTATTGGATATAGAATGTGTATTGATTACATGAAGTTGAACAAGGCAACCAGGAAGGATCACTACCCGTTGCAGTTCATCGACCAAATGCTTGAAAGGTTATCCAAAAATACCCACTTTTGTTATCTCGATGGTTATTCTGTCTTCTCTCAAATTCATGTTAACACTGCCGATCAAGAGAAGACCACTTTTACTTGTCCCTTTGGTACTTATGCTTACAGGCGTATGCCTTTTGGTTTATTTAATGCCCCTGCTACTTTTCAAAGGTGTATGTCTGCTATCTTTCATGGTTTCTGTGGGGATATTATGGAAGTCTTCATGGACGATTTCTCCGTCTATGGAACTTCTTTTGACCATTGTCTTCACAACCTTAATAAAGTTTTGCAGAAATGCGAGGAGACAAATTTGGTACTCAACTGGGAAAAGTTCCACTTTATGGTTAATGAAGGAATTGTTCTTGGTCACAAGATTTCCGAAAGGCGAATTGAAGTGGACAAAGCCAAGATAGAAGCTATTGAGAGGATGCCCTATCCAAGGGACATCAAAGGTATTCGCAGTTTTCTCGGTCATGCAGGTTTTTATAGAAGATTTATTAAAGACTTTTCTAAAACCTCAAGACCCCTCACTAATCTTCTCCAGAAGGACGTTCCTTTTGTATTTGATGAAAATTGTAAGGAAGCTTTTGAAGTCCTTAAGAAAGCTTTAATAACCGCTCCTATAGTACAACCACCTGACTGGAATTTACCTTTTGAGATTATGTGTGATGCAAGTGATTTTGCTTTTGGAGCTGTTTTAGGACAAAGAGTTGATAAGAAATTAAATGTTATACATTATGCTAGCAAAACACTTGATAGTGCTCAAAGAAATTATGCTACTACTGAGAAGGAATTCTTAGCTGTAGTATTTGCTTGTGATAAGTTTAGGCAGTATATTGTTGATTCCAAAGTTATTATTCATACTGATCATGCTGCCATTAAGTATCTTATGACAAAGAAGGATGCCAAGCCAAGGCTTATCAGATGGGTACTCCTTCTTCAAGAATTTGATTTGCAGATTGTTGATAGGAAAGGGGAAGACAATCCGGTGGCGGACAATCTTTCAAGGATGGAAGATATATCGCACGACCCCATCCCAGTTAACGATAGTTTTCCAGACGAGCAACTTGCCGTTGTAAAAGTATAATCTCTCTCCGATCCTTGTTATGCAGATTATGCTAATTTTATTGTTGCAAAGTATTTGCCTCCAGGTCTAACATTTCAGCAAAGGAAGAAGTTCTTTCATGATTTGAGGCACTACTTTTGGGATGACCCACATCTTTTCAAAGAAGGTCCCGACGGGATCGTGAGAAGATGCATTCCGGAACATGAGCAGAAGGACATTCTCAGACGGTGTCATGATAGTCCCTATGGAGGACATCATGCCGGTGAGAGGACTGCACATAAGGTTCTTCAATCAGGTTTTTATTGGCCCACTCTCTTTAAAGATGCTAGAAATTATGTTTTAGCCTGTGATAAATGTCAGAGAGTTGGTAACATTAGTAGAAGGAATGAGATGCCTATGAATTACTCACTAGTGATTGAACCTTTCGATTGTTGGGGTTTTGATTTTATGGGTCCTTTTCCTTCTTCGCACAAGTACACTCACATTTTAGTAGCTGTTGATTATGTGACCAAGTGGGTTGAAGCAATCCCCACTGAAAGTGCTGATCACAAGACATCTTTGAAAATGCTTAAAGATGTAATTTTTCCTAGGTTCGGTGTACCAAGGTACCTCATGACCGATGGAGGATCACACTTCACGCACAGAGCTTTTAGAAAAGCTTTGGCTAAATACGATGTTAATCATAGAATTGCTTCACCATATCATCCTCAAACTAGTGGGCAAGTTGAGCTCACCAATAGAGAGATTAAGTTGATCTTGCAGAAAACAGTAAACAGAAATAGAAAGGACTGGTCAAATAAGTTAGGAGATGCTTTGTGGGCATATAGAACTGCTTACAAAAACCCCATGGGCATGTCCCCCTATAAGATGGTGTATGGCAAGGCTTGCCATTTGCCATTAGAGTTAGAGCACAAAGCTTTCTGGGCTGTTAGTGAGCTTAACGCTGACCCAAAACTAGCCGGCGAGAAGATTCTCATGAACTTGACTTCTCTAGATGAATGGAGAAGTGAAGCTTACGAGAGCGCTAAAATGTTCAAGGAAAAGGTAAAAAAGTGGCATGATAGGAAGATTCTGAAACGTGAATTTAATGTTGGTGATAAAGTTTTGTTGTTTAGATCCCGTTTCAGGTTTTCTCCAGGTAAACTACTTTCCAGGTGGGAAGGACCATTTCATATTGAAGAAGTTTATCGGTCTGGTGCAATTAAGATTAATAATTTTGAAGGCACCAAACCTCAAGTTGTGAATGGGCAAAGACTTAAACATTACATAGCAGGAGACCCTGTCAATGTTGATGTGAATATAATATACACAACAACCCACGAAGAACATGTTGCAGCCCTGTTTCAGACGCCAGCAGAAGCAGAATAAAGAAAAGGTATGTAATACGGTAAGTAAACATCGCGAACCGCCATAAAAGTTCCGTATTACGAGTTTCTGCAAAATTAGTAAAATTTCGAGCCTAGGTGGAGCCGGAGACGACCTCCAGGGAGTCCAGGCGCCCACCTGGCGCGCCCCCCCTGGGCCGCGCCGGGAGGCCGCCTGGACACCCGGGAGTCCGCCTCCGACCCCGCTTTGGTCCGTCACCTTCCTTTCTGTGCATAAATATTTCCTATATATTTGCCCGGATTGTTCCGGCAACGTATCTTGCGATTTGGCGTGTTTTCTCTTCGGTCTGTTTCTGCCAGGGAATCTTTCAGCTGAATTTAGGTGCCATGGCTTCTCCAAGTTCCCCCAAGGACAAGTTCGTCGTCAACGTCATCAACCCTTACCTCGCTGAGGTGAAGAAGCACCCTCAGGTTGTTCAGATGAAGGACGGCGTCCTTCATCAAGAAGATCTGAAGGGACCTATCAAGGAGGGGAGCATCCAGGCCAGGCTGGAAGAAGTGGAGCAAGAAGTCTTCGAGTACAAGAAGATGATCGAGCGTGGTGTTGAAGCTAACTTTAACATCATCGACGGGCTGAAGACCTACTTCCTGAAGGAGATGAATGAGATGTGGAAAAGCATCACCGCGTCTGAAGAAAGAATTATAGAGCTCCAAGGGCAAATTAATGATCTACATAACCAGAACTGTGAGTATGAGCTAAGGTTTATGCGCATGAGTTTGGGTGTTGAATGCAGGATTCAGGAGACGAACTTCTCATATGAGACTGGAGAACCCCTTCCATGGAAGAGTTTCGCCAAGAACTACGTGATCAACGCCAACAAGAATGATGAGTGAAATCTCCTGGGGTAATGGCATTCCCTTGGCTTGTTCCAAGCTTGGGGGAGTGCCCGGTATCTTTATCTTTACCTTTTGTCTTTTAGAGTCAAGTAGAGTCGTATCATGTCTAGGGAGGTTGTTATATGAGATAGGTGCGTGCATTGAGGTATATCGCTCCTTCGGTGAGGAATTGTATCCGTGAGTGTGGAGTCGTTTATGATGGAATATTAATGAGAAGTTTATCGGTTCCTTTTGCTGTACTCGGTATTCTCTTCACGCAATCGACCTTATATGATGATTCTTATGGGGAGTATTGACCTTATGTCAGGTATGGCCATGAAACTTTATTTAATCTTGGCAAACATAGCTTTGGTCATAACAACAAGCATGATTTTCTTAAAGTATCAACATAGCCAAAACCTTTATGTTATTATGCTTGAAGTGTTATGCTGACAAGGAAGACAACTTGATGTGTTATGCTTATTTCAATGTTCATGCTTTATATTGCTTTGCATCTTAGTCATCATCAGTTGTCTGCTCTCTCAAAACCTTTGCTAGCCTAACTCTGTACTAAGCGGTATTCTGCTTGTGCATCCATACCCTTAAAACCAATACCTTCCATATGAGTCCACCATACCTTCCTATTCGTGGTATTCCACTACCACCTCCTAAAGTATATAATTTATGTGTTATCCTTAAATGTTCAAAATCTTTTGTTTTGTGCCTCTGTTTTAGCTCATGAGGAAGTAATAGCTAATTCATAGTCTTCTTGAATTGGACAAGCTTCACCCCGGGATTGCATGTCTAATGTGCAAACCCATAATACGAGAAGGAACTGGCAAAGAGTGCGCCCGGCTTAAAAATAATATAACAAACAAATCCTCCTACACGCTTTGTTCATGAGAAATCAGAAAACTTTGGCAGTAATAAACAAAGGAGAATAAGAGGATGTTATCGTCCTCGTGCGGGAGTCGTTCCTCGAAACTTGTCCAGCTCAAAAAGCAATTGAGTTATCTATTAGCATTCGTTGACAAATCATGCACCCCTAAAAACTTGTTTTCATTCTGTTTGATTTGAGGATAGCACATGAGTTTTCCCTACTACCCTAGAGCAGGGCCTATCTTTTAATTTTAAGCTGAGTCAGTTAATTCTACTTCCTTCTATTTCTCAAAGAGAGCAGACGTTTGATGTTGATAAGGATTCATTCATATAAAGCTGCATTAAGATTTGTCATATCATATCCTTGTTGACATTATCATTCGATACGTAAGTTGTTTGTCATGCCCAGCTAAGGCAAATAGCTTCCTTTGTGTTAACACTTTCACTTCTTGCCTATTAACATGTTATTTCAAAAATCTTCAATTGATCTCATCAAATATAAGAGCAAAAGTTAAATCTATTGTTGTTCTTTGACCAAAGGACATGTTTGCCATGATATAATGAGTTTCCTTAGCCCTACTTTCGAATATAAGTGTTATCACTCTTTTATAAGGGCTTTATGAATTGAAGATTGCTGTTGAGGATATTTGAGTTGGTAAAGAAACTATGATGCTTCTTCTCCGTATTCTATTTATCGACACTTCACTCTCTAAACTTGTGGACAGGTTTACCGAGTTCATATTCGCTTGGGGACAAGCGAGGTCTAAGCTTGGGGGTGTTGATACGTCCAAAATGCATCACTATTTTGTATCATAATTTATCCTTATTCATTGATATATTTCACGTTACGGTGATGTTCTTATGTTGTTTTGGTCTATTTTACACAGTTTGCAAACTTTCCGATGCCGAAGCAGCAGACGCAGGATTCAGCAGTAAAAAGTGGACGCTGAGTTGCTGAAGAAGAATACCTCAAAATTACCTGAAAATTGACGGGAGATATTTTTCAGACGGATCACGAAGGCACGCGAAAGGGAAACCAGAGGGGGGCCACAGGGTGCCCAGGCGGCCTGGGGGCGCCCCCCCTGGCCACGCCGGGGGGCGCCTGGAGCCCCTGGCCCACCTCTGGCCGCCCCCTTTTGCATATATACTCTCTGTTATCCAAAAACCCGAGAGACGGGGATTTTTATGGAGTTCCGCCGCCGCTCCGTGGCGGAAACCTACAGAGAAGAAAAAGCCATCTCCGGCGGGCAGATTCCGCCGGGGAGATCACCTCCCGGAAGGGGAGATCGTCGCCATCGTCATCACCATCGTCACGGGCATCATCGAGATCATCATCAACATCATCCCCAACACCAGCACCATCTTCATCTTCATCCAAATCTCATCTTACAATCGCAACTCGTGTTGTAACTCGTACTACCTATCCTCTCTACTCCATCGGTGTTGATTACTACTTTGTGGTGAATGCTATTGAGTTTTGTTGGAGAAATACTATTATGTCCAGATTGTTTATCACATATTTATCCCCACTGATCATGATCTCTTTTATGTCTCGTGAGTAGTTACCTTAGTTCTTGAGGACATGGGGAATGTCTTGTTGTTAGTAGTCATATGCTGTTGAAGTAATATGTGTTGTTTGATACTTAAGTTGTGTTGTCATTCTACTAGTGGTGTTGTGTGAGTCGAACACCCAACACTTCGCCTTATTAAGGACCTAGGAGAATACATTGTGTATAAAGAATGCTTATGGTGAGTTGCCGGAGTGACAGAAACCTGAACCCCAGTTCGCATGCTTTTGCATAAGGGAATAATGGATCCTCGATCGTATTGCTATGGTTAGGCTTTTGCCTTAAATTCTATCTTGTATTTGCGGATGCTTGCAAGGTGTTTAATCATAAGAGTGCATTCATCTTAGTCTAGAGAGTGCACTAGCATAGATCCACCCACTCAACACTTATCAACACATAACATAGTATCGATACGGAATATGGTGAAAGCACATGACTACCTCTCCCGTGTGTCCTCAAGAATGCTTTAGTCTTTATAAGTTCAGTTGCTAGGCCTCTCCTTTGCTAAGAAAGGATTGGGCCACTTGTTACTCTCAGTACCTTTTACATTACTTGCTTTTACTTTCCCTTTGCTTATACCGAGAAAACCCCTAAAAGTTATCTTTCAGTGCTTGCAGTAATTTCTTGCTCAGAATCGCTTATCAATACCTTCTGCTCCTTGTTGGGTTCGACACTCTTACTTATCGAAAACGCTGCAATAGATCCCTTACGGTTGTGGGTCATCAAGTACCGTTTTCTTGTTGATACGTCCAAAATGCATCACTATTCTGTATCATAATTTATCCTTATTCATTGATATATTTCACGTTACAGTGATGTTCTTATGTTGTTTTGGTCTATTTTACACAGTTTGCAAACTTTCCAATGCCGAAGCAGCAGACGCAGGATTCAGCAGTAAAAAGTGGACGCTGAGTTGCTGAAGAAGAATACCTCCAAATTACCTGAAAATTGACGGGAGATATTTTTCAGACGGATCACGAAGGCACGCTAAAGGGCAACCAGAGGGGGGCCACAGGGTGCCCAGGCGGCCTGGGGGGGCGCTCCCCCTGGCCGCGGCGGGGGGGGGCGCCTGGAGCCCCTTGCCCACCTCTGGCCGCCCCCTTTTGCATATATGCTCTCCGTTATCCAAAAACCCGAGAGACGGGGATTTTTACGGAGTTCCGCCGCCGCTTCGTGGCGGAAACCTACAGAGAAGAAAAAGCCATCTCCGGCGGGCAGATTCCGCCGGGGAGATCACCTCCCGGAAGGGGAGATCGTCGCCATCGTCATCACCATCGTCACGGGCATCATCGAGATCATCATCAACATCATCCCCAACACCAGCACCATCTTCATCTTCATCCAAATCTCATCTTACAATCGCAACTCGTGTTGTAACTTGTACTACCTATCCTCTCTACTCCATCGGTGTTGATTACTACTTTGTGGTGAATGCTATTGAGTTTTGTTGGAGAAATACTATTATGTCCAGATTGTTTATCACATATTTATCCCCACTGATCATGATCTCTTTTATGTCTCGTGAGTAGTTACCTTAGTTCTTGAGGACATGGGGAAAGTCTTGATGTTAGTAGTCATATGCTGTTGAAGTAATATGTGTTGTTTGATACTTAAGTTGTGTTGTCATTCTACTAGTGATGTTGTGTGAGTCGAACACCCAACACTTCGCCTTATTAAGGACCTAGGAGAATACATTGTGTATAAAGAATGCTTATGGTGGGTTGCCGGAGTGACAGAAACCTGAACCCCAGTTCGCACGCTTTTGCATAAGGGAATAATGGATCCTCGATCGTATTGCTATGGTTAGGCTTTTGCCTTAAATTCTATCTTGTATTTGCGGATGCTTGCAAGGTGTTTAATCATAAGAGTGCATTCATCTTAGTCTAGAGAGTGCACTAGCATAGATCCACCCACTCAACACTTATCAACACATAACATAGTCTCGATACGGAATATGGTGAAAGCACATGACTACCTCTCCCGTGTGTCCTCAAGAACGCTTTAGTCTTTATAAGTTCAGTTGCTAGGCCTCTCCTTTGCTAAGAAAGGATTGGGCCACTTGTTACTCTCAGTACCTTTTACATTACTTGCTTTTACTTTCCCGTTGCTTATACCGAGAAAACCCCTAAAAGTTATCTTTCAGTGCTTGCAGTAATTTCTTGCTCAGAATCGCTTATCAATACCTTCTGCTCCTCGTTGGGTTCGACACTCTTACTTATCGAAAACGCTGCAATAGATCCCTTACGGTTGTGGGTCATCAAGTACCGTTTTTCTGGCGCCGTTGCCGGGGACTCCACTCTTCAGGATAGGGGAGTTGCATGCTCTTTTTTACCTTTGCTTTTTAGTCTTGTTAGTTTACCTTTCGGTTTTTGCTTTAGTACCTTTTTATCGAAAATCACAAAAATAGTTATCTTGCTTGCTTGCTACTATGGGTTCCACCGAGAACACCAAGTTGTGTGACTTCACTAGTCACAACAATGATGACTTTATCACCAAGAACTCCACTACTGAACTAGAGATTATGCTTAAAGATTTCATCACTACCCAAAAAGCCTTTAATAAGAGTGTAGAAGAAAAACTACATAAACTAGATGATCTTTCTTTTAAGGTAGACCATTTAGCCAATGAGGTAAAATTGCTAAAAATTAAAACTTCTCCTCTTGAGGAGAGGGAAGTCACTCCTATAAATGCTATTCAAGAGCAAATTAATGAAAACATTAGGATGATGGCTAAACTTAAAGAGAGATGGGCTAGAGAAAGGGAGGAAGAAGATAGAATTAAGATCCTTCCTACCCACCACACTGTTGCTACTATCCAAGTTGTTGAGGATATCCAAACTCTTAGCACCCAATGTACTCCTTGTCCCGTTGGACCTATTAATGGTGATGCTATGACTATAGAAACTACCAAACAAGTGAACCTAAAGGACACCACTACCACTTTACTTGATGCTAGTGACCTTGATTTTGATAATTGCACTCTTACCGAAGTTATTGATTTCCTTCACAAGATGTCTAGAGACCCCCGCACTAGCACGCTTAACCTTGCCTTCATAGAGCATATCACTAATGCTCTCATCAAAGCTAGGGAGGAGAAACTTAGAGTAGAAGCCTCCATACCTAGAAAGCTAGAAGATGGTTGGGATCCTATGATAAAAATTAAATTGAATGACTTCTCTTGCTATGCATTATTTGATGTTGGAGCTAGTACCTCTGTCATGCCCAAAAGAATATATGATATGCTTAAATTGAAACCTTATGATTCTTGTTCTTTTGGTGTTCATCTCGTTGATTCTTCCATAAAGAAACCTTTGGGGAGGATCGACGATGTTCTTATCATTGTCAATGACAATTATGTTCCCGTTGATTTCACTATTATGGATATTGAATGTGATCCTTCATGTCCAATTATTTTGGGACGTCCCTTTTTACGCACCGTTGGTGCTATCATTGACATGAAAGAGGGTAATATAAAATTTCAGTTTCCTCTCAAGAAAGGGATGGAACACTTCCCTCGAAAGAAGCTCAAGTTACCTTTTGAGTCCGTTGTACGTACTAGCTATTCTTTTACTCTTGATAAAACTTGATCTCTATGCATTATGCCTAGCTTAAAGGCATAAAAGAAAGCGCTTTTGGGAGGCAGCCCACATGAATAAATTTTTATTTTGCTTTTGTTGTGTCATGATGTTGTTTACTACAGTAGCATCATCATTGTATCTTTGCTTTTCATATTTGTGCCAAGTATAGCCTCTGATTGCTAGAAAGTTCAAAAGTTGTGAGGTGCTATCCAGGAAACAGATTCTTTCCTTGGATAGAAAAATTCGTATAAAATCACTAGATCCTCTTTTTGGTCTGAATTTTTTCGACAGCGTTCTCTATATAATTTTCTTTCGTGCGTCTGTTCTGAGTTTTTTGATTTGAGTTGCAGAAGTACCCCGAACAAATCATTTACTACCTGCTGTTCTGTTTTTCACAGATTCTGTCCTGTTTTGCCTTTCCTTCATATTGCAAATCAAGAGCTTGCTTTTTCTTTGCAAAAACCTTTTGGCAATCTTGAGAAACAGTAGACCTTCAAGAATATCTTTATTTCCAGCAAGGAACAATTATTTTATTAAGGGTACTAACCTCGCTAATCAGATTATAATGAGTTATGTATGAAGGGAGTTTTCAAGTGTGCGAGGGAAGATGATAAAAAGATTCAGGAGTGTCAAGCGCTCAAGCTTGGGGATGCCCCCGTGCACCCCCAAGAAATATTCAAGGAGACTCAAGCGTCTAAGCTTGGGGATGCCCCGTGCATCCCCTTCTCCATCAACATTATCAGTTCGTCTTTCGTTCCGCTATATTTTTATCACTTCATGTGTTATGTGTTATGCTTGGAGCGTCTTGCTTTTAGTTTTCTTTTTAGTTTTTCATAACGAGTCGGAACTCAGCTTTCTTTATGTGGGAAAGAAACACGCTCCACTTCTACCTAGAACATAACATAGAATTTTCATGTCTATCCTTGATGTGTGTGTTCTTTGTCTTTTAATAGCTACTATCATGCTCTGCTCTTAGTATTCATGCTTATCTTTTCAAAGAGCTTTTGTTTAGTTGGTTGCTTGAACTCTCTTTAATTACCATGCTTATCTTATTAAGAGAGTTTGCTTCCGTTGCATTGGTTGATATGTCTATGATAAAGATGCTACTTGCATAATGGTGCTTAGTAATTCATGTTTTTTTTGTGGTTAGTCTCAAATAGCTGGGGGATTCCCAATGTGTTATTGGAGTACCAACTTGATTTGTTTGCCTATGATGTGGTATGGTTTAGTAATATCTTCCTTTGAGAATTTATTTTGATTGACTTGGCGTATGCTCACGCATATTTAAGACTATAAAGAAAGTCTGTCAAGCCTTGATGATCTTTTATTTCTGAGTAGCGATATAACTACCATGCCTGATTCAATGTTGCTTTGTCGCTCTGCATGATTATGACTGTCATTGCTCTCTTAGTTGGTCGCTCCCAGTCTTTTGCTATCCTCCACCTGTACTAAGCGGACTAACTTTGCAATACATAGCTCATGGGAAAGTAGCTTAAAAACTATTGTGGTAAAGAATATGTTGCTTATGTATCTTATTTCTTATAAGTTGCTTGCTGAGCGGTAACCATGTTTTTGGGGACGCCATCAACTATTACACTATTGTTGAATATCATGTGAGTTGCTATGCATG
The DNA here is from genome assembly GCA_902687465.1 of Secale cereale. Taxonomy (NCBI): domain Eukaryota; kingdom Viridiplantae; phylum Streptophyta; class Magnoliopsida; order Poales; family Poaceae; genus Secale; species Secale cereale. Next base: position 62,402,013 of record LR738711.1, read on the forward strand.
TTCGTCTTGTCTGAAGTAAGGGTGATTTGCCATGGGTTGAATGGTTGAGTATGCATATTGTTAGAGAAGAACATTGGGCCGCCAACCAAAGCCATGTATCATGGTGGAAGTTTTAGCTTGGACATTAATCCTCAATCTCTTATGAGAATATGCTTATGCATTAAAGAGGAGTCCATTATCTATTTTCTACGTTGTCCCGGTATGGATGTCCTCAAGTTGAGATCTATCAAAAACGAGAAATCAAATGCGATTGATCTCCTTGGACCTTTGTACAGGTGGCATAGAGGTACCCCTTTGTGACACTTGGTTGAAACATATGTAATTCAATGATAACCCATGGAAATTCGAGCTAATTAGGACAAGGTGCGAGCACTATTGGTATTCGATGCATGAGGCTTGCAACTTATAGGATGTCTTATGCATGACACATATGAAGTGCTACTACCGTTGACAAAATTGCTTCTATGTTTTCAAAATAAAAAAAAAGCTCTAGCACATAACCATTCTTTTACTTTTATGTTGAGTCTCCACCTTCTTTCTTCAAGCACCAACTACTGAGAGCATGATTGTCATTCTGAGTGTAATGTGCATTGTCCCAAAGTAGCATTGTCTTTTGCATGATTGTGATATCGTTTATTTTGAAATCATTGTATCTAGTCATCACTTAAACCTTGGAGGTGCCCCTGCATTTATGTTTTGCTTCACTAAAGGGGGCAAGCTAGATATCACTTTATCATATTTGCACATCATGTTCATTGCAAATCTTTTTGATGTTTCAGTTTCATGTTGTAAAACTTTCAGTCATTTGTGATTTTCTCATAAGGCAACTTAATTACTGTAGAATCATTGTCTCAGTAAGCTTTTATCATATGACTATGAATAAGTCCTATATGGTTAATAGCATGTCACCACAGAAATTATTCTTGTTATCATTTACCTACTCGAGGACGAGCAGGAATTAAGCTTGGGGATGTTGATACGTCCAAAACGTATCTATAATTTCTGCTTGCTCCATGCCACTTTTGGGTGATATTGCTATGATATTTATACACTTCCATACACTTTGATAATATTTGGACTAACCTACTAATCCAGTGCACCCCAGTGCCAGTTTCTGTTTTCGGCTGTTTTTGTATTTCAGGTTTTCACATTACGAGAACTGCCAGGAAAAATCCAGAAAAATTATATAAAAAATCAGCGTTGCAGAACCTACCTTGCGCCCGAAGGACAGCCGGGGGGGGCACCAGGGCTCCAGGCGCCCTGGCGGCGCCCCCCCCCCCCCCCGGGCCGCGCCGGGGGGGCGCCTGGGCCCCCCGAGCCCCGTCTGGTGCCCCCCTTTGGCATATATTTAGAGCGTCCTTCGAAACCCTCGGGACGGGAACTCTTTTTCGCGATCTCATCTCTGTTCCGCCGCCGCCGCCGCTGTTGGGGAACGTAGCATAATTCAAAAAATTTCTACGTCTTCACCAAGATCCAAGTATGGAGACATCTAGCAACGAGCAACTAAGAGTGCATCTACATACCGTTAAGAAGATTGCGTGCGGAAGCTTTCAACGAAGCAAGGATGAAGTAGTCGTACTCTTCACGTTCTTCGTCACCGATGATCTAGCGCCGAACGGACGGCACCTCCGCGTTCAACACACGTACGGTGCAGCAACGTCACCTCCTTCTTGATCCAGCAAGGGGGGAGGAGAAGTCGTCAGAGATCCGGCAGCACGACGGCGTGATGACGGATGCAGTGGATGTCGCAGCAGGGCTTCGCCGGGCGCCCTGCGTTGGGAGTATGGGATATGACGGGAGGGGGAGAGGCGCCAGGGATCAGGTGCGGCTGCCCTCTCCCCCCCCCCCACATATATATAGGGGCCAGGGGGGGCGCCTGGACCCCCTGCAGATCCAATCTGCAAGGGGGCGGCGGCCAAGGGGGGGTTCCTATATAGGGGCCAGGGGGGCGCCTGGACCCCCTGCAGATCCAATCTGCAAGGGGGCGGAGGCCAAGGGGGGGTTCCTTGCCCCCCAAGGCAAGTGGAGCCCCCCCCTCCCCTTTAGGGTTGGAACCCTAGGCGCAGGGGAGGTGAGCCCCCTTTGGTGGTGCGCCAGCCCAAAGGGCTGGTTACACCCCCTCGCGGCCTAGGGGCCCCACCGGGATGGGTGGCCCCACCCGGTGGACCCCCGGGGCCCCTCCGGTGGTCCCGGGACGCTCCCGGTGACCCCCGGAGATCACCCGTTGGTCGAAACTGGACTTCCCATATATCAATCTTTACCTCCGGACCATTCCGGAACTCCTCGTGACGTCCGGGATCTCATCCGGGACTCCGAACAACTTTCGGGTTTCCACGTGCATTAATCTCTACGACCCTAGCGTTACCGAACCTTAAGTGTGTAGACCCTACGGGTTCGGGAGACACGTAGACATGACCGAGACCACTCTCCGGTCAATAACCAACAGCGGGATCTGGATACCCATGTTGGTTCCCACGTGTTCCTCGATGATCTTCATCGGATGAACCACTGTGTCAAGGATTCACTCAATCCCGTATGTTATTCCCTTTGTCCATCGGCACGGTACTTGCCCGAGATTCGATCGTCGGTATTCCCAATACCTTGTTCAATCTCTTTATGGCAAGTCTCTTTACTCGATCCGTAATCCATCATCCCGTGACTAACTACTTAGTCACATTGAGCTCATTATGATGATGTCTTACCGAGTGGGCCCAGAGGTACCTTTCCGTCATACGGAGTGACAATATCCCAGTCTCGGTTCGTACCAACTCAACAGACACTTTCGGAGATACCCGATGTGTACCTTTATAGCCACCCAGTTACGTTGTGACGGTTGGCACACCCAAAGCACTCCTACGGTATCCGGGAGTTGTACAACCTCATGGTCTAAATAATAAATACTTGACACTGAAAAGCTTATGCATTACGAACTATACGATCTCGTGTTATGCTCAAGTTTGGGTCTTGTCCATCACATCATTCTCCTAATGATGTGATCCCGTTATCACTGACATCTCATGTCCATGGTCAGGAAACCATGACCATCTGTTGATCAACGAGCTGGTTACTAGAGGCCTACCAGGGACTCATTTTGGTCTATGTATTCACACATGTATCGCTGTTTCCGTACAATACAATTCAAGCATGAATAACAGACAATTATCATGAACAAGGAGATATAATAATAATGCTTTTATTATTGCCTCTAGGGCATATCTCCAACAGTCTCCCACTTGCACTAGAGTCAATAATCTAGTTACATTGTGATGAATCGAACACCCATAGAGTTCTGGTGTTGATCATGTTTTGCTCGTGAAAGAGGTTTAGTCAACGGGTCTGCTACATTCAGATCCGTATGCACTTTACAAATATCTATGTCTCCATCCTGAACATAATTCCGGATGGAGTTGAAACGTCGCTTGATGTGCTTGGTCTTCTTGTGAAACCTGGGCTCCTTGGTAATAGCAATAGCACCAGTGTTGTCACAGAAGAGAGTCATCGGGCTTGACGCGCTTGGAATGACTCCTAGGTCGGTGATGAACTCCTTCATCCAGACTCCTTCCTGCGCTGCTTCAGAAGCAGCTATGTACTCCGCTTCACATGTAGATGCTGCCACCACGCTTTGCTTGCAACTGCACCAGCTGACTGCCCCTCCATTCAAAATATACACGTATCCGGTTTGCGACTTAGAGTCATCCAGATCTGTGTCGAAGCTAGCATCGATGTAACCCTTTACGACGAGCTCTTTGTCACCTCCATAAACGAGAAACATATCCTTAGTCCTTTTCAGGTACTTCAGGATGTTCTTGACCGCTGTCCAGTGTTCCGTACCGGGATCACTTTGGTACCTCCCTACCAAACTTATGGCAAGGTTCACACCAGGTCTGGTACACAGCATGGCATACATGATAGAACCTATTGCCGAGGCATAGGGAATGACACTCATCTTTTCTCTATCTTCTGCCGTGGTCGGCGACTGAGTCTTACTCAATCTCATACCTTGCAAAACAGGCAAGAACCCTTTCTTTGACTGATCCATATTGAACTTCTTCAATATTTTGTCAAGGTATGTACTTTGTGAAAGACCAATGAGGCGTCTCGATCTATCTCTATAGATTTTGATGCCTAATATGTAAGCAGCTTCTCCAAGGTCCTTCATTGAAAAACTTTTATTCAAGTAGGCCTTTACATTTTCCAAGAATTCTATATCATTTCCCATCAGCAATATGTCATCCACATATAATATGAGAAATGCTACAGAGCTCCCACTCACTTTCTTGTAAATACAGGCTTCTCCATAAGTCTGTATAAATCCAAACGCTTTGATCACCTCATCAAAGCAAATATTCCAACTCCGAGATGCTTGCACCAGCCCGTAAATCGAGCGCTGGAGCTTGCATACCTTGTTAGCGTTCTCTGGATCGACAAAACCTTCCGGTTGCATCATATACAACTCTTCCTTGAGGAAGCCATTAAGGAATGCTGTTTTGACGTCCATTTGCCATATCTCATAATCATAGAATGCGACAATAGCTAACATGATTCTGACTGACTTCAGCATCGCTACGGGAGAGAAAGTCTCGTCGTAGTCAATCCCTTGAACTTGTCGATAACCCTTAGCGACAAGCCGAGCCTTATAGATGGTCACATTACCATCCGCGTCTGTCTTCTTCTTAAATATCCATTTATTTTCTATGGCGTGCCTATCATCAGGCAAGTCCACCAAAGTCCATACTTTGTTTTCATACATGGATTCAATCTCGGATTTCATGGCTCCAAGCCATTTATTGGAATCTGGGCCCGCCATCGCTTCTTCATAGTTCGAAGGTTCACCGTTGTCTAACAACATGATTTCCAGTACAGGGTTGCCGTACCACTCTGGTGCGGAACGTGCCCTTGTGGACCTTCGAAGTTCAGTAGTAACTTGATCTGTTTCTTCATGATCATTATCATCAACTTCCTCCCTTGTCGGTGCAGGCACCTTAGGATCAGTTTCCTTTCCTGTGCTACTTTCCGGTCCAGGAGGGGTGACTATCACCTCATCAAGTTCTACTTTCCTCCCACTCACTTCTTTTGAGAGAAACTCTTTCTCCAGAAAGCATCCATTCTTGGCAACAAAGACTTTGCCTTCGGATCTGTGGTAGAAGGTGTACCCAATAGTTTCCTTTGGGTATCCTATGAAGACGCATTTCTCCGATTTGGGTTCGAGCTTTTCAGGTTGAAGTTTCTTGACATAAGCATCGCAACCCCAAACTTTCAGAAACGACAGCTTCGGTTTCTTGCCAAACCAAAGTTCATATGGAGTCGTCTCAACGGATTTTGACGGAGCCCTATTTAAAGTGAATGCGGCAGTCTCTAAAGCATAACCCCAAAAAGATAGCGGTAAATCAGTGAGGGACATCATAGATCGCACCATGTCCAACAGAGTATGATTTCGACGTTCGGACACACCGTTACGTTGAGGTGTTCCGGGCGGTGTCAATTGTGAAACAATTCCACAGCTTCTAAGGTGTGTGCCAAATTCATGACTTAAATATTCACCCCCACGATCCGATCGCAAGAACTTTATTTTTCTGTCACGTTGATTCTCAACCTCATTCTGAAATTCCTTGAACTTTTCAAAGGTCTCAGACTTGTGTTTCATCAAATAGATATACCCATATCTACTCAAGTCATCCGTGAGGGTGAGAACATAACGGTAGCCTCCGCGAGCCTCAACACTCATTGGACCACACACATCAGTATGTATGATTTCCAACAAGTTGGTTGCTCGCTCCATTGTTCCGGAGAACGGAGTCTTGGTCATCTTGCCTAAAAGGCATGGTTCGCACGTGTCAAATGATTCATAATCAAGAGACTCTAGAAGTCCATCTGAATGGAGCTTCTTCATACGTTTGACACCAATATGACCAAGGCGGCAATGCCACAAGTATGTGGGACTATCATTATCAACTTTACATCTTTTGGCATCTACACTATGAATATGTGTATCACTACGTTCGAGATTCATCAAAAATAAACCATTGACCAGCGGGGCATGACCATAAAACATATCTCTCAAATAAATAGAACAACCATTATTCTCCGATTTGAAAGAATATCCATCTCGCATAAGACGAGATCCAGAAACAATGTTCATGCTCAAAGCTGGTACTAAATAACAATTATTGAGGTTTAAAACTAATCCCGAGGGTAGATGTAGAGGTAGCGTGCCGACGGCTATCACATCGACCTTGGAACCATTCCCGACGCGCATCGTCACCTCATCCTTCGCCAGTCTCCGTTTATTCCGCAGCTCCTGTTTTGAGTTACAAATGTGAGCAACTGCACCGGTATCGAATACCCAGGAGCTACTACGAGTGCTGGTAAGGTACACATCAATAACATGTATATCATATATACCTTTGACGTTGCCGGCCTTCTTGTCTGCTAAGTATTTGGGGCAGTTCCGCTTCCAGTGACCCGTTCCCTTGCAATAAAAGCACTCAGTCTCAGGCTTGGGTCCATACTTTGGCTTCTTCCCAGCAACAGGCTTGCCAGGCGCGGCAACTTGCTTGCCGTCCTTCTTGAAGTTCTTCTTTCCCTTGCCTTTCTTGAACTTAGTGGTTTTATTGACCATCAACACTTGATGTTCTTTCTTGATGTCTACCTCCGCTGATTTCAGCATTGAATACACCTCGGGAATGGACTTCTCCATCCCCTGCATATTGAAGTTCAGCACGAAGCTCTTGAAGCTTGGTGGGAGCGACTGGAGGATTCTGTCAACGACCGCTTCATCTGGGAGATTCATTCCCAGCTGAGACAAGCGGTTGTGCAATCCTGAAATCTTGAGGATGTGCTCACTGACAGAACTGTTCTCCTCCATCTTACAGCTGTAGAATGCGTCAGAGACATCATATCTCTCGACTCGGGCATGAGCTTGGAAAACCATTTTCAGCCCTTCGAACATCTCGTATGCTCCATGGTGCTCAAAACGCTTTTGGAGCCCCGATTCTAAACTGTAAAGCATGCCGCACTGAACCAGGGAGTAATCATCACTACGCGACTGCCAGGCGTTCAAAACGTCTTGGGTCGCCGGGAGAGCGGGTGCATCACCTAGCGGTGCTTCTAGGACATAAGTTCTCTTGGCAGCTATGAGGATAATCCTCAGGTTACGGACCCAATCCGTATAGTTGCTACCATCGTCTTTCAGCTTGGTTTTCTCTAGGAACGCGTTGAAGTTGAGGGAAACTGGAGCGTGGGCCATTTGATCTACAAGAGATATTGTAAAGAATTTAGACTAAGTTCATGATAATTAAGTTCATCTTAATCAAATTTTAATGAACTCCCACTCAGAATGACATCTCTCTAGTCATCTTAAGTGATACACGATCCGAATCGAGTAGTCCGTGTCCGATCATCACGTGAGACGGACTAGTCAAAAACAGTGAACATCTTCATGTTGATCGTATCTTCTATACGACTCGTGTTCGACCTTTCGGTCTTCCGTGTTCCGAGGCCATGTCTGTACATGCTAGGCTCGTCAAGTGAACCCTAAGTGTATCGCGTGTGTAAATCTGTCTTACACCTGTTGTATGTGAACGTTAGAACCTATCACACCCGATCATCACGTGGTGCTTCGGAGCAACGAACTTTAGCAACGGTGCACAGTTAGGGGAAACACATTACTTGAAATTTTAGTGAGAGATCATCTTATTTACTACCGTCGTTCTAAGTAAACAAGATGCAAAAACATGATAAACATCACATGCAATCAATTATAGTGACATGATATGGCCAATATCATCTTGCTCCTTGGATCTCCATCTTCGGGGCACCATGATCATCTTGTCACCGGCTCGACACCATGATCTTCATCATCATGATCTCCATCATCGTGTCTTGAGGAAGTCGTCACGCCAACTATTACTTCTACTACTATAGCTAACGTTTAGCAACGAAGTAAAGTAATTACATGGCATTATTCAGTGACACGCAGGTCATACAATAATAAAGACAACTCCTATGGCTCCTGCCGGTTGTCAAGTTCATCGACATGCAAGTCGTGATTCCCTATTACAAAAACATGATCAATCTCATACATCACATATATCATTCATCACATCTTCGTTCTTGGCCATACCACGTCACAAAACACATGCTGCAAAAACAAGTTAGACGTCCTCTAATTGTTGTTGCAAGTTTTACGTGGCTTCTATAGTATTTCTAGCAAGAATGTTTCTTACCTACGCCAAAACCACAACGTGATTTGTCAACTTCTATTTACCCTTCATAAGGACCCTTTTCATCGAATCCGATCCGACTAAAGTAGGAGAGACAGACACCCGCCAGCCACCTTATGCATCTAGTGCATGTCTGTCGGTGGAACCAGTCTCACGTAAGCGTACGTGTAAGGTCGGTCCGGGCCGCTTCATCCCAAAATACCGCCGAATCAAGATTGACTAGTAACTGTAAGAAAGTTGAACAAGATCATACGCCCACAACTGCTTTGTGTTCTACTCGTGCCAAGATGCTACGCATAAAACCTAGGCTCAGATGCCACTGTTGGGGAACGTAGCATAATTCAAAAAATTTCTACGTCTTCACCAAGATCCAAGTATGGAGACATCTAGCAACGAGCAACTAAGAGTGCATCTACATACCGTTATGAAGATTGCGTGCGGAAGCTTTCAACAAAGCAAGGATGAAGTAGTCGTACTCTTCACGTTCTTCGTCACCGATGATCTAGCGCCGAACGGACGGCACCTCTGCGTTCAACACACGTACGGTGCAGCAACGTCACCTCCTTCTTGATCCAGCAAGGGGGGAGGAGAAGTCGTCAGAGATCCGGCAGCACGACGGCGTGATGACGGATGCAGTGGATGTCGCAGCAGGGCTTCGCCGGGCGCCCTGCGTTGGGAGTATGGGGTGTGACGGGAGGGGGAGAGGCGCCAGGGATCAGGTGCGGCTGCCCTCTCCCCCCCCACATATATATAGGGGCCAGGGGGGGCGCCTGGACCCCCTGCAGATCCAATCTGCAAGGGGGCGGCGGCCAAGGGGGGGTTCCTTGCCCCCCAAGGCAAGTGGAGCCCCCCCTCCCCTTTAGGGTTGGAACCCTAGGCGCAGGGGAGGTGGGCCCCCTTTGGTGGTGCGCCAGCCCAAAGGGCTGGTTACACCCCCTCGCGGCCTAGGGGCCCCACCGGGATGGGTGGCCCCACCCGGTGGACCCCCGGGGCCCCTCCGGTGGTCCCGGGACGCTCCCGGTGACCCCCGGAGATCACCCGTTGGCCGAAACTGGACTTCCCATATATCAATCTTTACCTCCGGACCATTCCGGAACTCCTCGTGACGTCCGGGATCTCATCCGGGACTCCTAACAACTTTCGGGTTTCCACGTGCATTAATCTCTACGACCCTAGCGTTACCGAACCTTAAGTGTGTAGACCCTACGGGTTCGGGAGACACGTAGACATGACCGAGACCACTCTCCGGTCAATAACCAACAGCGGGATCTGGATACCCATGTTGGTTCCCACGTGTTCCTCGATGATCTTCATCGGATGAACCACTGTGTCAAGGATTCACTCAATCCCGTATGTTATTCCCTTTGTCCATCGGCACGGTACTTGCCCGAGATTCGATCGTCGGTATTCCCAATACCTTGTTCAATCTCGTTATGGCAAGTCTCTTTACTCGATCCGTAATCCATCATCCCGTGACTAACTACTTAGTCACATTGAGCTCATTATGAAGATGTCTTACCGAGTGGGCCCAGAGGTACCTTTCCGTCATACGGAGTGACAATATCCCAGTCTCGGTTCGTACCAACTCAACAGACACTTTCGGAGATACCCGATGTGTACCTTTATAGCCACCTAGTTACGTTGTGACGGTTGGCACACCCAAAGCACTCCTACGGTATCCGGGAGTTGTACAACCTCATGGTCTAAGGAATAAATACTTGGCACTGAAAAGCTTATGCATTACGAACTATAAAATCTCGTGTTATGCTCAAGTTTGGGTCTTGTCCATCACATCATTCTCCTAATGATGTGATCCTGTTATCACTGACATCTCATGTCCATGGTCAGGAAACCGTGACCATCTGTTGATCAACGAGCTGGTTACTAGAGGCCTACCAGGGACTCATTTTGGTCTATGTATTCACACATGTATCGCTGTTTCCGTACAATACAATTCAAGCATGAATAACAGACAATTATCATGAACAAGGAGATATAATAATAATGCTTTTATTATTGCCTCTAGGGCATATCTCCAACAGCCGCTTCCAAGATCGGGAGCACCAGGAGAACTCTTCCCGGCACCCTGCCGGAGGGGAGGATCATCATCGGGAGCCTCTCCACCACCATGGACGCCTCCCGGATGAGTTGTGAGTAGTCTCCCTTGGACCATGAGTCCATGACCAGTAGCTATGTGATGTTCTCCTCCCGTTCTTGTGCTTCACTAATTAGTCCTCGTGAGCTGCCCTACATGATCGAGGCACATATGTAATCCTTATGCTGTTGCTATGATGAGTTTGCTGGGATCCGATGGATTATGAGATTATGTTCAGATTGTGATTGAGTAATATATTTGATCTACCTCTTTTATATTTATGTTCATAAGTAATTCTTGCATGTTCTCCGTTGTTATTTATTGCTTTGGCCAAGTAATACGTAGTGACTCAAAGAGGGAACGTTATGCTCGATTGTGGGTTCAAGCCCCTCGATGACTAGTTTGAGTGACAGAAACATGAGTCTAGGGGATGTGCTGTTGCCACAAGGGGAAAAACAACGGTGCTTGTGCCCGCGGGTGCAAGGATTGTTTACTTTACGCAAAGTTCTTTTAATGCAGTTGTCTGTTGCTTTGAGTTTACACTATGGGTGGGGCTCGCAACTTAATACCAGCGAGATGTTCTGGATAGATATCTCAAGGTGGATGATTAGTAGTAGATATTGATGGATTTCGGTCTACTTACTTTGGCGTACCGCCCATGCTTTTAACCTCAACCTTTCTTGCAATGTAGTCAGCATTGGTTTGCGCACATGGTCCTGTCAATTGCCCAGCTATAATTCGTTTACCTCACATAGCTGTTTTATCGTCTTTTGGGAGAGAGACATCACTAGTGAACATCATGAGACTCCGGTCCATATTACCATCATTGATCACATCCGCGATTTACTTTTCGCTATTATTTACTATTGCAAACATTATCTATCACTACTATCATTTGTGTTTAATCCTTTGTGAACTACAAGGCCGAAGGGATTGACAACCTCTCTGTACTCGTTGGGAGCAAAGTTATTTGTATCTGTGTGCAGGTCCACGTTGATTGCTAATATCTGGCGCCGTTAGCAGTTGACACCTACTTGTTGAACCTAGGAGTCTCTGGGGATTCGATCCTTGGCATCTTTGCTAAGGGAAAAACTTCCACAACACTGCATCTCACACCTTCCACTTGGGGTAACCAACGAGGGGTTAGAGGCCCATCAGCAAGCATGACATGATGGATGTTATGTGACAGATCGGATAACTGGTACTCCCTCCGTAAACAAATATAAGATCATTTAGATCACTATTTTAGTGATCTAAAACACTCTTATATTTCTTTACAGAGGGAGTACAAGGTAACCACAAGGTCCACAACCAATGTCAGCGCCTATCTTCCTACTAAAAATGATAGTACTATAAAAGTGCATGTTCTTTCCCTACATTTCGCTGCAGTCAGCCTGTTTTATATTTAACATACACCCTCAATAAATGTCAACACCTATCAAACTACACACTGGCTACTCCCAGTTCGTCGACACACAAAGTATACCACAAGTGTATGTATAGTGCTAAGGACATACACCCAGTGAAGAACGCACATTCATCAGTCAGTAAAGAGAACAAATAATATACAGTGGACCTAACCTGACGGTAGCGGCGGCAGCGGCATCAGTGGTTCCCAGTCGGCCGAGGGGAGGCGGTGGGAACGGTAGGGGTCCGGTGCGTGGCGTGTGGTGGCGGAGAAGAACCGCCAGGCGGCGTGTGGACCGTTCTCGCGAAGGGGCCGGCGGCGAGGACGGCGGGGAGGGCGTTCGTGATAGTTGTTCGGGGATGGCGTGAGTTGGGAGATGGGTGCGTTTGTGGAGTAAGACGGGAGGTGGGCAGCGGACCAGCGGTCTCTCGCATCACCATGCAAGCAAGCGCTGGACTAGCGACAGCAGCCGGCCGCCGGCGCCACCGCGCGCCGCCACGAAGCAGCACCCGACGGCCACCTTGATCGACCCTCTTCGCGCTCATCTCCCTCTCGTTGCTCCTCCACCTCCGCTTCACTGCCTTCCGCGACGCCGCCATCGTCCTCCACGGCTCCTCCACCTCGCGCCCGCGGCGCGCCTCTTCATCCGCCAAGTCACCCCGCCTTCCTGGCTTCCTCTCGAGCACGCACCCCGTCTGGTACCCCGCCTCGGCGTCCTCAAAGCAGCGGCCTTCTCCTCCACGACTTTGGCGGCGACGCCGTGACGCCGCTTGTCATGACGACGACTCTGCTGGTTGGCGATGTCATCCTGGTCCGGCCGGTGCGCCACGAAGCCCCCGTAGTTGATCCATGCAATGTTGTAGCGCTGCACGCCGAGGTGGCACATGGCGACGGCGGCACACCTGGCTTGGAAGGCGACGGAGCGGAGCGGCCAGGCGGAGCCGGAGTGAGAGACGAAGCGCATATGGAAGGTGCGGGAAAGGCGGCGAGAGGCTAGAGGTGTGCGTTTGCGGGAGTTGCGTGAGGTGGGCAGTGGTTTGCGGGAGACGTGCGTTTGATAGGGGTTTAGCAGCGGAACGGGGTCAGCGGCGACCGAGCCGAGCGGTTGGCGGCGAGAAGGGGTGTGCGGGTTATGTTTTGCGCAGAGAGACGAAGTGGTAGTGGGGTTATCTTTTCGTTAGCGAGCAATTTCGTTAATAGAGATCTTAGGCCGTTAGATAATTGATTAGACCACTTAGATTATAAGTTGGATCTGCCTTCTCTTTCAAATACTCGTTTTCTCTTTCAACTAAATTTAACCTCTTGACAATAGGGTCAGTTAGAATTTCCGGTTCACATACCTCCTAGATAACAAATATCTATGTGAACTTGATGGGCATAATTTGTCATGAACACGAAATGCAAGAAATAGTTTTATTAGAGAATATACCACACCCGAATCATAACACGGGCGAGGGCGGACGGGGACGGATATCAAAACCATGACACTATGTATAACAAACAACGTACGGGTAAGATAATTATACTAGTAACTATATATCTAAATAACACAAACATGATTTTTTTTATATATATAAAAAGATAAGAACAAGAGGCTCACCACAAGGTGGTGCCGGCGACAGGACGGTGCGGACGATCGACGGTGGTTAGGACGGAGACGGGAAGACATTAAGTAAACCACACCTACATATGCAAACTAAGAGTTATTTTGAGTTCAAATTGCATATAAATCAAATAAACTACCAAATATAATTCCTCCGAAATTACTAAAACTCACAAATTAATGACTATATAAAACATTGCAAGAGCTAATCTAACAATGAGAGATGAAAGGAAAAAGTTGCTTACCTTTGTGATCACTTGAATGGATGGGGGCCTTCAAATCTTGACAAAATTTGGGCAAAATGTGTGATGAGATCGAGGGTAGAGGGGAAGAACAGAGAAGGAGAGGGTAAAGAAAAGAAAACAGAGCGAGCTCGGGAGGACGAAAGGTTTATGTAGGACGACCTTTAGTACCGGTTTGTGGCAAGAACCGGTACTACAGGTGCTGGAGGGGCCCCAGTCTGACAACATCCTGCCAGAAATCTATTTAGTACCGGTTCGTGGCACGAACCAATGCTAAAAGTTCGGCACGAACCGGTACTAATGAGAGCGGCCCGCCTAGCCGTTGGAACCGGCACTAATGATCACATTAATGCCGGCTCATATCCAAACCGAGACTAATGAGCTAAACATTTGACCCTTTTTTCTACTAGTGCCTGCCACTAATGCATTTAGAGCCTGGTGGACACAACTCCACAAGAAGCGTTAGGCGGTACACGATTAAGAAGGTATGCTTCTCTGATTCGGGCACCGTGGAAAGGGGGAAAGGCCATTGCCATGGCCATGTCGGTTTGCCACTTGAGGGGAGACGGTCACGAAGCTGCTGCCACACAACACGTCGCTTTTCCATCTGGCGGCTCAGATTGCATAGACGTGCATAAGCTCCGAGTTTGCACAAGTTGCATTGCTCGACCGATCGAGTTGGTGATGGCGATTGCTTGTTTTGTTATTTCCTCCGGGCCGCGCTCCAACTCCAACCTGCCGAGGTTGGTTTCCGGTCTCCAACACAAGGAAAGCTTGAGTGTTGTCACCGCGCGTTTTTTTTAGCATCAGTACAGACGCAAGCGCTCGTATACATCGTGCCTTGTCAACGTGCGTTATCTTGAAGGCACCGCGCGTTGTCACATCATATAGTGCGTTAATTAAGATTATGACCAGCAGAAGCAATTTGGAGTGCCACCGCAGCCGCCGGTCCGCGGAAACACGTTCCACGGAGAGAAACACGGACGGAATACAGAAGACATCGTCTCCTGCCTGCCTCGATCGTTCCTTGCGGATTGCACCGGCCGGGACAAACGCTTGCACGTTACTACCAATACCAATGCCGCTCAACTCTTCCATAATTTAATGGTAAAACCGGCCTCGATCGTTGCATCGTCACCTACGCACGCACCCATGGCGCGCTTATATACAATCACGTACGTGCGACCTTCCTCTTCATTCACAACCCTCATGTACGTTGTTCTGGTCGACCGTGCCCACCGCCAAGCGCGTCGCCGTTTTCATCCCATTCCAAGCTCTGAAAATCTAGAGGCTCACATTCCTTCTTCTCACGGTTAAGCTCATCTAGCATGTCCACCGCAGCAGCAGGCTTCCAAGTCGACGCCACCACGGTCGACATGGACGGCTTAGGCCACATTGCGGAGCTGGCATTAGCAGGAGGCAACGCACCGGCGCCGTCGATCCACGGGCAGCTCACGCGCGCGCTTTGGGCCGTAAGCTGCCTCACCCTGGCCGCGGACGTGAGCGCCGGGCTGTTCCAGCCGGCCAGGGGCCCCGCGTTCGGCGGCCGCAGCACCGCCTACTACGCCGTCCTCTCCGCCATTCTCGTCATCGTGGCCGTCGAGATGACTGTCGCCTACTGGCTTCCCCGCCGCTCCGGCGCCCAGGATGAGGATGATGACCGTGGCCGCGTCCTCACGTTCGCCAATGGCCTGCTGCGGTTCGGCGTGGTGCTCCTTGTTATCATGGTGGCGGTGGGTGGTTTCGCGCTCACCGTCAAGCTTTGAAGCCTGATCGATCTCACATGGAATGCTCATTCTCCCGCCTAAAATATGTGTGCATGCGCGCGCCGGGGTTCCACTACTAGGAGGTACAACTAGCTACAGTACATAGCTAAATTATACTCCCTCTATCCCATAATATAAGAATGTTTTGACACTAGTATAATGCAAAAAACGTTCTTATATTATGGGAGAGAGGGAGTAATACTCCTGCCGTATATATAAGTTGGGTGTTTGTTTAGTCCAACTGTCAGTATTTCAACGACGGAAACAAAACGTGTTGCATACTACTAGTAGGCACATATATTAGTTGGGTGGATGCGTAATTTTTTTCTCTCTGTTACGAACTGTTATGGTCGACATGAGGTAGGGGCGATGACGATCATGCATTGATGCGTTCTTGGCTTTCTCCGGTGTTTGTAATCGTTGCTAGGTGATTAGTAGATGTAATTGTAATCTTTTTTACCTTCTACATTTATAGATATGGATGTGTGAACTACTGTTTTTTTTTTGCGAGGGGATGTGTGAACTACTGTTACGTCTTATTAATAGATTGGAAGAATTATTAGAAAAGAAAAACAGTGAATTTAATGGTCGTGTTATGTGGAAAAAACATATCATGTCACTCTTGTTCCTTGCCTTGTAACCAATTTTTTTACATGAACATGTCGTAATGGAATTTATTAAGAAAAATAATAATTAAAGACAAGTAGGAGTATAAAAATAAAAAATCTGACCGGGCGGTCCCATATGCCAGAATGTCGTCTCTCAACCTTCGTCTCCAAAGTCTCCACGGTAGACATCTCAGAAAATTCCACGCAGACGAGCTGCAACTTCCGTTCCTCTTCGCCGCTCGCGACCAATCCTCCCACCGGTGCTGCCACACTACCACACGCCTATCGATCCTGCTACAGGTCGTAGCGGTCCCACCTGCAGCGACCGAAGCTCCTCCTTTCTCTCATCGGTGCAACCAAATTTTAGTCCCACGTCGTCGGACGAGGCGGACGCTGCCAGGCTTAAATTGTTGCGCCAGCGGATGACGGAAGCTTGGTTGTTGTTGCGTATGTCTATCAATTCTCGCATGTGTGGTCAAGATAAATTTGACACTAGATTTTCAATGACAATAGATTTTTATTTTATTTTGATGTATAGACACATAGTGATTTAAAAAAGACGACATCAATGTTTCATATGCGAAGGAGATAGAAGATTCATAGTAAGAGTCTATATCCTTAACAAAGAATGCAATCGGGACCTTATCCCTTCTGGACGACCCTGATATTTAAGCTAGTCCACTAGCTCATCAGTCGGTGAGGTGGGACAATACGGGTGTGAGAATGTTAAATATGAGCAATTTTTAGTGCCCAGCCGGCCCAAGATGGACAAGATGATCGACGTGCATGGCCCTGCATGTAATTTTGAAAATAGGACACGTGGTTGCAAATTGTAAAATATGAGGAGTGTTCGGTCAGTGTCCGCGGGCGCGCCCGCGGGCGTTTGAGATACCGAATTTGCCAAGTCCAGCTGTAGATGCTCTTAGTCATCAAGTCATCTCGTATGCATACCTACATATCTTGTGTTGTGTGGGAGCAGTGGGGGAGCTAGCAATTTGTGAAAGCCCGGGCACACGGCAAACTAAATTAGCAAAGTACTCCCTCCGTCCCAAAATAACTATCGCTGAATTAATACAACTTTACACTAAAACTACATGTATCTCACCATTGAATAAATATCATGTGAATATGACCAAAAATGTTTTGTAGATCATAGATGTACAAGACTATGAGATGTAGTAACAAATAACTTGCGAAATATCATTTTCTTTTATGGCTTGACAAAGAAAGGTGCAATATCTATTGTTCAACTGCATATATGTTCACACCACATGTAGGATCTAAGAGGTCAAATATAATTTAAAAAATTATTTAATTTTGCATTGAAATGTAAAATCATTTGAGAGAATGAAGCGTCTTAATAACGTGTTAATTATGCCTTGTAAAATGGTTTTTTTATACTTTGTGGCCTAAAATTGTCTAACAATATATAGCATCATTGTAAAAAAAAGATTAAAATCCAACTCTTTTTTTTCACATGCCGCACACAATCACCGTCTTGGCAGTCACATTCTTTCACTACCAGAATCGCCCCCTATGCCGACGGCCAGGGCCGTCGGCATAGCCCTGAGTCCCGTCGGGACAGACCTATGCCGACGGCACCTGTCGGCATAGGGCCGTCGGCAACATATATGTCGGCATAGCCAGGCTGGCCGTCGGCATAGAAAAGCCGTCGGCATATATGCTATGCCAACGGGGTCCGTACATCAATGCCGACGGCAAGGGCCGTCGGCAAAGTCCACGCCTAACGGCGGCTAGGGCCGTTAAGTTTGCCCAACGACTGGTCGCCACGTGGCACAGGGCCAGGCCGTCGGCATAGGGGTGCCACGTGGCGACCAGTCGCTGCTCGTGGACCAGGGCTATGCCGACGGCAGCCGTCGGCATAGGGGTGCCACGTGGCGACCAGCCGCTGCTCGTGGACCAGGGCTATGCCGACGGCAGCCGTCGGCATAGGGGTGCCACGTGGCGACCAGCCGCTGCTCGTGGACCAGGGCTAAAATAAGCCGACGGCGATGTCGTCGGCATACTCATTCATACGCAGCTCCTAGTAGCTGACACGTGGCAGCTATGCCGACGGCCAGTGCGTCGGCTTAGTATAAAATATGTGCCGACGGCTAGGCCGTCGGCATAGGCGCCACGTGTCAGCTACTGGGAGCTCACAGCAGCCCTATGCCGACGGCCTAGCCGTCGGCATAGTTTTCTTTTGCTTTTTTTTTGTTTGGTTTCAAATGAATTCAATTCAAACAACAGCACATATCAAGACATATATATGATGGAATAGACATATAAAACAGAACGGGATATCATCCGGCACCATCACAACAATATATGCATAATTAAGCATCATCACACACAAATCTCTAAATGATCATCATCACAACCAACATAAACATAAGAATATAGAGAACCACACAAGTCATCTAGGAGTATCATCACCACACACAAGGATCATCGAGCACCACGGAGGTCGTCACCGCCAAGACCGCCGAAGCCCAGGTCGTCACTGCTAGCAGCAGCGCTACCGCCAAGACCGCCGAAGCCTCCACCTCCGCCTCCGCCTCCACCTCCGTGGATCGGAGTGTTCGGGCACCGTGTCTCCGGAGTGCTGCGAAGACCACCGCCAACGGTAGATCCACCTGTTCCCTGGATGTTGAAAAGACATATTAATGGGATATATGACTGTGTTGAAAGGCATGACATGCTTTGGGTGAATAGATTGGGGATGAACTAACCGGCGAGGGGCCAGCGATCTGTGCCACAAACTCCTCAAAGGTCAGCAGCACTGGTTGCGTTGGAGGGCATTGTGCTGGCTGCAACTGAGGACACCTGCCGGCCGCCATTTCCTGAAAAGCCTGCTGCATCTGGCAATCCCTCTGCACTTGGTGTTCATAAAGCCTCTTATGCCACGCCATGGTCTCCTGGCGTGTGTACTCCAGGTAGGCCTACGGTATGCCATGATGGAACTCATAAAACTAATAAATGCGGAAAATAAAGTGAGCAATGAAGATAAGAGGGAAAATACTTACAGATTGTTGCTCCTGAAAGAGGGACTGTGCACTGGTCACTGGCTGGCTCGTGCGCTGGCTCAGGCTCGGGTCGATCCGACGAAGCTGTGTGTAGGAGATACTAGGAGTGATCACATCATCGAGAACCGCCTCCCGACCGTGCTCCTTGGGCCCCATGCTCACCACCGCCCTTCGTCCAGAGGCGCCACAATGGGGTCAGGTGTGTCAGGATGCAACTTCAGATACGCTTCGGAGTAGGCTTGCATGTTCCCCGCGGTCTTCTTGCCGTAGTACTTGTGCTCGCCAGGCTTGGGGTCCTTCCGCGTATGGGCGATCTCCCACGCCTGCATGTCTGAGAGCGGCTGCTTCAGTTTCTCCTCCTGCACCACCAAACATAGGTTAGTCATACATAAGAAACTGATGGTAAATAGAAGAAGAAGAATGTTTAATGGCGTTAGTCATACATTAACTGCCTTGTGGAGATAGTGGTTTCGGTTTCCCTGAGCATGTACTCCCTCCGTCCCTCGGTTAGCCTTATTTTTGGTTCTCATAGCCGCCCAGGCTCCAGCCTCATCACACCAAAGATCAACCAATGCCGCCCAGGACTCGTCTTTTCCATAACACCAATTTGGACACACCTACATAATAAAAGCATAATGGCATATAGGTGTGTCCAAATTGGTGTTATGGAAGCATAAAGCATAAAGCATAATGTACCACAAGGTAATGAAAGCATAATATATGAAAGCATAATGAAAAATCTTTTATACTTACCGCCAAGAACTCGGGCTTCTCCAAGGTAATGCCCATCCTCCGCGCATCTTCCTTGGTCATCTTCACACCAAGAACGTCGTGGTAGTATGTGGAGATGGCCACATAGCGCACCTCGTACTGCATCTGGTGGGCCTTTTTCTTGCATTGGCGCAGCACGATCTGGTCCGCTCTAGCCCTATGCTCCGGAAGAACTCGATAGAATTTCTACAAACATGCATGAAACAAGAATGGAAGAAGCCATGAGTTAAATCATTCATGAAACTAGAATGGACTTGTGCTTCTGAAGAGAACTCACCCAGAAAGTAGTGATCACGGCCTTGGCATGGGTGTCATGGTCCGCGTGGTGGGCCGCTTCCCAGTGGTCCCAGCTCGTGGCCAAAACCCGACAATCCGGCTGCCTGACTGGATTCGGACAGTACAACCCCGGCCAGTGTAACTTCAGCAAGACAGTGATGAGGCCGTTGGGAATACGGACCCCTTTAGAATATATCCAGTTGCTGCAAAAGAATGAATTATTAGCATGTGACAAGCAAAATAAATAACAACCGGAATAAGCATGTGACAAGCAAAATAATGAAATTATTACAAAGTGGCGCTTACTCTTTTCCCGTGGGCTCAATGAGCCACTTCTGCTCCTCAGTAGTAGGAACCTGCTTTGGTAGCTTTGCGTTACCATGCAGCCACCCCTTGTTGTCAACCCCGTTCCCGTCACCACCATCATCCCCGCCACCACCCTCCTCCTCGCCTGCCTCCCCCTCCTCCTCCT
>LR738711.1:62427929-62454086 GCA_902687465.1 Secale cereale
GGAGGCGCAGGCGTCGGTGGGCGGCGGCGCGGGTGTGGGGGTCGGGGAGGAGAGGCGCAGGCTGGATGGGGAATGGGTGGTCGGGGCGAACCGCAAAGGATAAGGTCGCCCTATGCCGACGGCCTGGCCGTCGGCATAGGCCTGCCCCTTTGCCACGTCATCGATCCGTGGGCATGTGTGCCAAGATATGCCGACGGCCTTGCCGTCGGCATAGGTGTACTTTACTTTTTTTTTCACTTTGTTCTGTTATTTTTACTTTATTTTACTTTTTGTTTTTGCATAAGATAATTATGCCTTATCTAAAAAAAATCCCGATGGTATATACAGAGGTGCACGGAGGTGCCGGCGGCGGCGCCGTCCGTGAGGGGGAAACGGACGCGTGGGGTCTACACGGAGGTGCCGGCGGCGGCACCGTCCGTGAGGGGGGGCACACACCGGACACGCGTCCCGCCTCTTCGGACATGCCACCACACCACCCCGCATGTATGAGGGCCCGGTGCGACGCTCCGGTGGCATTGCTACCCCCCAGTGCCCCCGTCCCGCCTAACCCTGTAGCGTTGGACCACGGGATCTAGCCCTTTGACTTTGCGCGGACGGGCTTTGACCAGTGGACCTCCCCACCCGGTTGTGTTAGATCAGTCCATAGGAACAGTCTGGAGAAACATCCGGGACAGACCCACAGCAAGATCCCCTCCGTGTAGACCCCACGCGTCCGTTTCCCCCCTCCAGGTGCCGGCGGCGGCGCCATCCGTGAGGGGGGGCACACACCGGACACGCGTCCCGCCTCCTCGGACATGCCACCACACCATCCCGCATGTATGAGGGCCCGGTGCGACGCTCCGGTGGCATTGCTACCCCCCAGTGCCCCCGTCCCGCCTAACCCTGTAGCGTTGGACCACGGGATCTAGCCCTTTGACTTTGCGCGGACGGGCTTTGACCAGTGGACCTCCCCACCCGGTTGTGTTAGGTCAGCCCATAGGAACAGTCTGGAGAAACATCCGTCGGCAACCCTGATGGGCCTCGAACCCCTCGTTGGTTACCCCAAGTGGAAGGTGTAAGATGCAGTAAGTAGAAGTGTTTTCCCCTAGCAAAGATGCCAATGATCGATTCCCCAGAGACTCCTAGGTTCAACAGGTAGGTGTCAATTGCTACGGCGCCAGATTAGTAGCAACCAACGTGGACCTGCACACAGATACAAATAACTTTGCTCCCAACGAGTACAGAGAGGTTGTTAATCTCTCCGACCTTGTAGTTCACAAAGGGTTAAAAGCAATGATAGTAGTGATAGATAGTTTTTGCAATAGTAAATAAATAGCGAAAAGTAAATAGTGGATGTGATCAATGATGGTAATATGGACCGGAGTCTCATGATGTTCACTAGTGATGTCTCTCTCCCAAAAGACGATAAAACAGCTATGTGAGGTAAACAAATTACAGCTGGGCAATTGACAGGACCACGAACGCAAACCAATGCTGACTACATTGCAAGAAAGGTTGAGGTTCAAAGCATGGGCGGTACGCCAAAGTAAGTAGACCGAAATCCATCAATATCTACTACTAATCATCCACCTTGAGATATCTATCCAGAACATCTCGCTGGTATTAAGTTGCGAGTCCCACCCATAGTGTAAACTCAATGCAACAGACAACTGCATTAAAAGAACTTTGCGTAAAGTAAACAATCCTTGCACCCGCGAGCACAAGCACCGTTGTTTTCCCCCTTGTGGCAATAGCACATCCCCTAGACTCATGTTTCTGTCACTCAAGCTAGTCATCGAGGGGCATGAACCCACAATCGAGCATAACGTCCCCTCTTGGAGTCACTACCTATTACTCGGCCAAAGCAATAAATAACAACGGAGAACATGCAAGAATTACTTATGAACTAAAATATAAAAGAGGTGAATCAAATATATTACTCAAGATCAATCTGAACATAATCTCATAATCCATCGGATCCCAGCAAACTCAACATAGCAACAGCATAAGGATTACATAGGTGCCTCGATCATGTAGGGCAGCTCACGAGGACTAATTAGTGAAGCACAAGAACGGGAGGAGAACATCACATAGCTACTGGTCATGGACTCATGGTCCAAGGGAGACTACTCACGAGTCATCCGGGAGGCGTCCATGGTGGTGGAGAAGCTCCCGGTGGTGATCCTCCCCTCCGGCAGGGTGCCGGGAAGAGTTCTCCTGGTGCTCCCGATCTTGGAAGCGGCGGCGGCGGCAGAACAGAGATGGGATCACGAAAAGAAGTCTTGTTCTGAGGGTTTCGGAGAGTCCTTTAAATATATGCCAAAGTAGGGCACCGGGGGAGCCTCGGGGGGCCCAGGCGCCCCCCCGGCGCGGCCCAGGGGGGGCGCCCACAGGGGGCCTGGAGCCCTTGTGGCCCCCCAGGTTGCCCTTCGGACGCAGTGTTGTTTCCGTATCGCTGATTTTTTATATAATTTTTCTGGATTTTTCTGGGCAGTTATCGAAACGTGAAAACCTGAAATACAAAAACAGCCGAAAACAGAAACTGGCACTGGGGTGCACTGGATTAGTAAGTTAGTCCAAATATGATCAAAAGTGTATGGAAGTGTATGAATATCATAGCAATATCACCCAAAAGTGGCATGGAGCAAGCAGAAATTATAGATACGTTTTGGACGTATCAACATCCCCAAGCTTAATTCCTGCTCGTCCTCGAGTAGGTAAATGATAACAAGAACAATTTCTGTGGTGACATGCTATTAACCATATAGGACTTTCTCATAGTCATATGACAAAAGCTTACTGAGACAATGATTCTAAAGTAATTAAGTTGTCTCAAGAGAAAATCACAAATGACTGAAAGTTTTACAACATGAAACTGAAACATCAAAAAGATTTGCAATGAACATGATGTGCAAATATGATCAAGTGATATCTAGCTTGCCCCCTTTAGTGATGCAAAACATAAATGCAAGGGCACCTTCAAGGTTTAAGTGATGACTAGATACAATCATTTCAGAATAAACGATATCACAATCATGCAAAAGACAATGCTACTTTGGGACAATGCACATTACACTCAGAATGACAATCATGCTCTCAGTAGTTGGTGCTTCAATCATAAAGGTAAAAGAAATGGTTAAGTGCTAGAGCTTTTTATTTTGGAAACATGGAAGCAATTGTGTCAACGGTAGTAGTACTTCATATGTGTCATGCATAAAACATCTTATAAGTTGCAAGCCTCATGCATCGAATACCAATAGTGCTCGCTCCTAGTCCTAATTAGCTCGGATCCCCATGGGTTATCATTGCATTGCATATGTTTTAACCAAGTGTCACAATGGGGTACCTCTATGCCACCTGTACAAAGGTCCAAGGAGATAAATCGCATTTGATTTCTCGTTTTTGATAGATCTCAACTTGAGGACATCCATACCGGGACAACATAGAAAATAGATGATGGACTCCTCTTTTAATGCATAAGCATATTCTCATGAGAGATTGAGGATTAAGGTCCAAGCTAAAACTTCCACCATGATGCATGGCTTTGGTTGGCGGCCCAATGTTCTTCTCTAACAATATGCATATTAATTCAACCCACGGTAAATCACCCTTACTCCAGACAAGACGAACATGCATAGCAACTCACATGATATTCAACAAAAGTGTGACAGTTGATGGCGTCCCCAGAAACATGGTTACCGCTCAACAAGCAACTCATAAGAAATAAGATACATAGGCAACATATTCTTTACCACAATAGTTTTTAGGCTACTTTCCCATGAGCTATGTATTGCATGGTTAGTTTGCTTAGTGCAGGTGGAGGTTAGCAAAAGACTGGGAGCGACCAACTAAAAGAGCAATGATGGTCATAATCGTGCAGAGCGACAAAGCAATATTGAATCAGGCATGGTAGTTATATCGCTACTTAGAAATAAAAGATCATCAAGGCTTGACAGACTTTCTTTACAGTCTTGAATATGCGTGAGCATACGCCAAGTCAATCAAAATAAATTCTCGAAGGAAGATATTACTAGACCATACCATATCATAGGCAAACAAACCAAGTTGGTACTCCAATAACACATTGGGAACCCCCAGCTATCTGAGATTAACCAAAAGAAAACCTGAACTACTAAGCACCATCATGAAAGTAGCATCTTTATCATAGACACATTAACCAATGCAACGGAAGCAAACTCTCTTAATAAGGTGAGCATGGTAATTAAAGAGAGTTCAAGCAACCAACTAAATAAAATCTCTTGAAAAGATAAGCATGAATACTAAGAGCAGAGTATGATAGTAGCTATTAAAAGACAAAGAACACACACAACATAGATAGACATGAAAATTCTATGTAATGTTCTAGGTAGAAGTGGAGCGTGTTTCTCTCCCACATAAAGGAATGTTGGGTTCCGACTCGTTATGAAAAACTAAAAAAAAACTAAAAGCAAGACGCTCCAAGCATAGCACATAACACATGAAGTGATAAAAATATAGCGGAACGAAAGACGAACTGATAATGTTGATGGAGAAGGGGATGCACGGGGGCATCCCCAAGCTTAGACGCTTGAGTCTCCTTGAATATTTCTTGGGGGTGCGCGGGGGCATCCCCAAGCTTGAGCGCTTGACACTCCTGAATCTTTTTATCATCTTCCCTCGCACACTTGAAAACTCCCTTCATACATAACTCATCATAATCTGATTAGCGAGGTTAGTACCCTTAATAAAATAATTATACCTTGCTGGAAATAAGGATATTCTTGAAGTTCTACTGTTTCTCAAGATTGCCAAAAGGTTTTTGCAAAGAAAAAGCAAGTTCTCAATTTGCAAAGTGAAGGTAAGGCAAAACAGGACAGAATCTGTGAAAAACAGAACAGCAGACAGTAATTGATCTGTTCGGGATACTTCTGCAACTCAAATCAAAAAACTCAGAACTGACGCACGAAATACAATTATATAGAGAACGCTGTCGAAAAAATTCAGACCAAAAAGATGATCTGGTGATTTTATACGAATTTTTCTATCCAAGGACAGAATCTGTTTCCTGGACAGCACCTCACAACTTTTGAACTTTCTAGCTATCAGAGGCTATACTTGGCACAAATATGAAAAGCAAAGATACAATGATGATGCTACAGCAGTAAACAACATCAAGACACAACAAAAGCAAAAATTTTATTCATGTGGGCTGCCTCCCAAAAGCGCTTTCTTTTATGCCTTTAAGCTAGGCATAATGCATAGATCAAGTTGTATCAATTGAACCATCATCAAGATCATCAAAAAGCTCTTCAATAATACAACTAGTCTTAAGAGGACTCTCAAATAAAGGCCTCATAGAGATACTTCTAGGTAGAAGACCAAAAGGATAAAAGTCAAGGGAAGGTTCATTTATAAATTCATCAACGATAGGTGTTTCTTCCAAAGTCTTTACAGTTTCAACCCCTTTGGCAATAGGTGGATTGCTTTTAGAACGGGGAGCCTTTGGAACGTGAACGAACTTAGGCTCCCTCTTTGCCGGAGTTTCTACCTTTTCGGTTTTGATCGAGGAGAAAGTAGTTCCTAAGGTATCAAATATTTCCTCAATCTTGTCCATCCTAGAAGAGTCAGAATCATGGAATTTGACGGTCTCCAAAATTTTGAAAATTTTATGCATGGAGCTATCAAGTCTATTCAAATTCCCTTGGATCTTACGATCCAACTCATTCATCTTATTAATGCTTGGCATCTCTAGCTCTATTTTTTCAAGTTTTTTCATAATGTGAGCTAGGGTGATGTCCTCTCGAATGCTAACAACAGGGGGACTCCCAACAAGATTTTCAATAATACTAAGAGACTCCCAAACTGGGGCCTCTAGGAAATTCCCATTGATAGCAGTATCTAGAATAAACCTATTCCAAGAAGTAATTCCAACATAAAAATTTCTAAGTAAGATAGTAGTGGGCTGCTTCTTGGTAGCTCTTTTTTGTGAATCATTAATTCTATACCAAGCATCTTTCAAACTTTCCCCACCTCTTTGTTTAAAGGTGAGAACTTCTGCCTCGTCAAAGATAAAAGGACCCGACATAATGATAACTAAAGAACAAGATAACTATTTTTGTGATTTTCGATAAAAGGAACTAAAGCAAAAATGAAAAGTAAACTAACAAGACTAAAAAGCAAAGGTAAAAGATAGCATGCAACTCCCCTATCCTGAAGAGTGGAGTCCCCGGCAACGGCGCCAGAAAATACTCCTTGATGGGCCTCGAACCCCTCGTTGGTTACCCCAAGTGGAAGGTGTAAGATGCAGTAAGTAGAAGTGTTTTCCCTAGCAAAGATGCCAAGGATCGATTCCCCAGAGACTCCTAGGTTCAACAGGTAGGTGTCAATTGCTACGGCGCCAGATTAGTAGCAACCAACGTGGACCTGCACACAGATACAAATAACTTTGCTCCCAACGAGTACAGAGAGGTTGTCAATCTCTCCGGCCTTGTAGTTCACAAAGGGTTAAAAGCAATGATAGTAGTGATAGATAGTTTTTGCAATAGTAAATAAATAGCGAAAAGTAAATAGTGGATGTGATCAATGATGGTAATATGGACCGGAGTCTCATGATGTTCACTAGTGATGTCTCTCTCCCAAAAGATGATAAAACAGCTATGTGAGGTAAACAAATTACAGCTGGGCAATTGACAGGACCACGAACGCAAACCAATGCTGACTACATTGCAAGAAAGGTTGAGGTTCAAAGCATGGGCGGTACGCCAAAGTAAGTAGACCGAAATCCATCAATATCTACTACTAATCATCCACCTTGAGATATCTATCCAGAACATCTCGCTGGTATTAAGTTGCGAGTCCCACCCATAGTGTAAACTCAATGCAACAGACAACTGCATTAAAAGAACTTTGCGTAAAGTAAACAATCCTTGCACCCGCGGGCACAAGCACCGTTGTTTTCCCCCTTGTGGCAACAACACATCCCCTAGACTCATGTTTCTGTCACTCAAGCTAGTCATCGAGGGGCATGAACCCACAATCGAGCATAACGTTCCCTCTTGGAGTCACTACCTATTACTCGGCCAAAGCAATAAATAACAACGGAGAACATGCAAGAACTACTTATGAACTAAAATATAAAAGAGGTGAATCAAATATATTACTCAAGATCAATCTGAACATAATCTCATAATCCATCGGATCCCAGCAAACTCAACATAGCAACAGCATAAGGATTACATAGGTGCCTCGATCATGTAGGGCAGCTCACGAGGACTAATTAGTGAAGCACAAGAACGGGAGGAGAACATCACATAGCTACTGGTCATGGACTCATGGTCCAAGGGATACTACTCACGAGTGATCCGGGAGGCGTCCATGGTGGTGGAGAAGCTCCCGGTGGTGATCCTCCCCTCCGGCAGGGTGCCGGGAAGAGTTCTCCTGGTGCTCCCGATCTTGGAAGCGGCGGCGGCGGCGGAACAGAGATGGGATCGCGAAAAGAAGTCCTGTTCTGAGGGTTACGGAGGACCCTTTAAATATATGCCAAAGTAGGGCACCGGGGGAGCCTCGGGGGGCCCAGGCGCCCCCCCGGCGCGGCCCAGGGGGGGCGCGCCCACAGGGCGCCTGGAGCCCCTGTGGCCCCCCCAGGTTGCCCTTCGGACGCAGTGTTGTTTCCGTATCGCTGATTTTTTATATAATTTTTCTGGATTTTTCTGGGCAGTTCTCGAAACGTGAAAACCTGAAATACAAAAACAGCCGAAAACAGAAACTGGCACTGGGGTGCACTGGATTAGTAAGTTAGTCCAAATATGATCAAAAGTGTATGGAAGTGTATGAATATCATAGCAATATCACCCAAAAGTGGCATGGAGCAAGCAGAAATTATAGATACGTTTTGGACGTATCAGGATGTCCTCAAGTTGAGATCTATCAAAAACGAGAAATCAAATGCGATTTATCTCCTTGGACCTTTGTACAGGTGGCATAGAGGTACCCCTTTGTGACACTTGGTTGAAACATATGTAATGCAATGATAACCCATGGAAATCCGAGCTAATTAGGACAAGGTGCGAGCACTATTGGTATTCGATGCATGAGGCTTGCAACTTATAGGATGTCTTATGCATGACACATATGAAGTACTACTACCGTTGACAAAATTGCTTCTATGTTTTCAAAATAAAAAGCTCTAGCACATAACCATTCTTTTACTTTTATGTTGAGTCTCCACCTTCTTTCTTCAAGCACCAACTATTGAGAGCATGATTGTCATTCTGAGTGTAATGTGCATTGTCCCAAAGTAGCATTGTCTTTTGCATGATTGTGATATCGTTTATTTTGAAATCATTGTATCTAGTCATCACTTAAACCTTGAAGGTGCCCCTGCATTTATGTTTTGCTTCACTAAAGGGGGCAAGCTAGATATCACTTTATCATATCTGCACATCATGTTCATTGCAAAACTATTTGATGCTTCAATGTCATGTTGTAAAACTTTCAGTCATTTGTGATTTTCTCATGAGGCAACTTAATTACTATAGAATCATTGTCTCAGTAAGCTTTTGTCATATGACTATGAATAAGTCCTATATGGTTAATAGCATGTCACCACAGAAATTATTCTTGTTATCATTTACCTACTCGAGGACGAGCAGGAATTAAGCTTGGGGATGTTGATACGTCCAAAACGTATCTATAATTTCTGCTTGCTCCATGCCACTTTTGGGTGATATTGCTATGATATTCATACACTTCCATACACTTTTGATCATATTTGGACTAACCTACTAATCCAGTGCACCCCGGTGCCAGTTTCTGTTTTCGGCTGTTTTTGTATTTCAGGTTTTCACGTTACGAGAACTGCCAGGAAAAATCCAGAAAAATTATATAAAAAATCAGCGTTCCAGAACCTACCTTGCGCCCGAAGGACAGCCGGGGGGGGGCACCAGGGCTCCAGGCGCCCTGGCGGCGCCCCCCCCCCCCCCTGGGCCGCGCCGGGGGGGCGCCTGGGCCCCCCGAGCCCCGTCTGGTGCCCCCCTTCGGCATATATTTAGAGCGTCCTTCGAAACCCTCGGGACGGGAACTCTTTTTCGCGATCTCATCTCTGTTCCGCCGCCGCCGCCGCTTCCAAGATCGGGAGCACCAGGAGAACTCTTCCCGGCACCCTGCCGGAGGGGAGGATCACCATCGGGAGCCTCTCCACCACCATGGACGCCTCCCAGATGAGTTGTGAGTAGTCTCCCTTGGACCATGAGTCCATGACCAGTAGCTATGTGATGTTCTCCTCCCGTTCTTGTGCTTCACTAATTAGTCCTCGTGAGCTGCCCTACATGATCGAGGCACATATGTAATCCTTATGTTGTTGCTATGATGAGTTTGCTGGGATCCGATGGATTATGAGATTATGTTCAGATTGTGTTTGAGTAATATATTTGATTCACCTCTTTTATGTTTATGTTCGTAAGTAATTCTTGCATGTTCTCCATTGTTATTTATTGCTTTGGCCAAGTAGTAGGTAGTGACTCCAAGAGGGAACGTTATGCTTGATTGTGGGTTCATGCCCCTCGATGACTAGTTTGAGTGACAGAAACATGAGTCTAGGGGATGTGCTGTTGCCACAAGGGGGAAAACAACGGTGCTTGTGCCCGCGGGTGCAAGGATTGTTTACTTTACGCAAAGTTCTTTTAATGCAGTTGTCTGTTGCTTTGAGTTTACACTATGGGTGGGACTCGCAACTTAATACCAGCGAGATGTTCTGGATAGATATCTCAAGGTGGATGATTAGTAGTAGATGCAGATGGATTTCGGTCTACTTACCTCGGCGTACCACCCATGCTTTGAACCTCTACCTTTCTTGCAACTTAGTCAGCATTGGTTTGCGCACATGGTCCTGTCAATTGCCCAGTTGTAATTCGTTTACCTCACATAGCTGTTTTATCGTATTTTGGGAGAGAGACATCACTAGTGAACATCATGAGACTCCGGTCCATATTACCGTCATTGATCACATCCGCTATTTACTTTTCCGTTTTTACTTACTATTGCAATTATACCTATCACTATCATCACTTGCGTTTGATCCTTTGTAAACTACAAGGCCAGAGGGATTGACAACCTCTCTGTACTCGTTGGGAGCAAAGTTATTTGTATCTGTGTGCAGGTCCACGTTGATTCCTAATATCTGGCGCCGTTAGCAGTTGACACCTTCTTGTTGAAACTGGGAGTCTCAGGGAAATCGATCATTGGTATTGCCAAGGGAAAACTTCCGCTACACTGCATCTCAAACCTTCCACTTGGGGTAACCAACGAGGGGCGAGAAGCCATCAAGCAAAGTTTTCTGGCGCCGTTGCCGGGGACTCCACTCTTCAGGATAGGGGAGTTGCACGCTATCTTTTACCTTTGCTTTTTAGTCTTGTTAGTTTACCTTTCAGTTTTGCTTTAGTATCTTTTATCAAAAATCACAAAAATAGTTATCTTGCTTGCTTGCTACTATGGGTTCCACCAAAAACACTAGATGGGAGGAGTACACCCCTTCTTCCATTGCGCCAATCATCACTGTCGGGATTTACAAAAGTAATAAACCTTGTGATTATGTTAGTCTTGACGGAGAGTTATGCCCATGGCATGGTCTTCCAGAAAAAGAGTATGAGCCTCAGTTTAAAATTGCTCCTAAGCTTCCCCAAACTTGGGAAGACGTTCAAACTCTTATAATAGAGAGCGATTCAAACAAAGAGGATGACACTACGATTCTGCCCAATAATGATAAAATTGATTTTGATAATTGTAGTATCTCAGAAGTTGTCACCTTTCTACAAAGAATGGCCAAAGATCCCCACACTAGCATGCTTAATCTTGCCTTCACAGAGCATATCACTAATGCTCTCATCAAAGCTAGGGAGGAGAAACTTAGAGTAGAAGCCTCCATACCTAGAAAGCTAGAAGATGGTTGGGATCCTATGATAAAAATTAAGTTGAATAACTTCTTTTGCTATGCTTTATGTGATGTTGGTGCTAGTACCTCTGTTATGCCCAAAAGAATATATGATATGCTTAAATTGAAACCTTTTGATTCTTGTTCTTTTGGTGTTCGTCTCGTTGATTCTTCCATAAAGAAACCTTTGGGGAGGATCGACGATGTTCTTATCATTGTCAATGACAACTATGTTCCCGTTGATTTTACTATTATGGATATTGAATGTGAACCTTCTTGTCCAATTATTTTGGGACGTCCTTTTCTACGCACCGTTGGTGCTATCATTGACATGAAAGAGGGGAATATAAAATTCCAGTTTCCTCTCAAGAAAGGGATGGAACACTTCCCTCGAAAGAAGATTAAGTTACCTTTTGAGTCCGTTGTACGGGCTAGCTATTCTTTTACTCTTGATAAAACTTGATCTCTATGCATTATGCCTAGCTTAAAGGCATAAAAGAAAGCGCTTTTGGGAGGCAGCCCACATGAATAAATTTATTTTGCTTTTGTTGTGTCTTGATGTTGTTACTACTGTAGCATTATCATTGTATCTTTGCTTTTCAATTTTGTGCCAAGTATAGCCTCTGATTGCAAGAAAGTTCAAAAGTTGTGACGTGCTGTCCAGGAAACAGATTCTGTCCTTGGATAGAAAAATTCGTATAAAATCACCAGATCATCTTTTTGGTCTGAATTTTTCCGACAGCGTGCTCTATATAAATGTCTTTCGTGCATCTGTTTTGAGTTTTTTGATTAGAGTTGCAGAAGTGCCCCGGAAAAATCATTTACTACCTGCTGTTCTGTTTTTCACAGATTCTGTCCTGTTTTGCCTTTCGTTCATTTTGCAAACCTAGAGCTTGCTTTTTCTTTGCAAAAACCTTTTGGCAATCTTGAGAAACAGTAGACCTTCAAGAATATCCTTATTTCCAGCAAGGAATGATTATTTTATTATGGGTACTAACCTCGCTAATCAGATTATGATGAGTTATGTATGAAGGGAGTTTTCAAGTGTGCGAGGGAAGATGATAAAAAGATTCAGGAGTGTCAAACGCTCAAGCTTGGGGATGCCCCCATGCACCCCCAAGAAATATTCAAGGAGACTCAAGCGTCTAAGCTTGGGGATGCCCCCGTGCATCCCCTTCTCCATCAACATTATCAGTTCGTCTTTCGTTCCACTATATTTTAATCACTTCATGTGTTATGTGCTATGCTTGGAGCGTCTTGCTTTTTGTTTTCCTTTTAGTTTTCTTTAGCTTTTCATAACGAGTCGGAACTCAGCTTTCTTTATGTGGAAGAGAAACACGCTCCACTTCTACCTAGAACATAACATATAATTGTCATGTCTATCCTTGCTGTGTGTGTTCTTTGTCTTTTAATAGCTACTATCATGCTTAGCTCTTAGTATTCATGCTTATCTTTTTAAAGAGCTTTCGTTTAGTTGGTTGCTTGAACTCTCTTTAGTTATCATGCTTATCTTATTAAGAGAGTTTGCTTCCGTTGCATTGGTTGATATGTCTATGATAAAGATGCTATGTGCATAATAGCGCTTAGTAGTTCATGTTTTCTTATGGTTAGTATCAAATAGCTGGGGGGGGAAGGGTTCCCAATGTGTTATTGGAGTACCAACATGATTTGTTTGCCTATGATGTGGTATGGTTTAGTAATATCTTCCTTCGAGAATTTATTTTGATTGACTTGGCGTATGCTCACGCATATTTAAGACTGTAAAGAAAGTCTGTCAAGCCTTGATGATCTTTTGTTTCTGAGTAGTGATATAACTTCCATGCCTGATTCAATGTTGCTTTGTCGCTCTGCATGATTATGACCGTCATTGCTCTCTTAGTTGGTCGCTCCCAGTCTTTTGCTAACCTCCACCTGTACTAAGCGGACTGACTGCTTGTGCATCCACATTCTTTTATACCAGTTATGCCATATGAGTCCACCATACCTTCCTACATGGTATTTACCTGCCATTCCTAACGGAGACTTGCATGTACCATCTCGAAATTATTCAAAGAAAAAAGCATTCTTATTTTGTGCCTCTGTTGTAAGTTCATGAGTAAGTAGTAGTTAATTCATGATCTTTTTAAGTTGGACAAGCTTCACCCCGGGATTGCATGTATAATGTGCAAACCCATAATACGAGAAGGAACTGGCATTGAGTGCGCCCGGCTCAAAATTAATATAACAAACAAACCCTCCTTCACGCTTTGTTCATGAGAAATCTGAAAACTTTGGCAGTGATAAACAAAGGAGATTAAGAGGATGTGATCGTCCTCATTCGGGAGCCGTTCCTCGAAACTTGTCCATCTCAAGAAGTGATTGAGTTGTCTGCTAGCATTCGTTGACGAAATATGCATGATCTAAAAAAAAATTATTACCTCTGTTTTAAAACCAAGAGCTCTGGTACATGTTTTGTCTTTGTTTCCGACTACGGGTTTTCAACCTTGCCAACAAAAGCCACGGTTCGAGAGTCTCCACCTTCTTTTAAAGCACCAACTACTGAGAGCATGATTGTCATTCTGAGTGTAATGTGCATTGTACCAAAGTAGCATTGTCTTTTGCATGATTGTGATATCGTTTATTCTGAAATCATTGTATCTAGTCATCACTTAAACCTTGGAGGTGCCCCTGCATTTATGTTTTGCTTCACTAAAGGGGGCAAGCGAGATATCACCTTATCATATTTGCACACCATGTTCATTAGAAATCTATTTGATGTTTCAGTATCATATTGTAAAACTTTCAGTTCTTTGTGATTTTCTCATGAGGCAACTAAATTACTACAGATTCATTGTCTCAGTAAGCTTTTGTCATATGACTATGAACAAGTCCTATATGGTTAATAGCATGTCACCACAGAAATTATTTTTGTTATCATTTACCTACTCGAGGACGAGCAGGAATTAAGCTTGGGGATGTTGATACATCCAAAACGTATCTATAATTTCTGCTTGCTCCATGCCTCTTTTGGGTGATATTGCTATGATATTTATACACTTCCATACACTTTTGATCATATTTGGACTAACCTATTAACTCAGTGCACCCCAGTGCCAGTTTCTGTTTTCGGCTGTTTTTGTATTTCAGGTTTTCCCATTACGAGAACTGCCAGAAAAATCCCGGAAAAATTATATAAAAAATCAGCGTTCCAGAAGGTTCCCGGTAGCCAAAATACAGCCGGGGGGGGGGCACCAGGGCTCCAGGCACCCTGGCGGCGCCCCCCCTGGGCCGCGCCGGGGGGGGGGGGCGCCTGGGCCCCCCGAGCCTCGTCTGGTGCCCCTCTTTGGCATATATTTAGACCGTCTCCCAAAACCCTCAAGACGGAAAACCCTTTTTCGCGATCTCATCTCTGTTCCGCCGCCGCCGCCGCTTCCAAGATCGGGAGCACCAGGAGAACTCTTCCCGGCACCCTGCCGGAGGGGAGGATCACCACCGGGAGCTTCTCCACCACCATGGACGCCTCCCGGATGAGTTGTGAGTAGTCTCCCTTGGACCATGGGTCCATGACCAGTAGCTATGTGATGTTCTCCTCCCGTTCTTGTGCTTCACTAATTAGTCCTCGTGAGCTGCCCTACATGATCGAGGCACATATGTAATCCTTATGTTGTTGCTATGTTGAGTTTGCTGGGATCCGATGGATTATGAGATTATGTTTAGATTGTGTTTGAGTAAAATATTTGATTCACCTCTTTTATATTTATGTTCGTAAGTAATTCTTGCATGTTCTCCGTTGTTATTTATTGCTTTGGCCAAGTAGTAGGTAGTGACTCCAAGAGGGAACGTTATGCTTGATTGTGGGTTCATGCCCCTCGATGACTAGTTTGAGTGACAGAAACATGAGTCTAGGGGATGTGTTGTTGCCACAAGGGGGAAAACAACGGTGCTTGTGCCCGCGGGTTCAAGGATTGTTTACTTTACGCAAAGTTCTTTTAATGCAGTTGTCTATTGCTTTGAGTTTACACTATGGGTGGGACTCGCAACTTAATACCAGCGAGATGTTCTCGATAGATATCTCAAGGTGGATGATTAGTAGTAGATGCAGATGGATTTTGATCTACTTACCTCGGCGTACCGCCCATGCTTTGAACCTCTACCTTTCTTGCAACTTAGTCAGCATTGGTTTGCGCACATGGTCCTGTCAATTGCCCAGCTGTAATTCGTTTACCTCACATAGCTGTTTTATCGTCTTTTGGGAGAGAGACATCACTAGTGAACATCATGAGACTCCGGTCCATATTACCATCATTGATCACATCCGCTATTTACTTTTCCGTTTTTACTTACTATTGCAATTATACCTATCACTATTATCACTTGTGTTTGATCCTTTGTAAACTACAAGGCCGGAGGGATTGACAACCTCTCTGTA
Source organism: Secale cereale (assembly GCA_902687465.1). Classification (NCBI taxonomy): domain Eukaryota; kingdom Viridiplantae; phylum Streptophyta; class Magnoliopsida; order Poales; family Poaceae; genus Secale; species Secale cereale. Next base: position 62,443,223 of record LR738711.1, read on the forward strand.
CTCGTTGGGAGCAAAGTTATTTGTATCTGTGTGCAGGTCCACATTGATTGCTAATATCTGGCGCCGTTAGCAGTTGACACCTTCTTGTTGAAACTGGGAGTCTCAGGGAAATCGATCCTTGGTATTGCCAAGGGAAAACTTCCGCTACACTGCATCTCAAACCTTCCACTTGGGGTAACCAACGAGGGGCGAGAAGCCATCAATCCCCTCCGTGTAGACCCCACGCGTCCGTTTCCCCCCTCCAGGTGCCGGTGGCGGCGTCGTCCGTGAGGGGGGGCACACACCGGACACGCGTCCCGCCTCTTCGGACATGCCACCACACCACCCCGCATGTATGAGGGCCCGGTGCGACGCTCCGGTGGCATTGCTACCCCCAGTGCCCCCGTCCCGCCTAACCCTGTAGCGTTGGACCACGGGATCTAGCCCTTTGACTTTGCGCGGACGGGCTTTGACCAGTGGACCTCCCCACCCGGTTGTGTTAGCTCAGCCCATAGGAACAGTCTGGAGAAACATCCGTCGGCAACCCACAGCAAGATCCCCTCCGTGTAGACCCCACGCGTCCGTTTCCCCCCTCTAGGTGCCGGCGGCGGCGCCGTCCGTGTGGGGGGGCACACACCGGAGCCCCAAGACGGGCGTCAACGCATGCATGAACACTTTCACATATGCATCGGGACCCGTGCGATGTTTCGGTGACATAGCTACACCCCTAACCCCCCCCCCACCAAGCAGAATTCCTTCCGTGTCGACCGTTTCCCCCCTCCGTGACACGGCAATAGCGGCGTTCGTTACGGGGGGGCGGCAATCGATATACCATCGGGAATATTTTTAGATAAGGCATAATTATCTTATGCAAAACAAAAACTAAAATAAAGTAAAAATAACAAAGCAAAGTAAAAATAAAAAATAAAGTAAAATACACCTATGCCGACGGCAAGGCCGTCGGCATACCTGGACACACACGGAGGTTGTGCCGCGGATCGATGAGGTGGCGTGGCACACGGATCGATGATGTGGCGAATGAGCCTATGCCGACAGCTATGCCGTAGGCATACCTCTGCCACAGATATCAGAAATGAAATAAAAAAATTAATTAAAATAAATGTATGCCGACGGCGGGGCCGTCGGCATATCTACCTTCGTCCCACGGATCGATGACGTGGCGTGGCACACGGATCGTGGACGTGGCAGAGGGCCCTATGCCGACGGCCTTGCCGTCGGCATACCTCTGCCACAGATATGCCGACGGGCGCCGTTACCGCCCGTCGGCGTAGGATCAACGCCGTCAGGTGTTCTGCGCTGACCGGGCAGGTGGGCCAGGGCTATGATGACGGCCTGTAATATGCCGACGGCCCCCGTAGGCGTAACTCGTGCGGCCCCGACGGCCTCGCCTATGCCGACGGCCCCGTCGGCATAGATGGATGTATGCCGACGGCCTTTGTACGCCTACGGCCTGCCCTTGGCCGTCGGCATAGGTCCCTAGATGCCAACGGGGGCCGTCGGTATAGATTTGGCCGTCGGCAACCCCTGTTTTTCTGGTAGTGTTTAGCAGAATACTCATGTACCATATTTTTTTAGTATGTTGTTCCGTACCAGATTTTCTTTTAGAGCATGTTCAGAAGGTTGGACCAGCTGAGCATTGGAGTAACTTACAGAAGGTTTTAAGATTTTTTTTTTTTTTTGCGAAATAAATTCTTTCATTACTCAAGAAACCGAAGTTACATCTCGTCCCACAAGTGCCAAAACATCTTCCGGACCAGAGCCTAGCCAAACCATAGTTCGGCGTTGCAACCTACCAAAATTTGCCAAGGCATGACTAACTTTATTACAGTTCCGGCGAGTATGAGCAATGCAAGAATTCCTCTCCCCCAGGCTGCTAATGATCTCTCTAATAATAAAAGCATATTTAGATTTGTTGCCGATACCTCCCTTAATCATATTGACCGCCTCCAAGCAATCCGACTCCACATCTATTGGTAAATTGCTCCATTGTAGGGCCAAAGAAATTCCCTCCCTTATTGCTAACAGCTCCGCCTCCAACACATCATCACATGTATATAGAAATCTGCATGCACTGAAAACTATGCATCCCTCGTGGTCCCTTAAGATCATTCTGGTACCCGCAATAGAACCCAGGAACGAAGCATCAGAGTTAAGTTTGACTCTGCCTTCCGCTGGACCAGACCAAGAGCTGGCCTCTTCTTCAATTCTGCACGTGACCTGAGCCGCTCTAAAGTTCACAGCTGCTGTTTTCCCTTTTACAGGATCATCATTAGAGCACTCATGAAGGGAGCTTAAAGAGGACAAATAGCTGGCTAGGAAGCGCACAGAGACATGTACGGGCGGTGGCTGTTTTGCATGCACTATTTCATTACGCACATACCAGATTCTCCAGAAGAGCATCATGATCCTAACTCGCTCTTCTTCATGCAAGTTTGATAGGAGATGAAGGAACCATTCTCGACCAACATGCTCAACGGTGGATCGGTCAGGCAATTCCCATTCCTTCTCCATAGCTTTCCATAAGATGACGGCATGATTGCATGTACAGAAGACATGAAACAAGTCCTCCTCCTCCATCCCACACACAGGGCATGTACCAACAACTTCCAAGCTCCGTTTCACTTTGTTGGTCCAATTTGCTAGTGAATCAGTAGCTAATCTCCACGCAAAGGACTGAACCTTTGGTGGTGCAGCGCTACGCCATATGAAGTTCCATGCTTCTCTTGTTCCATCTGGTCGAGCACTACTAGAGGACTATCTGGAATTGGAGCATTCATCACTAGCCAATTTGTACGCACTACGTACAGTGAAAACCCCATTTTTCTCGGGTGCCCAAGCAACGAAATCATCCTCTAGACGGGTAGATGGTTTAATTTTCTGGATTTCAACAATATCAACTGGGAGAAAATACTGATTTATTTTGTCAAGGTCCCAAGTACCATGGATAGTCATTAGCTCCGAGACCCACTTCAGGCGGCACCTTCCGCGAGGTGTAATTAGACCTCCCGTTGGCTCACGTGCGATCCATCTGTCTCTCCATATACGTACATTCTGCCCATTTCCGATTCTCCAAACAACGCCTTTTTTCAGAAGCTCGAGGCCATGGACAATGGCCTGCCATGTAGGCGATGGGTTGCTTGTGAAAACTGTATCAAGTACATGTCCATTTGGAAAATATTTAGCTTTAAACAGCCTTGCACATAAGCTATTAGGGAACTCAAGTATTCGCCAAGCCTGGCGAGCGAGGAGAGCTTGGTTGAATATACGGAAATCTTTAAAACCAAGGCCACCTTTCTTCCTTGGCCTAGTCATTTTCTCCCATGCATACCAATGTGTTTTTCTCTTCCCTTTCTCTGCTCCCCAAAAATAGTTCCTGACCATGCGGTTTAGATCATCACATACCTCCAACGGAAGCTTAAAAACACTCATGATGTATGTTGGAATTGATTGAGCCACAGCACGTATTAACACTTCTTTACCCGCCTGAGTAGGGTGTCCATCGTAAGAAAATAATCGTTTTGATACTTTTTCTTGCAGGTTCTGAAATTTTCCTTTCGACATTCGACCATCCGGAGTGGGCAGTCCCAGATATTTCTCTTCGAACCCTGTCGAAGTTATTTGCAAAATATGTTTAACCTCATCTCTGGTTATATCCGGGCATGATCTACCCACCAACATAGAGCATTTGGTAGGATTTATCAGTTGCCCCGTGGCATTTGCATACACTTGCAGCAGATTTTTAATATAGTGTGCTTCTTGGTCACAAGCTTTGAAGAACAAGAGTGTGTCATCCGCAAATAATAAGTGTGAAACTCCCGGTGCTCTTCTTGTAATTTTCAGCGGAGATATATTACCGGTATCAATCCCTTTATTAATAAGAGCAGAGAGACCGTCAGCAACAAACAAAAATAAATATGGGGAGAGCGGATCACCTTGCCGAAGACCACGCGACGGTGTAAATGAATCCAAGATGGCTCCATTGAATTTTACGGAGTATCTCACCGAGGTCACGCATGACATTATCCAGTCAACCCACCGGTGAGCAAAGCCAAGCTTTTGCATCATTTGCCTAAGGTAATTCCAATCCACCCTGTCATAGGCTTTTGAGAGATCAAGCTTATATGCACAATAACTCCTGGTAGGGTCCTTCTCTTGCTTTATATGATGAATGCATTCAAACGCAACAAAGGCATTGTCAGTAATCAACCGACCGGGAATGAACGCACTTTGAGATGGGGAGATAATGTCATCCAGGACAGGCCTTAATCGGTTTACTAAGCACTTTGAGACCACTTTGTAAACCACATTGCATAAACTTATGGGCCGAAAATCTGTGATTTTCACCGGCTTATCAATTTTTGGGATCATAACTATGATAGTATCATTAACATTTGCAGGCATTGTCCCGGTTTGGAAGAATTTCTTTACTGCCTCAACTATGCTCTCCTTTACTGTCCCCTAGTTGCGTTGAAAAAACCGCGCAGGGAAGCCATCCGGTCCCGGAGCCTTCAAGGGTCCGATCTGGAATAGAGCATCTCCAATCTCCTTATCTGAGAATTCTGCACATAAACCATCATTCATTTGCGGAGTTACGACGGCCTGAAACAATTCAGTGACGTGGGAGTGATCAAGGCTTTGGTCAGCTGTAAAAATCTCCTCAAAATATTCTGTTGCCGCCCTTCCCATCTCTTTTATCCCCGTATGTACAACCCCATGAACATCTTCCAGTTTCTTAACTCTATTCTTTCGAGCCCGCCATACTGATCTTGCATGGAAAAATTTTGTGTTCCTGTCTCCTTCTTTTAACCAGTCTATCCGAGATCTTTGCAGCCACATCAATTCTTCTCGATACAGTAACTCGTTCATCTTGTCTGTTACTCTTCGTATCTCACATCTATCCGCGTTCATCAACATCAACTTCTCCAGCTGGGCTCTAGCTTTCTCAAGCTCGTTTTTTATATTCCCAAATTTTACTCTACTCCAGTCAAACAGTTTAGCCATGGTGGACCTAAGCGCAGCATGGACATCTCCCAGGCAAGCTTTCTGCCCAGCTGCCTCCCACGCTCGTGCAATTATTTCCTGGAGTGCAGGGTCTCTTTCCCACATTACTTCATATTGCCGGAATTTTTTCTTTATATGTACGTCCTCCATACGTTCACAATTTACATGCACAGCCACATGGTCAGACACTGGCGATACAAGATGACGAACAACAGGAGAATCAAACATATTGCGCCATGCCGGGGTAGCCACAGCTCTGTCCAGGCGCACTTTCACATTTGCAATGCCACTTCTTTTATTGTCATAGGTGTGCGGAACACCCGAGAATCCCAAGTCTGTCAACTCACATATCTCAAGCACATCACGAAAAGCTTGCATCTGCCTCATGGGTCTCGTTGATAAGGAAAAATGCTCAAAGTCCCACATACATTCATTGAAATCACCCACGACTAACCAGGGTAGATTAGACTGGGAGCTCAGATTGTTAAGCAAGGTCCACATGTTATGTCTATCCTCAGCCTTTGGTTCTCCATAGACACAAGTCAACCTCCACATAATCTCATCCGCTCCCAAACTAACATGTGCATCGATACATCTCTGGTTTGAGAACACGACCTCCACTTTGAGGGATTCATGCCAATAAAGAGCCAATCCACCACTATTCCCAATACTGTCTACTCCCTCAAAACCTTTTAAACCAAACCGAGTTCTGAATTTTTTCATCTTACTCTTTTGTTGCCTTGTTTCACACAAGAACACCAGCATGGGGGAAAGCGACTGAATGAAAGTCGCCACTTCACGAACTGTCCGGGAGTTCCCCCCCCCCCCGGCAGTTCCAGCTTAGGAGATTCATTGGCTCCGGCGGTCCTCCGACGTGGAGGCCGCCACTTCGTTGGTTGTCGCACAATCGATTGCCGTCCCATTCTCTACTCTTAACTTCTTTCTGTTAACACTTTTATGTGGTGTGCCATCCACCACATCCTTGGTTAACACATCATCTGCACCTTCAAACTGCTCGACAATTTCAGCGGTAATACCTACTGGAACAATCTCCGTGCTATTACCACTCACCGAGTCGACAGCTATTCTTTTACCAAGGGTGTTCAGATCATCCTTATTCCCCTTTCCCGCATCAGCTGGGTCATTGGCAGCCATAGTTGGTTCCACAACCATAGGGTTGACTGCGTTATGTCGCCAACTCTGAACCAGGTGTTGGTGGTCAGCAGTATCATTAGTCCTTCTATCCTCATGAGAATTATATATTTCATTGTTCCTCCAGAGCTCCCTCTGCACTCCACTTCTACCTGCACCACGCCCTCCAAAAGTATCCCGCTGGTCATCAGCCTTTGAGGCATCACCTCGGCCATAACCTCGCCCCGCTCCGCGGCCAGTACCACGTCCACCTCCACCACGCCCTCTTTTTGGTGCTAGAACGAAGGGGCCCCACTCCATATCCTCCTCCTGGTGCTCACCAGTACCACATTCCTCATGCCAGTGGCCCAAAAGGCCACACATATAACAAAACACAGGGAGTTTTTCAAATTTCACCTGGTACCATTCAGTTACCCCAGCCTTTGTGAAACTAACGAACCTTGTCAGCTTTTTATTGACGTCTAACTTTACTCTCACTCTTATGAACTCCCCCACGAAGCCATTGGGCAGAATTATCTGGAGCTCCAACACTTCGCCAATGCGTGCTGCCATATTCTTCACAAACTGCTCCCTTTTCAACACCATGTCAGGAAGCCTGTGGATTTGGCACCAGGTCTCAATTCTATCGAGCTTTACTGTCTCCGGATTCTTGAAGCCATCATACTCATCAATAATGAGCGCCATGCCTTTGAAATCCCATGGACCTTGATGGATAGCTTTGTTCCAATCACCCAAACAATTGAATTGTACAGAAAATAAATTTGGATTAATCCTACGCCAGATCACCTCCCTTGCCGGATTCCATGCCGCCCTCATGTCGGCGATCAAGGCCCCCTGCCCGTAGGTCTTCTCCGTCAGAACCCTAGCTAGGGCTAGCCACTTTGGCTTCTCCTCCGGGTCATCAGCTTCCTCCTCCCACACAAGATTATCCAATTCGTCATCCTGCAGGTGTAATCTCTCCAGGAGGACGCTAGGGTCTTCCGCCCTCTTTGCATGCGAGGCGCTCGCCTCCGCTGGTGTCGCCATCAACTCTCGCAAGCACCTTCAGAGCCCTGGGGGCGAAACTCTATCTATCGGGAGCACCAGGACTGGGCGTCGCTGGCGATCCAGATTCGGCAGCAACCGGCGTCGCTTACAATCACTTTGGATAGGCAAAACTCACGGCGGCGGCGCACCGGAGGACAAGAGAACCCTAGGCCGAAACCCTAGGGGAAAAAGAATCGCTTGTAAAACGGACGCATATAGGGTAACATAGGTTTTAAGATTATTGACACTGTACGTTGCGGTAGTATCTGCCAGACATATTCAGTCTCCAATTTGGCAATGACATTCCACTGTATCGCTCGTATCAATCACTTCATGATCCGTGTTTGTCTTTCCAAACTAGCCGAGATCAAGTTGTTCTATTTATCAATGGGGAGGGTGGGTTTCTTGTATATATCTCTATGCATTCGTATTGGATTTCTTGACTCATAAACTTTTTTAAAAGTTTTACCGAAACCAATTTTTTTCCTGTCAACTTTCCATAGCACAATGATAATGTGGATAATTGATTCATCTTCTAAGAAAAGATAAATTCGAACAGAGCTGCACAGCCGCATACTTATATGTTGTAGATCACAATAGATAATCACAGGAATCATGAAGAACAAATGGCCCTAAATTTACTTGTCTTGTACAGTTTGAAGTTGAAGAGGCCAGGCTGAGATTTCTGTCGGTTTGCTTTTAAACACTTGCCCCAAACCAGCGTGGCTAAAAGAAGGCAGGGTCCATGGAGGTGCATCTGGCTTTCTCAATGATGAGAAGCTGCAGGCACCGTGTGCAGGATATATCCAACTCCTCTCGCTCTGCCGCTTCCTTCTCTGAGGGTATGTACAGCTTCTCCATTTCCTCATCCTTTAATTCGACCGGTGCTCTCCTGGGCCTCCTGTTTGAGCTCGCTCGGTTGGTCGGTACGTCACTTTGATTTGGATTCCTTATTGTGCTGGAGTTCCACTTCTCACTCTTGGCGTGTCTCGGCAAATGTAGTAGCATAGATAGGCCAATTTGGCATGTCTTCAACTCTTCATAGGGCGTTTACACTTTACACTAACGTGAAACTTTTGAATTTGAGTTCCCTGCTTACTTAAAGGCGATGAGCCCCCTGGTTTGATTTTATTTCAACGTTTGGGTGAGGAATGGAGGAGGGGTGATTGTTCACCGCTTAACAAAGCATCATATAACCATCGGTGCTCCCCATTTATCTGTTTATGTGTACTGCTCAAACTTAGTAGAATTTGTATAACACAACCATGTTTTCCACCTTTGGCATCACAGGATTAGGGAATCACTGACAGCCTGACACCAATTAACGGTAAATCATGATTTTCCTGACTGCTACTTAATTTGCGTAAACTTCTTTGCAATGAGGATTAGGTGACCATAGCTGCTCGGTTGTCATTGTTTGCTGCCTGGTTCCTGCAAAAATAAAAATAAATCATATCCTTCTTTTACCATCGTAGCCTCCAATTTCCCCTTTGCATACCTTCCCATGCAAACCCCAAGGCCTGTTAGTCATTTGGACACCCACCGTGCTAGTGCCCTCATGCATATCCTCTTGTGACCTGCCATTCTACAATGGTGCACCTCATGGTGTTGCGCCAGCCCTTCACCAACAAGGATAGTGGGATCGCCACCCGTGACTAGTGCTAGAGGGGGATTGAAAGACCTCTTCACGTAAATTAGCCCCCAAAATACGTGCAAACCTGATCTAGTTGTTTTTACATCCTAACTGAAATGTTGATCTGCTTATTGGGCTTCTAATTGATTGAAAAGTACTTGATGCCCCTAGGTGAAAGTTGGACCAGCACAGTTGAAAGTTCGGTTTATGTTGGGTATTGCTACAAATTTGAGTTGAAAGTTCCATTGAAATTACCTAGTTCAACCTTGAAAGCTGGGGGAGGAACAGGGGCAATGTTGAGGGTGGTCTTCAGCTGCTGAGCAAAGCTGCATATATCCACCAAGATGCCAAATAGGTTCATGTATCCGTGTGAAAGAAGTTAAACTCTGCCATGTTTTCCACCTTTGGCATCATCTTTTTAGTCTTCTTTTCTAGATTTAGGCTGCATTGTTATATTTTGGTCATATAAACCTGTAACTTAAAACCTGATGGTTATGCTCCTTGCAACTAACATGCCTTTTGATAATCTGTATTGCAGTCAGATTGTGTCTCTGTCGACTTGCACAAAAGGTCAGCCCCATCAGCTTTGTGGTTGGCGTCGTGGTGGTCTTCACGCTGAAGTTGCCAGTGGACTGCTAGGTTGCTCAAGAGAAACAAGGATGATAATTTTTTTTGGAACGAAGGCTCAAGAAGAGCCCGACTTTGAATTAACAAAGCCATCAACCGGCCAGGATTACACAAGGCCACCAAGCATGAGCGACCGAAAGATACATGGGAGCAGACAGAGCAACTTACAACGCAACACACACTACTGCAACACCGAGAAAATACACGAGAAAACCTGCTAGTAATGTAGAAGCCCGCTGCATCCTGGGACCAAAGACAAGAAAACAAACAAGCATCGAGGATCAGTCAGTAGCATGGAGGCACCGAGGGTCGCTTGACCATATAGCATCTGACAAAAACGAGCACCTGTCTTCCAACGTCGAAGAGGAACCCTATCCTCTCGCCTAGGCTCGAAGGCGCCGCACCATCGGATCGTTGGAAGCTCACCCGAGAGCTAGAGCAGGCGTCGTCCGACACACCAGGGCAAGAAAACAATCGGTCCTCGCCACACCGAAGACACACCACATCGCTGCACTGCCACCTTCCTTGGACACTGAGAGACAGAAGGAAAGATGCCAGGAGGATCGTCGAAGAAGCACTGCAGAGCACCAGGGGCGAAAGTTGGAAGCACCGGGTGCCGCTCCAGTGTCCGCACAAGGGGAGAGGCATCTGCAGAGCACGTCGTGGAGCTGTCAACGGGATGAGGAACCCTATCCCCCTCCAATCCGGCTCAGGAGCAGAGCCGCCATGACACACCACAACCTTGCTGCCGCAAAGCATCACTCCGACAAGGCGTACACCTGCAGGAACACACACCCTACACGAAAAAATCACCCCTTGGCCATGCCGCCGACGAGCGCTCTCCAACCACACAACCACTCTACCAAAAACCAGAGAGCCCCAGGCGGCGTCTCCAGGAAGATAACGACGCGCATGGCGCCGCCGCCGCCCAACCCGGGATGGGTTTTGGGCTTTCACCCGGGATCTGGGACGGGGTGGAAAGAAACGGGTCCTCGGTGACGCCTCCAGTGAGAAAAACCACGCGCGCACGCGCCGTCGCCGCCGTGGCCGGAGATCCGGTCAAGGGATTACCCCAGACGCAGTCCTATACCACCATCACCCCGCCAACACCAGATCTGATAGCCAAAGGCGCAGATCGGACACCGCCGGAGGGGGGAGTGGAGCAGAGGAGGAGAAAGGCACGACCTTCAGATCTGGAGTGGAAGAAGCCCACGCCACGCCCACCTCCTGCCGGCTCCTCGCTGCCCAAGCTGCCGAGGAGGCCATCCGCCGCATCCCGCGCCCGCCACCTGCCGCGAAGGTGGCGCCGCCTCGCCGTCCGGGGCCGCCACCCCGGCGTCCAGGGTCCTTCGCCAAGAAACGAAGCGACGAAGAGCCTCGCCGCCACCTTCATCGGCAGCCGCCTAGGCTGGCGTACCTCTGGTG
>LR738711.1:62458078-62494791 GCA_902687465.1 Secale cereale
CCCCCCCCCCCCCGCGCGCGCGCGCGCGACGGGATTTAGCTCCATTATTCTAAATTCATTAAATATCTTCTATGCCAGTATATATTAGAGAGACATTTGTCATTGTGAAAGCATATTAACATACATTGTGTATTCATTTTCAGGCTTCACCTTTTGCCATTCTCTGAAACATGTTACCCTGGTATTTTTTGGTGGACCTCCCCCTTGTTCGTGCAATTTCATTTGTTTGATGGCAGCCGTTCTAGCATGTTTACTTGGATCATGTGCCAATAAGTTGAAAGATATAATTATTGATGAAGCCATATTAATCCTAGGGGTGGAAAAAGAGCTCACAGAAGTACTGCGACGAGTAGAACTAATACGGTGTTGCATATATGATGCTGAGAAAAGGAGGACAGAAGAGCGAGCAGTAAACAATTGGCTTGATCAGCTGAGAGATGTTATGTATGATGTTGAAGAAATCTTGGACGTGGCTAAATGTAAAGGAAACAAGCTACTTCCTGACCACCCTTCATCATCATCAGGCAAATCAGTTGCATGTAAAGGCCTTTCTGTTTCCTCTTGTTTTTGCAACATTGGACCACGCCATGATGTTGCTGTTCGGATTAGAAGCCTCAACAAGAAGATTGAGAACATTTTAAAGGACAATATATTTTTAACATTCAAAAGTAGTACAGAACCTACTGGAAATGGTCGAACATCCAAAATGATAAGAAGTTCCAACCTTGTTGAGCCCAACCTTGTGGGAAAAGAGATTGTACATTCTAGCAGGAAGTTGGTGGACTTAGTTCTTGCATGCAAGGAATACAAGTCATACAAGATCGGTATAGTTGGAACAGGTGGAGTTGGAAAGACAACACTAGCTCAGAAAATATACAATGACCAAAAAATAAAAGGAAGCTTCCAGATGCACGCATGGATTTGTGTTTCACAAAACTACAGTGAAGTAACTCTTCTTAAAGAGGTTCTCCGGAATATTGGCGTGCATCATGAGCAAGGTGAAAGCATAGCTGAGCTACAGAGGAAGCTTGCAGAAACAATTGAAGGGAAGAGTTTCTTTCTAGTTCTGGATGATGTGTGGCATTCAAACATATGGACGGATTTATTAAGACCTGCATTACATGAAACAACTGCCGGAGTAATATTGGTAACCACAAGAGATGATCAAATTGCAATGAGAATAGGTGTACAGCATACCCATCGAGTTGATCTCATGTCAGAAGAGGTGGGGTGGGAGCTACTTTGGAAGAGCATGAACATTGATGAAGAGAAAGAAGTGCAGAATTTAAGAAACACAGGGATTGAGATTGTTCGTAAATGCGGGCGTCTCCCTCTCGCAATCAAGGTTACAGCTAGTGCTTTGGCAAGCAGAGGTCCAACTGAGAATGAGTGGAACAAGTATTTGGGTAAATTTATTGGCTCTCAGAGCATGCTCTCGGATGAAATAGAGAGAGCTTTGTATCTAAGCTACGATGAGTTACCACATCGTCTGAAGCAGTGTTTCCTTTATTGTGTTTTGTATGCTGAAGATTCTATCATTGCACGTGATGAAGTTACCTGGTTATGGATTGCTGAAGGCTTCATCGAAGAGCAGCAAGGTCAACTACTGGAAGACATAGCAGAAGAGTACTACTACGAGCTAATACATCGGAATCTCCTCCAGCCAAATAATGCAATTTTTAACCAGGCTAAATGCACAATGCATGACCTCTTAAGACAACTTGCTTGCAAATTATCAAGGGAAGAATGTTTTATTGGAGATGTTGAAACATTAAGGGGTGGGAATATGTCAAAACTGCGCCGAGTTAAGGTTACCAGTAAGAAGGATAAATTAGTGTTACCTCGCACATATAAGGTGGAAGTTAAGGTGAGGACTTTTCTAACTGGTCCTGGTACATGGATTATTGAGGATACATTATTAAAGAGATTTCTGCTTCTTCGTGTTTTGGTACTGAATTGCACACTTGTGAAAAGCATACCAGATTATATAGGAACATTGTTGCATCTACGCTTGCTTGATCTATGTAATACCTGCATATCTTGTCTTCCAGAATCCATTGGCTCCCTAAAAAACCTTCAAGTATTGAGCTTGAGACACTGTTCTGCTCTGCACAGTCTTCCTTCGGCGTTGACCCGGTTGTGCAGTCTACGATGTCTTGATCTTGTTGACACACAAATAACTCAGGTTCCAAAAGGGATAGGAAAATTGAAGTTCCTTACTAGATTGCCAGGATTTCCTGTTGGTGGAGGAAGTGATGGTGCTGATGTACAAAATGGATGGAAGTTGGAAGAGCTTTCTTCTATGTCACAGATGAGGTTTCTTTATCTGTCTAATTTGGAAAGAGTGGCTCACTGTAGTACAAATACAGTGTTGACGGACAAAAAGCATCTAAAAGAACTAGTACTAGTGTGGAAACGTACTAATGGATTGTATTTAGAAGAAGAAGATGTTAGCAATACTGAGAAGGTGTTGGAGCAGCTAATACCACCAAGCAACCTAGAAAGCCTATTTATTTTTAGATTCTATGGTCGTCGGTATCCCACCTGGTTTGGTACCACCTGTTTGTCCTCACTGATACATTTGAAACTCAGTATTCTAGGATCATGCACGGACCTTCCACCCATTGGGCAGCTACCAAACTTGAAATTTCTAAAAATTGAGGCAGCATATGCAATTACCAAGGTTGGACCTGAGTTTGTTGGCTGCTGGAAAGGTGATCCCATATGCAACAAGTTAGTTGCTTTCCCTAAACTTGAATGGTTGTCCATCGGTGATATGCCCAACTGGGAGGACTGGTCTTTTTTTGAAGAAAAAGAAGAGGAAGCAGAAGCTGCTGCTGGCGATGAAGTGGGAGAGGATGACACTGCAATGATATGTAAACAGAATCCCCAGTCTGGAAGATTGCAACTGCTACCTCGTTTGGCACGGTTGGTACTCTATGATTGCCCGAAGCTTAGGGCTCTCCCGCGAGAGCTTAGAGAGGACACCACCAGCTTGAAGGACCTCATATTAGTTGAAATAAACAACTTGAAGGCTGTGGAGGACCTCCCACACCTCTCTGAGCTCCTTGTTATTGAGGATTGTGAAGACCTGGAGAAGGTCTCCAACTTCCCTCAAGTGACAAAACTGCAAGTAGGTGGTTGTCCAAACTTAAGCCATGTAGAGGGCCTGGGCCGTTTGCAGCAGCTCGGGCTGGGTGAGGATATGCAACAAGAGGTCTCTTCACGCTGGTTGCCTGGGCTTCAAGAGCAGCACCGGCGACTTAATGGCGACGACTTGGATATCTACACGTGGTCTACCAGTCACATGGCACAAGGTATATATATCAAGTGCCGTATGTTGCTCTAAGTTGATTATGTGTTTCATCTCGAAATTAACATGCATTGGAGACTCTCATAGTTGTCCTCATATAGAGTTGAGTTTATAATATCAGTATCTTTATAAACAGATGATAGTAGTAATATCAGTATCTTCATAACTAGTTTTTACTGCTATTTGTTTCCTAATTGATGTTATATGCTGGATAAAATGGTGGCAGTCTAGGACAGACGGTGGAGCTCGCTTCGACTTCCAAAGGGCGCGTGGGAGACACATATACCTTGAGGAAGCCTGTCAATGCTGAAGATGGGCAAGTAGCATGATGTGTAGCGTGCTGATGAGGAAGTGCCGAAGTGCCCTGTTTTTCTTTGGGCCGGTGCCGTAGAACTGGAATCAACGCGTATCGAATTTCGACTTGTTTCTTTCTGAATTTGGGCCAGAGGCCTTTGCTGTACGGATCCTCCTGTGTAGTATGCTTTCATTTTATTTTTTCTTGAACGTAACCGACAAATAATTTTGTTTTTATTTCTTTCTGAACTTGAGCCCGGAGGTCTTTGCTTTACTGACGGTGATTTGCTGTTGTGTTGCTCCATAAATATTTTGTTCCTGTAAGCGTGTGTTTCTCTTTTGGTCAAGAAAAAGCATTTTGCCTGTGTAACTGTGTTCCATTGTATTGACACTTTGACAGACTACATTGTCAGAAGGACTGCTTGACTGGATATGTGAACCAACAATAATACTCTTCTCTATATACATATATGGTGGTTGTTGCAGGGAGTGGCGGACGATGACGATGATGCCAAACTGGCACAGCTGAAGACTGAACACCACGACGTACATGTGTGCAATGTAGTCAAGGTTGCTGTTGTTGTGCCACAACTCTGGAGCTTGGTCGAATGGCGAAAGGAAATAATGAAGCAGCTATCCGGGGGAGACTGAAGCGTGTGGTACGAAGGGTAACAAGCTCTGTTTCGATGGACTTAATTAGTGCGTGTTGCCACTCTCTTTGACGTCTTAATTAGTGTGTCTTAGAAAATAGAAAATGCACTTCAATCTGGTTTAACTCAAGTGTCAACTGTCTTTGGCTTGTGTTAAGCGCAAATGCGCAATGGCCGTTTAGATGCACGGCGGTGTAACTCAACAGATTCCCTTAAACTGTACTAGCCCCTAAAATGGTCTGCAATTAACTCCAAATCTGGCTGTTTTCGGCAATTAACTCCCATTTCCCAAAACAAAGCCACCCTTGTGTTTTTTGGCGGATATCTAGCGTTGATTTTGTCTTGCCAATGGCAACCATACTGGAAGCATTTCTTCAATCATGTGCCAACAAGTTGCAAGATATCATTATTGATGAGGCCATACTAATCCTAGGGGTGGAAAAAGAGCTGACAGAAGTCCTGCAAAGATCCGGTGTCGTATATATGATGCTGAGAAAAGGGGGACAAAAGAGCTAGCAGTAAAATCCACTTTGAAAACCACCCCATCTAGCTTTTTCGTGTGAATTTCATGGAGCGTTTCATGTAGGACCACAACCCCTTCTAGGATGTTTCTGTCCGGCATGAAAGCAGTTTGAGACGCCTGCACCACAGAATGTGCAATCTGTGTAAGCCTATTAGTCCCAACTTTGGTGAAGATTTTAAAGCTGACATTAAGAAGACAGATCGTAATGTTGCTTGGTTAAAATATCCCGGACACATGAATTAGTAATGTAAGTAGAGGATGTGGCTTTAGCAGACAGTGTTGTTTTGGTATCCAGTTAGTTCAAACCGGGTTCTTTGCTCTTGCATGGCTTCCAGTATGCGCTGCTACTGGCTCAGGCAAGGCATCAGGTTCAATCACCAAGAAAGAAAGGGTGAGCCACCTTGAGTGCTTTTGCTTTTGCTGCAATGGTTTGAAGGAAGGGATCGTTAGTTAGCCCCATGTCCAAGTAAACAAAGATGTGCATCTCCATCTCTTTTCTCTTCTAGCCAGCACCAAAGCCTTCTTCACCATCAGCCTTATGCGACTCATTCTTGCTTCAAACCAAAGAAATTCCCTGCCAAGTTTCCCTCATTCACCAATTTCCTCAATACTTTGTTCTGCTCTGTTCTTACTCTTCTTCGCACCTAGAGCAATCTTGTCTTGGTCCGGTTGTGTTCGTCGTATGATCCTGTGGAGTTACCGGCCCGTCATATCCAGGTATGTATTTGATCTCAGTGTTCTACACTTCTGGATCTACTATAACATAGTGGGCGTTACATGATAATCTTGTGTTATCTTGATATTGCAGGTGTAGCAGGCTAGCAGTAGCAAGGTTTTCACTTGGTGATTGGCTGATAATCTTCGACGGTCTATTTGATTGATTCTAGCTCGCACCCAGCCTTGCGTGATCTTAAAAGTAGCGAGATCGACTGATCATCATAGCAAACTGCTTCTTCAAGATGCATGATCACTATCTATTGATTCTTGTTATTGACGGTTTTTCCTTGCTGGAAAAGTAGTTTGTGAGGTAATGGCTTGCAATCGACTTAACTTTCATTACCACAGTCAAATATATTAGTTTTCATGATTCGTAAGCTAGCATTAGGGCTATTCATCGAGAAGATAGATCAGAAAAACAAAAACTTGGCTAAATGATTAATCCATTTGTTGTAACAGATAGAAATATAATGCAATGCGACATTTTCTGTGATTCGAATGATGTGTAAACTGGGCAAGACAAACCAATAAGTATTTTTGCATAAAAAACTATTACACTTGTAAATTTGCAAGCACGAAAAATAAATTGAAGGACTCAGTAGCAGCTCTGGAATTTAGTCCTCGTTACTGAAGTTGCTGAATCTGTATGTACGATTGATTGGGTACATAGCTTTCATTATGCAAAATCTATTCTAAATGTAAATAGCAACTAAGTAGTGATATCTTCTAGTGTATCTGTCAATCCTTATTATCTCATTTTTCAAAGCATGCTAAGATGCCTTGTGCATTCATTTTCAGCTTCTAGTTTATGCCATTGTCAGAATCAAGTCACCATGGTGTTTATGGTGGATCTCCCTTTCTGAGTTTGTCTGATCCATGGCAGCCATACTTGAATCTTTGCTTGGATCATGTGCCAGTAAATTGCAAAATATCATTACAGATGAGGCCATACTAATCCTTGGGGTGGAAGAAGAGCTCAAACAAGTCCTGCGACGAGTAGAACTGATACAATGTTGCATATATGATGCTGAGAAAAGGAGGAAAAAGGAACAAGCAGTAAACAATTGGCTTGGTCAACTGAGAGATGTTATATATGATGTTGATGAAATCCTAGATGTGGCTAGATCTAAAGGAAAGAAGCTACTTCCTGATGATCCTTCTTCATCATCAAGCAAATCAGCCGAATGTAAAGGCTTTTCAGTATCCTCTTGCTTTTGTAACATCTGGTCACGTCGTGATGTTGCTGTTCAGATTAGAAGCCTCAACGAAAAGACTGAGAACATTTCAAAGGACAAGATATTCTTAACATTCAACACTAGTATACAGTCTACTAGAAATGGTCCAACATCCAAACTCATAAGAAGCTCCAATCTTGTTGAGCCCAACCTTGTGGGGAAGGAGATCATACATTCTAGCAGGAAGTTGGTGGACTTAGTGCTTGCGCACAAGGAAAGTAAGTCCTGCAAGATCGGTATTGTTGGAACAGGAGGAGTTGGTAAGACAACGCTAGCTCAAAAAATATACAACGATCAGAAAGTAAAAGGAAGCTTCAAGTTGCACGCATGGATTTGTGTTTCACAAGACTACAATCAAATAACTCTTCTTAAAGAGGTTCTCCGGAATGTCGGTGTGCATCATGAGCAAGGTGAAACCATAGCAGAGCTGCAGAGGAAGCTTGCAGAAACAACTGAAGGGAAGAGTTTCTTTTTGGTTCTAGATGATGTGTGGCACTCCAATGTATGGACAGATTTATTAAGACCTGCATTACATGAAACAACTGCCGGAGTAATATTGGTAACCACACGAGATGATCAAATTACAAAGAGAATAGGTGTATAACATACCCACCAAGTTGATCTCATGTCAGTAGAGGTGGGATGGGAGCTACTTTGGAAGAGCATGAACATTGATGAAGAGAAACAAGTGGAGAATTTAAGAAACACAGGGATTGAGATTGTTCATAAATGCGGCCTCCTCCCTCTTGCAATCAAGGTTACCGCTAGTGCTTTGGCAAGCAGAGATCTAACAGAAAATGAGTGGAAAAAGTATTTGGCCAAGTGTAATTGTTCCAAGAGCATGCTCTCAGATGAAATAGAAGAAGCTCTATATGTAAGCTATGATGAGTTAACACATCGTCTGAAGCAGTGTTTCCTATATTGTGCTCTATATGCTGAAGATTCTATCATTGAACGTGATAAAGTTACCTGGTTGTGGATTGCTGAAGGCTTCATCGAGGAGCAGCAAGGCCAACTACTTGAAGACATAGCTGAAGAGTACTACTACGAGCTAATACATCGGAATCTCCTCCAGCCAAAGAGGATACTTTTTGACCAGGCTGAATGCAAAATGCATGATCTCTTAAGACAGCTTGCTTTAAATATATCAACAGAAGAATGTTTTGTTGGAGATGTTGAATTATTAAGGGGCAAAACTATGTCAAAACTGCGACGTATTAAGGTTACTAGTAACGAGTATAAATTACTGTTACCTCGCACTGATAAGGTGGAAGTTAAGGTGAGGACTTTCCTAACTGATCATTGGCCATGGATTGTTGAGCATAGATTGTTGAAGAGATTTTTGCTTCTTCGTGTTTTGGTACTGAACTGCTCACTTGTACAGAGCATTCCAGACCATATAGAAAAACTGATACATCTACGTCTACTTGATCTAGATCATACTGGCATATCTTGTCTTCCAGAATCCATTGGCTCCCTACAAAACCTTCAAGTATTGAGCTTGAGAGACTGTTCTGCTCTGCACAGTCTTCCTTTGGCGTTGACCCAGTTGTGCAGTCTACGGTGTCTTGATCTTGTTGACACACAAATAACTCAAGTTCCAAAAGGGATAGGAAAACTGAAGTTCCTCACTAGATTACAAGGATTTCCTGTTGGTGGAGGAAGTGATAGTGCTGGTGTACAAAATGGATGGAAGTTGGAAGAGCTTTCTTCTATGTCACGGATGAGGTTCCTTTATCTGTCTAATTTGGAAAGAGTGGCTCACTATAGTACGAATACAGTGTTGACGGACAAAAAACATCTAAAAGGATTAGTGCTAGTGTGGAATATAAGTACTGGGGAATTATCTTCAGAGGAATATGCTAGCAATAACGAGGAGGTGTTGGAGCAGCTAATACCTCCAAGCAACCTAGAAAGCCTACTTATTTTTAGATTCTATGGTGGTCGCTATCCCACCTGGTTTGGTGCCACCTGTTTGTCCTCACTGATACACCTGACCTGGTCCTTGGAACTCCAGGATCATGCAAGGACCTTCCACCGATTGGGCAGCTACCAAACTTGAAATTTCTAAATATTTATGGAGCACATGCAGTTACCAAGGTTGGACCTGAATTTGTTGGCTGCTGGGAAGGTGATCCCATATGCAGAAACTTAGTTGCTTTCCCTAAACTTGAATGGTTGGGCATCAACGATATGCCCAACTTGGAGGACTGGTCTTTTTTTGAAGAAAAACAAGAGGAAGCAGAAGCAGCTGCTGGCGTTGAGCTACGCAAACATGATGCCCACTCTGGAAGATTGCAACTGCTACCTCGTTTGGTGCGGTTGGTACTCGATGGTTGCCCGAAGCTTAGGGCTCTCCCGCGAGAGCTTGGAGAGCACGCTGCCACCTTGAAGCAGATTTATTTATCTAGAACAAACAATTTTAAAGTCGTGGAGGACTTCCCACACCTCTCTGAGCTCCTTTGGATTAAGGATTGTGAAGGCCTGGAGAAGGTCACCAACCTCCCTCAAGTGACAAAACTGCAAGTGGGTGGTTGTCCGAACTTAAGCCATGTAGAGGGGTTGGGCAGTTTGCAGCAACTGGGGCTGGGTGAGGATATGCAACAAGAGATTTCTTCACGCTGGTTGCCTGGGCTTCAAGAGCAGCACCGGCGACTTCATGGCGACAACCTGGATGTCTACACATGGTCTAAACATTACTCCCTCCGTCCGGAAATACTTGTCATCAAAATGAAGAAAAGGGGATGTATCTAGATGTATTTTAGTTCTAGATACATACCTTTTTGTCCATTTTGATGACAAGTATTTTTGGACGGAGGGAGTAGATGGCAAAAGGTATATATCAAGTGCCATATGTTGCTCTATGTTGATTATGTGTTCAACTTCAATCTCGAAATTAACATGCTGAGGCATTGAGCTTTATAATATCAGTATCTTCATAAACAGATAATAGTAGTAATAGTTGTTGAGGCATTGAGCTCTTGATAATAGTTTTATACTACGTGACAGTATTGCAAGACTATACAAAATTGTAGCCACATATACTTGTACCAGTTTGTGACTCTATCCTTGTAACCGTCGACAGTCTTTTCGTTTATTTCTGAACATGTACAGGAGGGCTTTGCTGTACTGAAACGAGCCACTCGCTCCTTGCAACTATATTTTCATAACTAGAGTAGTTTTTACTGCTACTTGTTTCCTAATTGATGTTATATGCTGTACAAATTGGTGGCGTTCGCTTTGACTTCCAAAGGGAGCGTGGGACACACATATACTTTGTGGAAGCCTATCAATGCTGAAGATGCGCAAGCATCATGATTGATGTGCAACGAGCTGGTGAGGAAAGAAACTGTCCTGTTTTCCTTTGGGCATGTGCCCTGGAAAAGTGGAAATACTGTATTGAGTTTCGTTTTGTTTATTTCTGAATTTGGGCCAGAGGCCTTATTTGTGGTATTGTTTCACTTATTTATTTCTGAACTTGGGGCTGGTGGCCTTTGCTGTACTAAACCAATGTGGCATGGTATCGTTCTTGTAATTGAACCGGTGGATTTCGCTTTGGCATATTTTTTTCTTCGATGGAATCGATGAATTTCCTTTTATTTTGTTTCTGAACTCGGGCCTGAGGCTTTGCCTGTGTAACCTGTAAGACCAAACATGTGTGAATGACCTGGTCATGAAGGAAGAGCATTCTGTTCCTTGTAAGCCTATCGTATCACCAAGCTAGATTATAAGGATGGTATATTATTACTCAAAATCATGACCAATAATATGCATACCCTGGCTTGTTGTAGGAAGTTGCATACCTATCGGATCACCGCTCCTCCTCTTGTCCCCTCCAACCAGCACTTGCTCCAAAACGATGCCCCCAGAAGGGAGAACGACACCGAAAATATCGTCATCGTCCGATCCGGTAGACCTAGATCTAGGGTCACTAGTAGAAAACAGGGCTTTGATCCAGGCCTGCCCAGCCCATTAGTCCCGGTTCAATCAAAAACCGGGACCAATGGAGGCATTGGACCCGGTTCGTGAGCCGAGGAGGCCGGCCGGGCCACGTGGGCCATTGGTCCCGGTTCGTCTGGACCTTTTGGTCCCGGTTGGTGCGACGAACCGGGACCAATGGGTCTTGCTCCTGGCCCACCACCATTGGTCCCGATCGGTGCGATGAACCGGGACCAAAGGCTCCCCTTTAGCCCCGCTTCGTATCATCAACCGGGGCCAATGAGGTGCCTATATATACCCAAAATCATGACCAATAATATACATACCCCGGCTTGTTGCAGGAAGTTGTGGCAGATGACAATGATGCCCAAGCCCAACTGATGCAGCCGCGGTAGAATGAACACGACTACAATATATTGTGTCCAACGCCGTGAAGGTCGTTGTTGCCGAGTTGGGCGAAGGCCGGAAGGCCACTACTGCAGACGCGCTCAACTGCATTCTGAAGCAGCTATCTGTACGTGGGTGAAATGTGAAAATACGAAGGGGCAGTATCTGTTGCCTGCTGCAACGGAGATGAATGAAGATCAAGGAGATCGCAGAAGCTCCTAGCATACCATCTTGCCGTAGCAATTAATTTGATAGTGCAATGCAATGCAATGCTCTTCAGTAGAGTACTACCTAGACAGATTTCACTAATGGTCACGCTCACTGCTCAGCATCGTATGCATTGGGATTTAGGGCGGAGGGGATTTCTCTGCGCAAGAAAAATTGTACTAATATCTATCATTCTATCTAAATGAGGTGGACAGATTTACTGAGATTAGAGGTAGACCAATTTAGAATGCTACTACATAGTACAACCCCAAGTTAGGTATTTTGCAGAAAAATCCTAGAACTCCGGTACGCTGTCATAGGCTCTGGTAAGGCACCAGGATGAGAATTTGAAGACCCTGTCCTTTCTAATTCTCTCCGGTTAATCTGCGTATGGCTCGACTCAGCTGGTATGTCACGGAACCTCATGTATAAATTACAGTCATATACAGCACAAGACCTTTTTCAAGTTTCAGCATCAGCAAAAGTTCCGCTGCTGTCTCAAACCAAGCAAGTTTCAGAATTGCAGGTGTTCTTGCTTCAATAAAGAAATACTGAAAGGGAGTTCAGTTTCTCTCAATACAGAACATGTACACGCAGGACGACGTGGCGGGCTTGGTTAGTTGAGCTATTTTCAAACTTACTTTTGTGGCATGCTTTTAGCTTTTTAATTTCAGCTCGCAAAAAGAGAAAAAGAAAAATCCCTGTCAATATATATATGAAACGTGTGCACGCTACATACATATAATTAATCTACTAATGGAAGCAGACTGGATCTGGCAGGTCCTTGTCACCTCAAGTTTGACATATCCTTGACTCCTTGTGGAATCCTTGACTCCTTGTGGAATCTCTTTGCAGATCAGCTTAAGCTATCCAATCATTGGCACGGATGAATGCTACTTGCTAGTTAATTAAGCAGTAGGTGTTGACAATAAGAAGCCAATTGGCAAAGCAGCTAATTAATGGGCACCTCGCCAATCTCTTCCTCACCTTCCCAGCTAATGGCATCCTTCGTCTTCATATGGACTCTGCTATCTAGCCCGCAGTTTTTACGCAAGCAGAGGGAGGTGCTGTAGCAGCTATTAATTGGATCTGGTAAGCTATTAATTCCTTCTATTTTTCTGTTATTTCTCCAGTTAATCAGTGTGTGTACATATGCATGCTTCCTTCCTTACCTGCTCGTCCCCTTGCAGAATTCTGATCGGTTTACTCCAGTGGTCACCACCGATTCAAATGGGCCTGTGGAGGGCTCCGATGATCTTCTAATCTCTGTTTTCCGTCTAGCTTGCGCCCTGCCCTGCGAGATCTTGAAAATTGAAATTGGCAATTGGCTCATCATCAGGGCAAAACCGTGTCTTCCAGATGATCACTGTTGATTCTTATTATTGACAGTTTTTTCCCCTTATTGGAATAGTGGTTTGTAAGGTAAATACCTGCTATCATACTTTCGTATATATACTATGATGGAATAAATTGCCATCATTTCTAGTCTAGCACATGCAAAACAAATCAAGGGTAGAATGGAGCAGACAAACAAATATATAGTTGTATAATTAATATTTGTATATATTGTAACTCAATACAACATTTTTTTTTTTGTGGTTCTGTATGTATGCTTCTATGCAGCTGCTGCCATTTAAGACCCTTAAGCTGAGAAAAGCAAATTATTAAATCATTTTAATAATACCGGAGAGAAGCGGAAAAAAATGAAACTACAGAGTGCTAGTTCAGGAATTTAGACCTCAATACCTGGCCCTACTCACTGCATTGTATCTGTATGTACGTTCCATAGCTTCATTATACTAATATTTCTTAAATGTTAACAGCAACTAAGTAGTGATATCTGTTCACGTCTTTTGAGTCAGTATTGTAAGAAAGTTACTAATTCTATCTCTATCTCTCCTTATCTCTAACTGAACACATTTATACTTATAACAAATATATATTTACTGAGACTTGTCTCAGTTCAAAGCATGTTAAGATACCTTGTGTATTAATTTTCAGCCTTTGGTTATTGCCATGCCGAAATTAAACAAGTCACCCTGACCCTGGTGTTCATTGGTGGATATCTCTAGTGCCGAGTTTGCCTCATCCATGGCGACCATACTAGAAGCTCTGCTTCGATCATGTGCCAGTAAGTTGCAAGATATCGTTACCAATGAAGCCATACTAATCTTAGGTGTGGAAGAAGAGCTCGCAAAACTGCTGCAACGAGTTGAACTAATTCAGTGCTGTATATATGATGCTGAGAAAAGGAGGGCAAAAGAGTTAGCAGTAAACAATTGGCTTGGCCAACTGAGAGATGTTATATATGATGTTGATGAAATTCTGGACGTAGCTAGATGCAAAGGAAGCAAGCTACTGCCTGACCACCCTTCATCATCATCAAGCAAATCAGCTGCATGTAAAGGTCATTCAGTTTTCCCTTGCTTTCGTAACATTGGTTCATGTCGTGACATTGCTGTTCGGATCAGAACCCTCAACAAAAAGGTAGAGAACATTTCAAAGGACAAAATATTCTTAACATTCAACAGTAGTGCACAACCTAATGGATGTGGTCCAACATCCAAACTGATAAGAAGTTCCAACCTTGTTGAGCCCAACCTTGTGGGAAAGGAAATCATACATTCTAGCAGGAAGTTGGTGGACTTGGTGCTTGCAAACAAGGAAAAGAAGTCTTACAAGCTCGCTGTTGTTGGAACCGGAGGAGTCGGTAAGACAACACTAGCTCAGAAAGTATACAATGACCAAAAAATAAAAGGAAGCTTCAAGATGCATGCATGGATTTGTGTTTCGCAAGACTACAGTGAAGTAACTCTTCTGAAAGAGGTTCTCCGAAATATTGGTGTGCATCATGAGCAAGGTGAAACCATAGCTGAGCTGCAGAGAAAGCTTGCAGAAACAATAGAAGGAAAGAGTTTCTTTCTGGTTTTAGATGATGTATGGCATTCCAATGTATGGATGGATCTATTAAGGCCTGCATTACACAAAACAACATCTGGAGTAATATTGGTAACCACACGAGATGATCAAATTACAAGGAGAATAGGCGTAGAGCATACCCATCGAGTTGATCTCATGTCAGTAGAGGTGGGATGGGAGCTACTTTGGAAGAGCATGAATATTGATGAGAAAGAAGTGCAGAATTTAAGAAACACCGGGATTGAGATTATCCGTAAATGCGGTTGCCTCCCTCTTGCAATCAAAGTTACCGCCAGTGTTCTGGCAAGCAGGGATCGAACAGATAATGAGTGGAAAAAGATTTTGAGAAGATATGCTTGCTCCCAGAACATGCTCTCTAATGAAATAGAAGGAGCTTTGTATCTAAGCTACAATGAGTTACCATATCGTTTGAAGCAGTGTTTCCTTTATTGTGCACTGTATATTGAAGATTCTACCATTCTTCGCCGTGTAATTACCAGGTTATGGATTGCTGAAGGCTTCATTGAGGAGCAACAAGGTCAACTTCTAGAAGATACTGCAGAGGAGTACTACTATGAGCTAATCCATCGGAATCTCCTCCAACCAGATAACAGGTCTTTTAACCAGGCTGAATGCAAAATGCATGACCTCTTAAGACAGCTTGCTTTGAGTATATCAAAAGAAGTGTTTTATTGGTGATATTGAAACATTAAGTGGTGAGAATATGTCAAAACTACGACGAGTTACTGCCGTGAGTAAGAAGGATAAATTAGTGTTGCCTAGCATGAATAAGGTGGAAGCTAAGGTGAGGACTTTCTTTACTGTTCATGGTCCACGGAGCATTGATGATTCATTGTTCAAGAGATTTCTGCTTCTCCGTGTTTTGGTACTGAATTACCCACTTGTACAAAGCATTCCAGATTATATAGGAAGACTGATACATCTACGCCTACTTGATCTTGATTATACTGGCATATCTTGTCTTCCGGAATCCATTGGCTCCATACAAAACCTTGAAATTTTGAGCTTGAATTATTGTGATGCTTTGCAAAATCTTCCTTCGGCGATATCCCAATTGTACAGTTTAAGATGTCTTAGTCTTCTTGATACAAAAATAAATCAAGTTCAGAAAGGGATTGGAAAACTGAAGTTCCTCACTGATTTACGAGGGTTTCCGGTTGGGGCAAGAATTGAAAATGCTGATGTACAAGATGGATGGAAGTTGGAAGAGTTGTCATCTTTGTCATTGCTGAGGTATCTTACGTTGGTTAAATTGGAAAGAGCGGCTTGTTATAGTACAAATACATTACTGGCGAACAAAAACCATCTAAAAGGACTAGTACTGGAGTGGACATCATATTCAGAAGATGTTAGCACCGAGGAGGTCTTTGAGCAGCTAATACCTCCAAGCAACCTGGAAACTCTACATATTATTGGATTCCTTGGTCGGCAGTACCCCAACTGGTTTGGTAACACCTGTTTGTCTTCGCTGGCACACGTGACCCTTAGAAATCTACGATGTGTGGATCTTCCACCTATTGGCCAGCTACCCAACTTGAAATTTCTAAGAATTGATGGAGCATATGCAGTTACCAAGGTTGGCCCTGAATTTGTTGGTTGCGTGAAGGGTGATCCCCTATGCAACGAATTAGTTGCTTTTCCTAAGCTTGAATGGTTAGTCCTCAAGCATTTGCCCAACTGGGAGGAGTGGTCTTTTTTTGAAGAAAAAGAAGAAGCAGAAGATGTTGATGATGAAGGGGGAGCAAATGGAGTTGCTGAGATTCGAAAGGACGACGCCCAATCTGCAAGGTTGCGTCTGTTTCTTCGTTTGGTGAGGTTGAAACTTGAAGGCTGCTTAAAGCTGAGGGCTCTACCGCGACAACTTGGAGAGGACACTGTCAGCTTGAGGAAGCTCGAATTAATTAGAACAAACAACTTGAAGGCCGTGGAGGACTTCCCACACCTCACTGAGCTCCTTCATATTGAGAAATGTGAAGGCCTGGAGAAGGTCTCCAATCTCCCTTCAGTGACAGACCTGCAAGTACGTGGTTGTCTGAACTTAAGCCGTGTAGAGGGGCTGGGCAGTTTGCAGCAGCTCGGGCTGGGCGAGGACACGCAAGAGATCTCTTCCCACTGGGTGCTTGGGCTTCAAAACCAGCACCAGCGACTTCATGGCGAAGACCTGGATGTCTACTCGTTGTCTACCATTTAGATGGCTCAAGGTATATCTGTTCACTGCATACTGCTTGGATATTTTGCATTGTCTTTGATTCTGTCGACATTGATTCATCTTCTAACAATCAATTTTCTGGCTCGGTGGATGTACCTTGTATGCCATTTTATATGCTTATGCAACAGAAATGATTAGATATATTGTGCTTGTACATATTCCAACAGAGCTTTGGTTAATAGATGTCGACACCAGCAGGGCGGAAGATTGCAGGCGGCAAGTCATTAAGTGTTGTATAATGGTGCTCTAAGTTGCTTATGTGTGTTCCTTCTCTAACTAACATGCATTGGAAACTCATATCATAGTATAAATTCTCATGATCGTCCTCTTAGAGTTGCTTAAATTCTCATGATGGTCCTCTTAGAATTTATAATATTGTCATCTCCATTAACAGATATGAGTAATAATAGTTGTTGAGGCATTGATATCTTATTCAGACAAACCATACCCCAGTTCTGTATGTGGTGCAAGACTATAAAATGGGGTTTCTTTCCGAAAAGAAGACTGCAAAATAGTAGCTGTGCTCATGCTAGATCTCAGCATATACAAAATTGTACCAACGTGTTTGTGATTTTCTTCCCCTGCTTTGCCCTCAGAAAAAACATTAACTAAGTAACACATTTCATGCGATGGATGCGTACTTCGTACATATGTGTAACCATATCAAGTGCTTGTCAATTGCCATAACTTCTTACTTATCATTTTGGTCTGTTTTGTTGGCAGTATAGGACTGACGGCGCAGTTTGCTTTAACGGGAAAAGCATCAGACGTACTACTAAGCTGGTGAATAAAGGAAGTCCCCTGTTTTCCTTTGGGCAGGTGCACTGCAAATACTGTATCGAACTTCGTTTTGTTTATTTTTGCATTTGGGCGAACTTAAGCCAAGTAGAGGGGTTGTGCAGTTTGCAGAAGCTGGGACTAGGCGAGGATGTGCAAGAGAGCTCTTCACGCTGGGTGGTTGGTCTTCAAAACCAGCACCAACAACTTCATGGTGAAGACCTGGATGTCTACACGTTGGCTACCAGATGGCAACATTTGCACAAGGTATACTATGAACACTGCATGTATATTGGTTGGACATTTTTGTTTTGTGTCTTGGATTCTGTGAACCATAATTCATATCCTCAGATCACAATTTTCTGCTTCATATTGGATAGATGCAGAAATTGTACATATTATGTCATTATGCTTGAAATTGCTTAGATCTATTGTGCTTGTACATGTTCCAAAAGAGCTTTAGTAGAGGTCCATGACTGCAGATTGCAGTTGTATAAGGTATTAAGTGTTGTATAATACTGCTCTAAGTTGCTTATGTGTGTTCCATCTCTAAACTAACAGGCGTTGGAAACTTTAGATTCTCATAATTATACTTTTAGAATTGATAACATCGGTATCTGAACATATTTTGTTTCCACATCTATCTACCTGTGTATGCACGCAACACACACTCGACATTTGTGTTCACAAATATATATATAATAGCTGCTGAGGCCTTGATCTCTTACTGAGACTCGAGACAAATAATACCCCTGTTTTGCATATGACATAGTGCAGGACTAAAAAATTGTAGCCATACTCATGGTGGACCACCACATATACTTGTAGCGAAGTTCTTGTGACTTTGACATATTTTGCCCACAGAAAAATTAACTGACGAATCAGTCTTGTGATGGAGTTTCATTATATGTTCTCCATAACCACTTACTTCTGCTTGCTTCCTAATTCGTGTTATATGGTGAACAGAATGGGGGGCATCCTAGGACTGACGGGGTCCAGTTCACTTCGACGGGCATAGGTAGGGTGAAATTTGGTCTTTTTCTTCGGGCACCTGGAATTTGGTCTTGCTTCTTTCTGAACTTGGGTCCTTTGCTGCACTGAAACCTGTCTGGTAGGGTTTGGTTCTCTGAGTGTAACAGTTGTAATTTGTTTTATTTGTTTCTGAACTTGGAGCCAGAGAGGCCTTTGCTGTACTGAACATGTGTGGCATGGTTTCCGTTTTTTTGCATTGAACCGTCGAATTCATATTCCGTGCTGCACTGACACTCATTTTGGTGATTCATTGCTCGCCCTGGAATTCTTTTTAGTATGGCTCCGACGATCCGCATTACACCATTGACCACATTGACATTGTCTCGGAGACTGGGACGAGATGATGGCAGTAGCAACTAGCAACACCGGATCTCTTTTGGTTCCTGCAAGTCTGCAACTGTGTGCTGTCTTTTTTTTTAGAAAAGGGGCATTCCCCGGCCTCTGCATCAAACTGATGCATACGGCCATCTTATTAATAAAAAAGGTCAAGGTCTCCAAAGTCAGTGAAATAAAAAGTACAAAATGCTCAGACTGAGCTAGAAAAAAAGGATAGTGCCCCACTTTCGGATGCGTAAACGTAAACAAGGCCTAGACTCCTAGCCTATTACATGACCGCCATCCAAACCGGCTGAAGATAGCCCGAGTTACCATCTCCCATCGGATAGACCCAGTAACCAAACGCTCCCTGGCATCCATCGGAGTGAGTAGCGACCACATACGGATCAAAGCAGTGGCCCTGTGAATAACCTGCAAAAAATGAACATTTGTTGATCTGTTAAAAACCAAATCATTCCTGCACTTCCAGATAGCCCATAGTAATGCACAGACACCCACACGTATATGGCTCGCTGATTCTTTCGCGACTCCATTCAACCACGTCCCAAACAGCGTGGTGATACTAGTTGGTGGAGTGATATTAAAGGCTATATGGACCGAACGCCATAAAACTTTAGCCATAGGACAGTCGAGAAAGAGGTGTTTAATAACTGTGTGGCAACAGACTGTGTGCTGTCTGTTGCCCTATATATATAAACTTAGCACTGAAGAAGTCAGTTCAGTAAAAAGGCAGTTACTAATCCATGATTCAGACAGACAAATGTCGTTCACCAGATTGACAGCAAATTACAGACCGTAACCTCTTTTGGCATCTAAGTCTACGTCTCTAGATTTAGGCTGCAACCGTAACATTTTTGTTGATGTAAACATGTACGTGTTCAACGGTAAGTCTGTGATCCCTGACTTGATGCTCATTGTTCTCTTTGCAACTGACACACAATCATTTGGTATTGCAGTCGGGTGGTGTCTCTGTCGACATGCACGAATGTTGGCGCTGTCAGCTTTGCGTCTGGCGTCGTGGTTGGCTTCGCCCTGAATAGAAGGCTGCGCCGGTGGGCTGCGAAGCTGCTCAAGAGAATTAAGGACGATAACTAGCAAGGCTAGTGCAATTAATCTCGAAATTTTGTTGGCCAGTGTGCTCTAGTTACCTCTCTAGTAACCCCAAGTTGAACCTCATGGACTGCTTGGAGTAACTGTGATGGATACAATACAACATAGTCGTTTTAAAGATGTATCGCAAATCTCTTTTTGGGGATCTTTAATCTTTATTACTGGCAATTGTGGCATGTGTATGCAGTGCAGTACATCTCTCGCTGACTGTAAATGTATGGTGCCCTTGTGCTGAGAATGGCTTTCGTTGCTGGTTGCTCAAACTGATGGGCTAATGTTGTTTGGTTAAATATCCTGACACGTGAATGAATTAATAATGGAAGCAGAGGAGGGGGCTTTATCTGCTAGTGCTGTTTGGGTGTCAAATTAATTCCAACTGAGTGCTTTGCTGTTGCTTGGCTTTCCAGTAGATGCTGTACTGGCTCAGGCAAGGCATCAGGCTCGGTCATCAAGAAAGAAAAAGTGAGCCACCTGAGTGCTATTGCTTTTGCCTTTGCTGCAATGGTGGGAAGGAAGAAATAACTAGTGGTTCCATGTCCAAGTAAACAAATTTAAGATGTGCATCATTAGCCTTCTTCTGTTCTTCACCTCCTTTCTCTCCAGCCAGCACCAAAGCCTACCTTATGTCATCTTCAATGGCAATCTGCAAATTCCCTCCCGCATCGGTCAATTTCCTCCTGCATCCATCCACGGACAGGGGACCATCCTGCGGACACGACGCGGGAGGTCGTCGTCCAACCGTCACCACATATATTTCAAACATTTTTTCAACAAACTGGATAAAATTCATGCAAACACGGCCGAGTTTCATATAACATGCCGGATTTCATACAAAGACGATGGATTTTCATTAGATTTCGAACATTTAGAAAGAAAAATTACCTGAACCTAAACCTATCCTACGGCGGCGGCGCCCGGCGTCCAAGACCTTGTCATCCTCCATCCGCCGTCTCTATGACCATCGGCAATAAGACCGATGAAGTGAAGCTGCGGTCTCTGACGTGGAAGAGTAAAACATGAGAGACGGACTCGCACACATGGGACACAAGGCCCTGTCACCTATCGTGCCCTACTCATCCCCGGAGGAGTCCGCGCCTTGTCCGTCGCCGGTGGATGTGAGGTCAACCATGGAAATGGTGGCGCCGTGCTGTCGCCATCACATTGGGACACAAGATGGTTCGTCGGCGGCGCGTAGCTGGCGTTGTTCTCCTCTATGACCGCCTAGAGCGGCGCCTCGGCGAAGACCACCGCTTCCTGGTGAGCGACGTCTTGAGTATGAACGGCATTGTAGATGGCATGCTGCTTCGCGATGAAATTGGTGTTCGTCGCGTTTACGGCCGCCTTGGCCTCCAAGCTCGCACGCTCGCCGTAGATCTGGCCCCCGACCAGCCAGTGCTGCTCCAGGAGGTACATGTTGTACCGCTATTCCTCCTGCGCCTACTGGAACACCGATAAATGCGCCGATGCAGGCTGCACCTCCGCCATGGCGGCGTTGTAGTGCGCCCGCGCCTGCTCCATGGTGAGGCCGATGTGCACAGGAGGCACGAGAGTCGGGGTGATGTCGGCGGAGCCCGTCTCCATCGTGGTGTCATCCTCATCATCGGGGATCTCGGGCGAGTTGGCCAGCAAGCCGACCTCGATCCGCCTGACACGGCAGCTCTGCCAGGTCACGGCTAGGGTGGACATTGTTTGAACTCCGCCCACAGGATCAGTCACATCAACACACGATGAACACGCGCACACAAAACTAATAGCCAAGGGCCTTTGTCATGCCCTTTGTTTTTCCTCTTTATTTTATAACTTACTCCACGGTGTTACAAATCTCGTGGCCATTGTCACGTGTGTATACACGCCTGGCCAGAGAAACCTAAATCGACTTAGACAATATATTGGTACTTGGACATGACATCAACTCCTTGATGAACACGCGAATCAATCTGTGGTTGAATAGTTTGGAGGAAAGTGAGATGCCCAACCCACCAGGGTTCAAGCCCCGGTGCTCGCATTTATTTCTAAATTTATTTCAGGATTTCCAGCGATATGCTTTCAGCGGGAGGAGACATTCCCGTTGACTACGAGGCGCCTATGGTGACTTCGTAAAATCTCAAGATTATATGCTGGCTCAGTCACTCGGTGATGCTCATAGGGGTAGGATGCGCATGTACGCGTTCATAGGAGTCAGTGTATACGCGTATATATAAGCGCTTGTTTTCTCCGTACTGTATTAAGAAAAACTCTTTGATGGACTTGTACTCAACTAAAAGCAACTCTAGCAGACCCCGCATTCCGCCCCGGCCCGCAAAATAACCGCCAAATTGCGGGTCAGGGCGGGAAAACCTGCCCGATCAGACCCCGCATCCCGCCCCGGTCCACAAATATTTTTGCGGGGCGCGGCAAATCTTCTCCCCCAACCTCTATCTTCACGGGCTGGGAGGCCGACCCGAGCTCAACCCTTATCCACAACGAGATTTGGCGGGAGGGACATTTCCGCGCGCGCTTTCCCGCTCCCCACCCTCCGCCACCGTTGCCCCGCCTCCGCATGTTCCGATGCTTCCTCCCCGGTCGTCCCTCGCCGCCATGGACGGCCCCATGCTGTCCCCCGTCACCATCGAGGTCGCGCACGCTCCTTCCTCTCGGGCGGATCTCGTCGCCGGCCATGTTGGCCCCGCCGCCACCGCCCAAGCAAACGTCGCGCCTGCCCGCAAGCAGCAGGGCAACGTGGTCGTGCAGGGCGGGAATCCGGCTGCCCCCGCTGCGATGGCCCACGCTCCGGGCGCCAACACGGCAGCGCGATCCCGTCCGGCGACGGAGAAGGTCGGCAAGGTCGCGGGCGTAAAGCGGAGGAAGATTCCGTCTACAAAGAAGCTACCTTCTTCATCCTCTCACTCCACCCCCCGCAAGGAGGTGTATCACCGAAGTCCTTGTAGCTTGCTACGACTTGGTGGCACTCGCTGATGACCGACACGTGCATTGCTGGGTCATGTATGCCTGTCCCTGTACGTTTGTGCCACCTTGGTTCTATGACTACTCATGTTGGCCCGGGTTCTCTGCCATAAGGATACTAGCGACATAATCATATACTTAGCATTTTTTCCTCCAAAATGACTCAATATGCTTAGCTAGCTCAAAAATGACATAATAAGCTTAATTAGCTCCAAAATGACATATTTAACCTAGGATAGCTCTAAAATGACCTATACTTAGCATTTTTTCCTCCAAAATGACTTAATATGCTTAGCTAGCTTAAAAATTACATAATAAGCTTAATTAGCTCCAAAATGACCTATTTAACCTAGGATAGCTCTAAAATGACCTATACTTAGCATTTTTTCCCTCCCAAATGACTTAATATGCGTAGCTAGCTTAAAAATGACCTATTTAACCTATGATTGCTCTAAAATGACCTATACTTAGGATCTTCTCCTCCAAAATGACTTAATATGCTTAAGAAATGACATAGTTTAGCTCCTAAATGACTTCACATGCTTAGCTAGATCCAAAATGACATAATAATCTTACTTAGCTCTAAAATGACATATTTAACCTAGGCTAGCTCTAAAATGACCTATACTTAGCATTTTTTCCTCCTAAATGACTCAATATGCTTAGCTAGCTCAATAATTACATAATAAGCTGAATTAGCTCCAAAATGACCTATTTAACTTAGGATAGCTCTAAAATGACCTATACTTAGCATTTTTTCCTCCAAAATCACTTAATATGCTTAGCTAGCTTAAAAATGACCTATTTATCCTAGGATAGCTCTAAAATGACCTATACTTAGTATCTTTTCCTCCAAAATGACTTAATATGCTTAGCTAACTCTAAAATGACATAATATGCTTAAGAAATGACATATTTTAGGTCCTGAATGACTTCATATGCTTAGCTAGCTCCAAAATGACATAATAACCTTACTTAGCTCCAAAATGACCTATTTAACCTAGGCTAGCTCTAAAATGACCTATGCTTAGCATTTTTTCCTCCTAAATGAGTCAATATGCTTAGCTAGCTCAAAAATAACATAATAAGCTTGATTAGCTCCAAAATGACTTATTTAACCTAGGATAGCTCTAAAATGACCTATACTTAGCATTTTTTCCTCCAAAAGGACTTAATATGCTTAGCTAGCTTAAAAATGACCTATTTAACCTAGGATAGCTCTAAAATGACCTATACTTAACATCTTTGCCTCCAAAGTCACTTAATATGCTTAACTGGCTCTAAAATGACATAATATGCTTAAGAAATGTCATATTTTAGCTCCTAAATGACTTCATATGCTTAGCTACCTCCAAAATGACATAATGACCTTACTTAGCTCCAAAATGACATATTTTACAGATATAAGTTGCATCATAATAATCTTCACATTTGAGTTGCATCATAATAATCTTCTTCTTCTAGTCTTCTTCTTCTAACTTTCTTCTTTCCAATTTTACAGATTTGCTTAAGATCACGGAAGCTTGGGTTGATGGAGTGCTTGTATTTAGTTTTTGTTTTGACCTTGTGAAACTTGCTACCTATGGATGAAACTGTGTAATATTGATGAAACTATGTATATGTACGGATGAAACTTGCTACTATTGGTAACATGTGTTGGATATATATATATATGTGTTCATGACTATTGGTAATATGTGTTGAATATGCTATATTGGTCATATAAATATATTTGTGTTTGATTTTCTTTGAAAATGAATTGATATAAGAAAAACAAAATTAAATGGGGTAATATAGACACTTTGCCATCTGCTCGCAGATGGCAAAGAGCTTTGCCATCAGCTGGCAGATGGCAAAGAGGCCATGTGTCATCCAGAGGTAAAATTTGGGCTGGCCTATTTGGGCTCTTTGCCATCTGCCAGCAGATGGCAAAGCTCTTTGCCATCAGCCAGCAGATGGCAAAGTATGCAGCCTTTGCCATCTGCTGGCAGATGGCAAAGTATGATGTTATCCTTCTAACGGGGCTAACCCCGTTAAGAGGCTTTGCCATCTGCCAGCTGATGGCAAAGGCACAGGCTCTTTGCCATCAGCCAGCAGATGGCAAAGAAGCCTTTGCCCACTTGATTTCAGACAAACTATTTGCCATCTACTGGCTGATGGCAAAGCCTTTGCCATCCGCCGACCATGCCTTTGCCATCTGCCATGGCAGATGGCAAAGTGCCAGATTCCAGTAGTGCTTCTTCTCTTCCCCTTCCTTTCCTACTCCTAGTAGGAATAGGAAAGGGGATTCCTATTCCTACTAGGAGTAGGAATCCTACTCCCTTGGCGCGCCCTAGCCTGGCCGCACCTCCCCCCTTGCTCCTTTATATACGTGGGCAGGGGGCACCCAAAGAGACAGAAGAAACATTGTTCTAGCCGTGTGCGGTGCCCCCCTCCACAGAAACACACCTCGGTCCTACTGTTGCAGTGCTTAGGCGAAGCCCTGCGCCGGTAACTTCATCATATCCGTCACCACGCCGTCGTGTTGACGAAACTCTCCCGTGAAGCTCAACTGGATCAAGAGCTCGTGGGACGTCATCAAGTTGAACGTGTGCTGAACGCGGAGGTGTCGTACGTTCGGTGCTTGATCGGTTGGATCGCGAAGAAGTTCGACTACATCAACCGCGTCACTAGACGCTTCCGCTTTCGGTCTATGAGGGTACGTAGACACACTCTCCCCTCTCGTTTCTATGCATCTGGTAGATATATCTTGCGTGATCGTAGGAAAATTTTTAAATACTACGTTCCCCAACTGTGGCATTATGAGCCAGGTATATGCGTAGATGATATGCACGGGTAGAACACAAGTGAGTTGTGGACGATACTAGTCATACTGCTTACCAGCATGTCATACTTTGGTTCGGCGGTATTGTGAGATGAAGCGGCCCGGACCGACATTACGCGTACGCTTACACGAGACTGGTTTCACCGTTATGAGCACTCGTTGCTTAAAGGTGACTGGCGGATGTCTATCTCTCTCAGTTTAGCTGAATCAAGTGTGACTACGCCTGGTCCTTGTGAAGGTTAAAGCATCACATACTTGACAAAAAATCGTTGTGGTTTTTGTATGAGTAGGTAAGAACGGTTCTTGCTAAGCCCGTAGCAGCCACGTAAAACTTGCAACAACAAAGTAGAGGACGTCTAACTTGTTTTTGCAGGGCATGTTGTGATGTGATATGGTCAAGACATGATGAGTTGTACGTTATTGTATGAGATGATCATGTTTTGTAAAGTTATCGGCAACTGGCAGGAGCCATATGGTTGTCTCTTTATTGTATGAAATACAGTCGCCATGTAATTTCTTTACTTTATCACAAAGCTGTAGCGATAGTCGTAGAAGCAATAGTTGGCAAGACGACAACAATGCTACGATGGAGATCAAGGTGTTGCGCCGATGACGAAGGTGATCATGACGGTGCTTTGGAGATGGAGATCAAAAGCACAAGATGATGATGGCCATATGATGTTTATCTTATTATGCTTCTTATTTTTCTTAGTACGGCGGTAGCATTATAAGATGATCCCTTACAAAATTTCAAGGTATAAGTGTTCTCCTAGAGTATGCGCCGCTCCGAAAGTTCATCGTGCCGAGACACCACGTGATGATCGGGTGTGATAAGCTCTACGTTCACATACAACGGGTGTAAGCCAGTTTTGCACACGCAGAATACTCGGGTTAAACTTCACAAGCCTAGCATATGCAGATATGGCCTCGGAACACTGGAGACCGAAAGGTAGAACATGAATCATATAGTAGATATGATCAACATAAGATGTTCACCATTGAAAACTACTCCATCTCACGTGATGATCGTACATGGTTTAGTTTATTTGGATCACGTGATCATTTAGATGACCAGAGGGATGTCTATCTAAGTGGGAGTTCTTTAAGTAATATGATTAATTGAACTTTAATTTATCATGAACTTAGTCCTGATAATTATTTGCATATCTATGTTGTTGTAGATCAATGGCCCGTGCTACCGTTCCTTGAATTTTAATGAATTCCTAGAGAAAGCTAAGTTGAAAGATGATGGTAGCAATTACACGGACTGGGTCCGTAACTTGAGGATTATCCTCATTGCTGCACAGAAGAATTATTTCCTTGAAGCACCGCTAGGTGACAAGCCCCCTCCCGCTAATGTAGACGCTTTGAAGGTCTGGCAAACGCGGTCTGATGACTACACGATAGTTCAGTGTGCCATTCTTTATGGCTTAGAACCGGGACTTCAATGACGTTTTGAACGTCATGGAGCATATGAGATGTTCCAGGAGTTGAAGTTAATATTTCAAGCAAATGCCCGGATTGAGAAATATGAGATTTCCAATAAGTTCTATAGCTGCAAAATGGAGGAGAATAGTTCTATCAGTGAACACTTGCTCAGAATGTCTGGGTACTACAATCATATGACTCAACATGGTTGCAAAGTTGATGAAGATAGTGTTATTGATAGAGTTCTTCAATCACTGCCACCAAGCTATAAAGGCTTCGTGATGAACTATAATATGCAAGGGATGCAAAAGACAATTCCCGAGCTCTTCGCTATGCTCAAGGCTGCGGAGGTAGAAATCAAAAAGGAGCATCAAGTGTTGATGGTTAACAAGACCACTAGTTTCAAGAAAAAGGGCAAGGTAAATAAGGGGAACTTCAGGAAGACTAGCAAGACAGTTGCTACTCCCGCGAAGAAACCCAAGTCTGGAGCCAAGCCTCAAACTGAGTGCTTCTACTGCAAAGGGACTGGACACTGGAAGCGGAACTGCCCCAAGTATTTGGTGGATAAGAAGGATGGCAAGGTGAACAAAGTTATATGTGATATACATGTTATTGATGTGTACCTTACTAATGCTCGTAGTAGTACCTGGGTATTTGATACATGTTCGGTTGCTAATATTTGTAACTCGAAATAGGAACTATGGATTAAACGAAGATTGGCTAAGGACGAGGTGACGATGCGCGTGGGAAATGGTTCCAAAGTTGATGTCATCGCCGTCGGCATGCTACCTCTACATTGTAGTGATACACATATTCATAATATTGAAGCCAAAAGATGCAAGGTTAATAATGATAGTGCAACCTATTTGTGGCACTGCCGTTTAGGTCATATTGGTGTAAAGCGCATGAAGAAACTCCATAGTGATGGACTTTTGGAATCACTTGATTATGAATCACTTGGTGCTTGCGAGCCATGCCTCATGGGCAAGATGACTAAAACTCCGTTCTCCGGAACAATGGAGCGAGCAACAGATTTGTTGGAAATCATACATACTGATGTATGTGGACCGATGAGTGTTGAAGCTCGCGGCGGGTATCGTTATTTTCTGACCTTCACTGATGATTTGAGCAGATATGGGTATATCTACTTGATGAAGCACAAGTCTGAAACATTTGAAAAGTTCAAAGAATTTCAGAGTGAAGTAGAAAATCATCGTAACAAGAAAATAAAGTTTCTACGATCGGATCGTGGAGGTGAATATTTGAGTTACGAGTTTGGTCTTCATTTGAAATAATGTGGAATAGTTTCACAACTCACGCCACCCGGAACACCACAACGTAATGGTGTGTCCGAACGTCGTAACCGTACTTTATTAGATATGGTACGGTCTATGATGTCTCTTACCGATTTACCACTATCGTTTTGGGGTTATGCTTTAGAGACAGCTGCATTCACGTTAAATAGGGCACCATCTAAATCCGTTGAGACGACGCCTTATGAACTGGGGTTTGGCAAGAAACCAAATTTGTTGTTTCTTAAAGTTTGGGGCTGCGATGCTTATGTGAAAAAGCTTCAACCTGATAAGCTCGATCCCAAGTCCGAGAAATGTGTCTTCATAGGATACCCAAAAGAGACTGTTGGGTACACCATCTATCACAGATCCAAAGGCAAGATATTCGTTGCTAAGAATGGATCCTTTCTAGAGAAGGAGTTTCTCTCGAAAGAAGTGAGTGGGAGGAAAGTAGAACTTGATGAGGTAATTGTACCTTCTCCCAAATTGGAAAGTAGTACATCACAGAAACTAGTTCCAGTGATTCCTACACCGATTAGTGAGGAAGCTAATGATGATGATCATGAAACTTCAGATCAAGTTTCTATTGAACTTCGTAGATCAACCAGAGTACGTTCCGTACCAGAGTGGTACGGCAACCCAGTTCTGGAAGTCATGTTACTAGACCATGATGAACCTACGAACTATGAGGAAGCGATGATGAGCCTAGATTCCGCAAGATGGCCTGAGGCCATGAAATCTGAGATGGGATCCATGTATGAGAACAAAGTATGGACTTTGGTTGACTTGCCCGATGATCGGCAAGCCATCGAAAATAAATGGATCTTCAAGAAGAAGACCGACGGTAATGTTACTGTTTACAAAGCTCGACTTGTTGCGAAAGGTTTTCGACAAGTTCAAGGAGTTGACTACGAAGAGACTTTCTCACCCATAGCGATGCTTAAGTCTGTCCGAATCATGTTAGCAATTGCCGCATTTTATGATTATGAAATCTGGCAAATGGATGTCAAAACTGCATTCCTGAATGGATATCTCAAAGAAGTGTTGTATATGATGCAACCACAAGGTTTTGTAGATCCTAAAGGTGCTAACAAAGTGTGCAAGCTCCAACGATCCATCTATGGACTGGTCCAAGCATCTCGGAGTTGGAATATACGCTTTGATGAGGTGATCAAAGCATATGGTTTTATACAGACTTTTGGAGAAGCCTGTATTTACAAGAAAGTGAGTGGGAGCTCTGTAGCATTTCTGATATTATATGTGGATGACATATTGTTGATTGGATATGATATAGAATTTCTGGATAGCATAAAAGGATACTTGAATAAGAATTTTTCAATGAAAGACCTCGGTGAAGCTGCTTACATATTAGGCATCAAGATCTATAGAGATAGATCAAGACGCTTAATTGGACTTTCACAAAGCACATACCTTGATAAAGTTTTGAAGAAGTTCAAAATGGATCAGTCAAAGAAAGGGTTCTTGCCTATGTTACAAGGTGTGAAGTTGAGTAAGACTCAATGCCCGACCACTGCAGAAGATAGAGAGAAAATGAAAGTCATTCCCTATGCCTCAGCCATAGGATCTATCATGTATGCAATGCTGTGTACCAGACCTGATGTGTGTCTTGCTATAAGTCTAGCAGGGAGGTACCAAAGTAATCCAGGAGTGGATCACTGGACAGCAGTCAAGAACATCCTGAAGTACCTGAGAAGGACATAGGA
Organism: Secale cereale; assembly: GCA_902687465.1. Taxonomy (NCBI): domain Eukaryota; kingdom Viridiplantae; phylum Streptophyta; class Magnoliopsida; order Poales; family Poaceae; genus Secale; species Secale cereale. The sequence continues at coordinate 62,487,959 of LR738711.1, forward strand.
TATGTTTCTCGTGTATGGAGGTGACAAAGAGCTCGTCATAAATGGTTACGTCGATTCAAGCTTTGACACTGATCCGGATGACTCTAAGTCACAAACCGGATATATATTTTTATTAAATGGTGGAGCTGTCAGTTGGTGCAATTCCAAGCAGAGCGTCGTGGTGGGATCTACGTGTGAAGCGGAATACATAGCTGCTTCGGAAGCAGCAAATGAAGGAGTCTGGATGAAGGAGTTCATATCCGATCTAGGTGTGATACCTAGTGCATCGGGTCCAATGAAAATCTTTTGTGACAACACTGGAGCAATAGCGTTGGCGAAGGAATCCAGGTTTCACAAAAGAACAAAGCACATCAAAAGATGCTTCAATTCCATCCGCGATCTAGTCAAGGAGGGAGACATAGAAATTTGCAAGATACATACGGATCTGAATGTTGCAGACCCGTTGACCTAGCCTCTTCCACGAGCAAAACATGATCAGCACCAAGACTCCATGGGTGTTAGGATCATTACTTTGTAATCTACATTATTGACTCTAGTTCAAGTGGGAGACTGAAGGAAATATGCCCTAGAGGCAATAATAAAGATGTTATTTGTATTTCCTTATATCATGATAAATGTCTTTTATTCATGCTAGAATTGTATTAACGGGAAACTTAGTACATGTGTGAATACATAGACAAAACAGAGTGTCCCTAGTATGCCTCTACTAGACTAGCTCATTGATCAAAGATAATTATGTTTCCTAGCCATAGACATGAGTTGTCATTTGATCAACGGGATCACATCATTAGGAGAATGATGTGATGGACAAGACCCATCTGTTAGCTTAGCACTATGATCGTTTAGTTTTACTGTTTTTGCTTTCTTCATGACTTATACATGTTCCTATAACTATGAGATTATGCAACTCCCGTATACTGGAGGAACACCTTGTGTGCTATCAAACGTCACAACGTAACTGCGTGATTATAAAAATGATCTACAGGTGTCTCTGAAGGTGCTCGTGGTGTTGGCATAGATCAAGAATAGGATTTGTCACTCCGAGTGCCGGAGAAGTATCTCTGGGCCCTCTCGGTAATACACATCATAATAAGCCTTGCAAGCAAATGACTAATGAGTTAGTCACGGTATGATGTATTACGGAACGAGTAAAGAGACTTGCCGGTAATGAGATTGAACTAGGTATTGAGATACCGACGATTGAATCCCGGGCAAGTAACATACCGATGACAAAGGGAACAACGTATGTTGTTATGCGGTTTGACCGATAAGGATCTTCGTAGAATATGTAGGAGCCAATATGAGCATCCAGGTTCCGCTATTGGTTATTGACCGGAGATGAGTCTTGGTCATGTCTACATAGTTCTCGAACCCGTATGGTCCGCGCGCTTAACGTTTGATGACGATCAGTATTATGTGTTTATGACTTTTGATGTACCGAAGGTAGTTCGGAGTCCTGGATGAGATCACAAACATGACGAGGAGTCTCGGAATGTCCGAGACGTAAATATTGATATATTGTACGACTATATTCGGACACCGGAAGTGTTCCAGAAAAGTTTCGGATTTAACCGGAGCGCCGGAGGGGGTTACCGGAACCCCCTCCCCCCCCACCGAGGGAGTATGGGCCATAGTGGGCCATTGAGGGAAAGAGAGAGGCATCCCATAGGGCTGGCCGCACCCTCCCCCTAGGGTTCCTAGTTGGACTAGGAAAAGGGGGGAGTAGAAGATAAAGGGTCATCAGACCCGGTTCATTTGGGCCTTTAGCCCCGGTTCCAGAACCGGGACAAGAGGGTCGGTACTAATGCTCTGACCCTTTAGTCCCGGGTCAATCCAGAACCGGGGCAGAAGGGTGTCCACGTGGCCTGTGCGCCGAGCCCAGGCAGGAGGGGCTTTAGTCCCGGTTGATGGTACCAACCGGGACCAAAAGGCATCCACGCGTCAGCATTTCTGTGGCTATGGTTTTTATTTTATTTTTTGAAAGGGGAGGGGGGGTTGGAGGTTTTGGGGGTTAATTTAGGTGTTTCATATTGTGTTATCTAGCTAATTAATAGAGAGAAGTGTCCTCTCTTATGTCCGTGCTTGCTACGTACTACACATATGTATAGAGATGACTAGACACGGTAGCTAGCTAGCTAGCTAGTAAAGCAAACGAAGGAAACAGAAGATCGTATAATCAACATATATATATATATATGCATACAGAGAGAAGTAATATCGACCACCTCTCCTTCTCCGAGAGATTCGTCGAACAACAAGTTCTCGTATATCTATCCGACACTATCGGGCACATATATACAATAATTATCTCTTACAAATATAATCTCCTATCATATGGATGCATGGTCCACATAGTATTCTCCGTCTTCAGCGATCACGTGTTCAAGGAAGAATGCCGCCAATTCCTCTTGAATTGCTCGCAGACGATCTGGTGTTAGGAGTTCATCCCGCATCCGAAACATCTAATTTGAAGTAGGGGGTCAATACATGAAATGATGCTATAAATTTGTGAATATTATTGATTGCTTACGCACTTCAAATTGTTCTTCAGTGTAGCCCCGCTCACAGGTCGTGTGGCGGATGGACTCGCAAATGTAGTATCCACAGTAATCATTCCCGGGTTCCTGCCACAACCACTTTACAAGAAATAGAGGTCAATCAAACTGATAAGCAAGAATGCCAAATTGGTATTGATGAAACTAGCGCTTGAATCAAGATATAGGAGATGCGCGCGCGGAACATGCTACTATATAGTACTTACTTTCGGGTATCTAAATTGTAGCTTCTTCGGCAGTCCGGGAGCTTTTTTGGTGAATTTTCTCCAAACCCTACCAGACAAAGAAAACAATTAGTTGATATCAGAAATGAAGTTGCTGATATATATGCATGGTGGATAATATTGATCGATTTAACTTACCTGACGAGCATTTGAGTCATGTCCGCATACTCCTCGGGATCTTTACGTTTAGAGTCCAAGACAGTTACTACTCCCTTCTCAAGCTTAATCTCTAAGAGAATATAGTGGAAGCTGCGCACGAATGCATGAACTCATTAATTACATCACTATAACCTTGACTGATATATAAGGGAAACCAAATATGCACAAGACAGTAACACTCACTTGAAGTTGTAAGGAAAGAGTATTATATCTTTGTTTTCATTTACCACCAACGATTGTAGCAAGTTGGTCTCGGTATCGTCGGGATGCAATTTAACCTCGGTTGCATCTATGAGGTATGTGTTAATAAACCCAATATCACCTACTTGTCTTTTCTTCAATTCGACGATCTTCAATCTGCATAATATAGTGAGGATAATTATAAATACATGCAATGAAGATCAGCTATATAGAGAGACTTAATGACAGAAGTAGTACTACTTACAGACAGTAGCAGGTGACCGTTGTTTTATCGAGGGCCAATTGATTGAAAAACTGATAGAACTCCTCAAATGGAACATGCAACAGGTCAATTCCAACGAGGTCATGCTCCGGTTTAACTCTCAAATACAAGTTATCCTTCCCCCCAGACTCTCTGCAGATTTTCAAGTACCAATCATGCAATCTTCGCATATTCGTTGATAGACATCTTTCATTTTTGACGAGAGGCTTTTTGTACTCGTATCTTTCTATCTGCACTTCCAAGAAATCATAGTGTACATCGTCGGATGCGTAATCTGCAAGATTGGTATAACCGGGCACCATCCTCGGATCATTAGCGACCATGTCGCTAGACACCTTGAGCGGGGGGCACGATTGGTCCGCTTGTTCGCCGAGCTGGGCAATTTGTTTCCCAGCTCGTCCTTCTGCTAACCTCTGATCACTTTTAGTACTTCCCGACCGCTTCGCTGCTTGATATGACTTTTGAATCATGCGGTCATAGTTGTCCTGTGGCTTACTTTTCGCTGGTTGCTTCAGGGAAGCAAGAGTGTGCTTTGCTTTCACCGCATCTATCTTCTCCTCCGGAGGTGGATGTCTCTGTGCTTTCAACCCTTCAAAAAAGTCCTTCACTTCGCCTTGAGCGATCTTCGTGTTTTCCTCGTCGGACCTCTTGTACGGTAACTTCTCTAGAGGCGTGAGAGAAGGACCGAATCTGCATCGCCTCCCGCCTCTGGCTGTACTGCTAGACGTCGCCGGACCAGTCGAAGCGGCTGTCTTTTTTCCTTGCTTACTAGCCGGAGCAGGAGCAGCCGGAACGGCGGCAGGTCTCTTCCGCCCTTGCTGACTAGGCGGAGAAGGAGGAGCAGGCTGGCTGCTCGGGCGCGCCGGCGGCGAAGGCGGAGTGCGGCCACGCGCCGGCGGCGAAGGAGGCGGAGTGCCGCCACGCGCCGGAGAAGGAGCCGGAGTGCCCTGATGGTCACTCGCCGGAGGAAGAGGCGGTGGAGGAGGCGGAGTGCCCTGACTCGCCGGAGGAGGAGGAGGAGGCGGAGGCGTCCAGTTGAGAATGTTGATGAGGTCCTTCCGCCATAGGCATGGAGTCTTCAGTGAAGAACCCAGCCGAGTCTCCCCTTCACCGGTAGGGTGGTCAAGCTGGAGCTCCTCAAATCCCTCCGTTATTTCGTCGACCATCACCCTAGCATATCCTTCTGGAATCGGCCGGCAGTGAAAAGTGTCGCTGGGTCTAGAAGGATAAACAGAGCCAGCAGCCGCCTTGACCTTCAGATTCATCCACTGCGCCATAAGGTGGCAATTTTGTGCCTGCGTGATAGCATCCACGGGATTCCTGGTAGTAGCCGTCAAGACAGGCTCTGGCTGAAGCAGCTCGGTGGAAACCACGCTGCTTCTCCGCTGAGATGGCGGGGTAGCTTCGGGGGAAGCTTCGGCAATTCTTTTGTCCCGATTTGCTTCCCGTTCCTCTATCGCTTGTATTCTGGCCCGCAGCGCCTGGATTTCGGTCAGCTCCATTTTCTTCCTCCTGTCGTGGCATTTGTAGCCTCCTGCGTCCGGAAACCCAGCACGCCACGGAAGGGAGCCTGGCGTGCCTCGTGTCTGTCCAGGGTGCTCAGGATTCCCGAGGGCCATTGTCAGCTCGTCGTTCTCTCTGTCGGGGAAGAACGTCCCTTCATGCGCTGCTTTGATATACTGCCGCATCTTCCTGAGTGGTGTTTCCAATTGCTTGTCCGTCCAAATGCACCACCCTGTTACAGGGTCCAAGGTTCCACCAGCCCCGAAGAACCAAGTCCGGCAACGGTCTGGCCAGTGCATTGTCTCTGGTTCGATCCCTTTCTGAAGCAGATCATTCTCAGCCTTGGCCCACTTAGGCCGGGCTATGAGGTAGCCGCCTGACCCCTTGCGATGGTGATGCTTCTTCTTCGCATCATTTATCCGGTTTGTCTCCGACATCTTCTGACTCTTTTCCGACATCTTATGGGCCACAAATGCGGGCCAGTCGTCTTTGATCTTCTCATATATGCCCACGAATTCTGGAGTCTTTTTATCTTTGACAAACGTATTCAGTTTTTTCTTCCATGCCCTGAATTGGTCTGCCATCTTCGAAAGTGCAGCAGACTTGATTAACTCCTCTTTAACTGGCTTCGCCGGATCATCCTCTCGCGGTAGGACAAAATTTGACTTCAGCTCAGTCCAAAGATCTTCTTTCTGCATATCAGTGACATAAGTCACCTGAGCGTCGTTTGCAGCCGGCTTTAACCATCGATGGATGCTGATCGGGATCTTGTCCCTAACCAGAACCCCGCACTGATTAACAAATGTGTTCTTTGTCCGGATGGGTGCAATCGGCTCGCCGGAGCGCGAGACTTCTGAGATCTCAAACTTTTCATCCGGCCTCAACTTTTTCTTCGCTCCTCGTCTCTTTACCGAAGATTTGCTCGATCCGGAGGGCTAGAAAAAGGAACAAAGACGAGAGTTAATGAATGCATCAATTAACTAGTCAGCACATGCTTAACTAACATATATACCTCCTGGCCGGACTCGGTTCGGTCACCGGAGCCATCATCACGGTCTCCTTCTTGCACCGGCATTGGGTCACCGGAGCCGTCCTCATGGTCTACTTCTTCCATGTGCATTGGGTCACCGGATCCATCAATATCATAGCCTAGATCTTCCAGCTGCAGCTCTTTTTCGACCTGGTCATCAGTGTCGTTGAGAAACGACAAGACGGCATTTTGTCCGTCTGCGATTAGGTCCATCAACATCGCTTCTTGTGCTAGGTCTCGGGTGTTGTGGTCCATTGTTTCTACAAATATTTACAACATGCCAATTATTATTCAAACATGACAGATGGATATATTAATGGCAAACGTAGAACTAGCTTCGACCCTCGACTGCTCGGCGATCCACAAACCCTAGACCCCCTCATGTCACATTTTGTCTAGTGTCAAAGGATTCAACAAAATCAATACTTCATCATTAGGCGAAAGTAACAGTAGCATGATGGTACGAAGCTCTCCAAAGTGGTTTTGGAACGGAGTCCCGGATAGGATAATTAACAAAAGACGGATTATCCTATCAGGAACTCCGTTCCAAAACAACTTTGCATAACTTCGTACCAACATGCCCCGGTTACTTCTGGCAAATGATGAAGTCATGGAATTCTTCAATACTTTGACACTAGCTAGGCAACCTCTCGACCCCCCGACTTCTCGGCGATCCACAACCCTAGACCCCCTCATGTCACATTTTGTCTAGTGTCAAAGGATTCAACAAAACCAATACTTCATCATTAGGCGAAAGTAACAGTAGCATGATGGTACGAAGCTCTCCAAAGTGGTTTTGGAACGGAGTCCCGGATAGGATAATTCGTAACAAAAGACGGATTTTCCTATCAGGAACTCCGTTCCAAAACAACTTTGCATAACTTCGTACCAACATGCCC
>LR738711.1:62497958-62544628 GCA_902687465.1 Secale cereale
CCACCAACCGGGACTAAAGATCCCTTTTCAGCAGCCCAAAGGGCGGGAAGGAGGGGCCTTTAGTCCCGGTTGGTGGCAGCAACCGGGACTAAAGGGGGGTATTAGTCCCGGTTTCAGCCACCAACCGGGACCAGAGGCCTTGTGCTGGCGCGGGTGCGGTGGGATGTTTAGTCCCACCTCACTAGCTGAGGGAGCTCGAGAGTGGTTTATAAGGGCTGCTGCTCCCACCCTCTCGAGCTCCTCTCAAATGCAGGCTTCTGGGCCTAACTCTGCGCGCTGCCCTGTGAGCTTGCTGGGCCTTATAGTACAGGTGGATCCTGTGCTATAGGCCTTGCAGGCTCACTGGGCAGCGCCCAGGCCTTGCAGGCTCACTGGGCAGCGGCCAATTTTTTTTTCCTTTTTTGCTTTATTTATTTCTAAGTTGTTTTTTGCTGTATTTAGAGTTTCTTTGTGAATATTATTGCTTTAGGTAAAACCAATTACAAACTTTCTGTTAGTGCAAGTAGTATTCAAATTTGAATAGTTTAAATTTGAAATTATTTATTTTCTTTCTTGCTTTATTTATTTTATTTTGTTTCTACTTACAACAAAATACTTATTGTTGCTATTTTTTTTCAAGTTTTTTTGTTTTGTTTTCTGCATTATTTATTTTCTTTTGTTATTTGCTTTATTTTTTTAATTTTTTCTGGTAAAACCAATTACAAACTTTCTCTGTTAGTGCAAGTAGTATTGAAATTTGAATAGTACAAACGGACAATGGCATCATACTCATTTGTTACAAAGTTGGCATGGTATCATCATAATAGTTGCGGAAAAAAGTCTTCACTTTTTCTTCGCTTGTGTCATTTGCTTATTGCGCCGTAACCATGGATAATCTTCATCGTTTATCAGGATGCTTGGGTCAGCCTTGACTTTGAAGGGAGGAATTTCATGAAACTTTTCATAATCTTCAGACATGTCTGTCTTGCCCTCCACTCCCAGGATGTCCCTTTTTCCCGAAAGAACTATGTGGCGCTTTGGCTCATCGTATGATGTATTCGCTTCCTTATCTTTTCTTTTTCTCGGTCTGGTAGACATGTCCTTCACATGGATAACCTGTGCCACATCATTGGCTAGGACGAACGGTTCGTCAGTGTATCCAAGATTTTTCAGATCCACTGTTGTCATTCCGTACTGTGGGTCTACCTGTACCCCGCCTCCTGACAGATTGACCCATTTGCACTTAAACAAAGGGACCTTAAAATCATGTCCGTAGTCAAGTTCCCATATGTCCACTATGTAACCATAATATGTGTCCTTTCCCCTCTCGGTTGTTGCATCAAAGCGGACACCGCTGTTTTGGTTGGTGCTCTTTTGATCTTGGACAATCGTGTAAAATGTATTCCCATTTATCTCGTATCCTTTGTAAATCAATACAGTCGAAGATGGTCCCCTGGACAACAAGTACAACTCATCACAAACAGTGTTGTCACCTCTGAGACGTGTTTCCAACCAACTGCTTAAAGTCCTGATGTGTTCACGTGTAATCCAGTCGTCGCACTGCTCCGGGTGTTTGGAGCGCAGACTGTTCTTGTGTTCATCGACATACGGGGTCACCAATGTAGAGTTCTGTAGAACTGTGTAGTGTGCTTGAGACCAAGAATATCCGTCCCTGCATATTATTGAGTCCCTTCCAAGCGTGCCATTTCCAGTCAGTCTCCCCTCGTACCGCGATTTAGGGAGACCTATCTTATTAAGGCCAGGAATGAAGTCAACACAAAACCCGATGACATCCTCTGTTTGATGGCCCATGGAGATGCTTCCTTCTGGCCTTGCGCGGTTACGGACATATTTCTTTAGGACTCCCATGAACCTCTCAAAGGGGAACATATTGTGTAGAAATACGGGCCCCAGAATGACAATCTCGTCGACTAGATGAACTAGGACGTGTGTCATGATATTGAAGAAGGATGGTGGGAACACAAGCTCGAAACTGACAAGACATTGCGCCACATCACTCCTTAGCCTTGGTACGATTTCTGGATCGATCACCTTCTGAGAGATTGCATTGAGGAATGCACATAGCTTCACAATGGCTAATCGGACGTTTTCCGGTAGAAGCCCCCTCAATGCAACCGGAAGCAGTTGCGTCATAATCACATGGCAGTCATGAGACTTTAGGTTCTGGAAATTTTTCTCTGTCATATTTATTATTCCCTTTATATTCGACGAGAAGCCAGTCGGGACCTTCATACTGAGCAGGCATTCAAAGAAGATTTCTTTCTCTTCTTTCGTAAGAGCATAGCTGGCAGGACCTTCATACTGCTTCGGAGGGATGCCGTCTTTTTCGTGCAAACGTTGCAGGTCCTCCCGTGCCTCAGCTGTATCTTTTGTCTTTCCATACACGCCCAAGAAGCCTAGCAGGTTCACGCAAAGGTTCTTCGTCACGTGCATCACGTCGATTGAAGAGCGGACCTCTAGGTCTTTCCAGTAGGGTAGGTCCCAAAATATAGATTTCTTCTTCCACATGGGTGCATGTCCATCATCGTCATTCGGAACAGCTAGTGCGCCGGGGCCCTTTCCAAAGATTACGTGTAAATCATTGACCATAGCAAGTACGTGATCACCGGTACGCATGGCGGGCTTCTTCCGGTGATCTGCCTCGCCTTTGAAATGCTTGCCTTTCTTTCGACATTGATGGTTGGTCGGAAGAAATCGACGATGGCCCAGGTACACATTCTTCCTGCACTTGTCCAGGTATATACTTTCAGTGTCATCTAAACAGTGCGTGCATGCGTGGTATCCTTTGTTTGTCTGTCCTGAAAGGTTACTGAGAGCGGGCCAATCGTTGATGGTCACGAACACAACGCCTTTAGGTCAAATTCCTCCTGTTTGTGCTCATCCCACGCACGTACACCGTTTCCATTCCACAGCTGTAAAAGTTCTTCAACTAATGGCCTTAGGTACACATCAATGTCGTTGCCGGGTTGCTTAGGGCCTTGGATGAGAACTGGCATCATAATGAACTTCCGCTTCATGCACATCCAAGGAGGAAGGTTATACATACATAGAGTCACGGGCCAGGTGCTGTGATTGCTGCTCTGCTCCCCGAAAGGATTAATGCCATCCGCGCTTAAAGCAAACCATACGTTCCTTGCGTCCTTTGCAAACTCCTCCCAGTACTTTCTCTCGTTTTTTCTCCACTGCGACCCGTCAGCGGGTGCTCTCAACTTCCCATCTTTCTTACGGTCCTCACTGTGCCATCGCATCAACTTGGCATGCTCTCTGTTTCTAAACAAACGTTTCAACCGTGGTATTATAGGAGCATACCACATCACCTTCGCAGGAACCCTCTTCCAGGCGGGCTCGCCATCAACATCACCAGGGTCATCTCGTCTGATCTTATACCGCAATGCACCGCATACCGGGCATGCGTTCAGATCCTTGTATGCACCGCGGTAGAGGATGCAGTCATTAGGGCATGCATGTATCTTCTGCACCTCCAATCCTAGAGGGCATACGACCTTCTTTGCTGCGTATGTACTGTCGGGAAATTCGTTATCCTTCGGAAGCTTCTTCTTCAATATTTTCAGTAGCTTCTCAAATCCTTTGTCAGCCACAGCATTCTCTGCCTTCCACTGCAGCAATTCCAGTACGGTACCGAGCTTTGTGTTGCCATCTTCGCAATTGGGGTACAACCCTTTTTTGTGATCCTCTAACATGCGATCGAACTTCAGCTTCTCCTTTTGACTTTCGCATTGTGTCCTTGCATCGACAATGACCCGGCAAAGATCATCATTTGGTTCCTCTTGATCTTCAGCAGCTTCACCCGTTGCAGCATCATTGGGCACATCGTCTGGTTCCTCTTGATCTTCACCAGCTCCCCCCATTGCAGCATCACCGTATTCAGGGGGCACATAGTTGTCATCGTACTCTTCTTCTTCGCCGTCTTCCATCATAACCCCTATTTCTCCGTGCCTCGTCCAAACATTATAGTGTGGCATGAAACCCTTGTAAAGCAGGTGGGAGTGAAGGATTTTCCGGTTAGAGTAAGACATCGTATTCACACATTTAGTGCATGGACAACACATAAAACCATTCAGCTTGTTTGCCTCAGCCGCATTTAGAAACTCACGCACGCCCTTAATGTACTCGGAGGTGTGTCTGTCACCGTACATCCATTGCCGGTTCATCTGCGTGCATTTATATATAATTAAGTGTGTCAAAAACCATTACAGAACATCATAAATAGATAATTAAGTGACCAAATGGATAAAAGTTCATCATCACATTAAAACCAAAGTACATACATATATAATTCTCATCTAACAACATATAGCTCTCCATACACATCGAAACTATGTAAAACATTTCAACGCGAAAACAAATGCTATCATAATCGCAACCAAGGTAACAATTGATCCAACGGCATAATGATACCAAGCCTCGGTATGAATGGCATATTTTCTAATCTTTTTAATCTTCAACCGCATTGCATCCATCTTGATCTTGTGATCATCGACGACATCCGCAACATGCAACTCCAATATCATCTTCTTGTCCACAATTTTTTTTATTTTTTCCTTCAAGAATTTGTTTTCTTCTTCAACTAAATTTAACCTCTCGACAATAGGGTCCATCTTGATCTTGTGATCATCGATAACTTCCGCAACATGCAACTCCAATTCCATCTTCTCCTCCTCCATTTTTTCCAATTTTTTCTTTAACGAAATGTTTTCCTCTTCAACTAAATTTAACCTCTCCACAAGAGGGTCAGTTGGAATTTCCGGTTCAACTACCTCCTAGACATAATAAAACATCTATGCATGTCAGGTTGGTCGGCATAACTATCATAAACACTAAAACAAATAGTTATAAATTAAAGATAATATACCACATCCGAATCGTAGACCGGACGAGGGCCCACGCGGGCGGATATCAAAACCATCGCACTATATAATAACAAGCAATAATAAACGTAAGAAAATTAGACAAATATCTATCTAAAGCAATAATAAAAGTAAGAAAAGCATGGACATAACAAGAGGCTCACCACGGTGGTGCCGGTGACGAGATCGGCGGGGGCGATCGACGGCGGCGAAGACGGGGACGGGACGTGACGGACCGCTAAACCTAGACAAATCTCGGAGAAAATAGAGCTTCGAGAGGAGAAAAGCTTAACTAGTGTGGGTCGGGCATTCCACCGAACACGTTGTGTGCATAGGAGGTGAGCTAGAGCACCACTAACCCCTCTCCCCCTCGGCCAGAAAAAAACAGAGCAGTGAGCTCTGCTCTTGAGTGAGGGGGTATATATAGGCAACTCACTGGTCCCGGTTGGTGCTACAAACCGGGACTAAAGGGGTGCCTTTGGTCCCGGTTCATAACACCAACCGGGACAAATAGTGGTGGGCCAGGAGCAAGAGCCATTGGTCCCGGTTTTTAGCTCCAACCAGGACCAATAGGTCCAGACGAACCGGGACCAATGGCCCACGTGGCCCGGCCGGCCCCCTGGGCTCACGAACCGGGTCCAGTACCCCCATTGGACCCGGTTCTAGATTGAACCGGGGCTAATGGGCTGGACCAATGCCCTGTTTTCTACTAGTGGAGGCGCCCCTCTTCTTCCTTCTTCTCTTCCCCTTCCTTTCCTACTCCTAGTAGGAATAGGAAAGGGGATTCCTATTCCTACTAGGAGTAGGAATCCTACTCCCTTGGCGCGCCCTAGCCTAGCCGCACCTCCCCCCTTGCTCCTTTATATACGGGGCAGGGGGCACCCAAAGAGACAGAAGAAACATTGTTCTAGCCGTGTGCGGTGCCCCCCTCCACAGAAACACACTTCGGTCATACCGTTGCAGTGCTTAGGCGAAGCCCTGCGCCGGTAACTTCATCATATCCGTCACCACGCCATCGTGCTGACAAAACTCTCCCGTGAAGCTCAACTGGATCAAGAGGGCGTGGGACGTCATCAAGCTGAACGTGTGCTGAACGCGGAGGTGCCGTACGTTCGGTCCTTGATCGGTTGGATCGCAAAGAAGTTCTACTACATCAACCACGTCACTAGACGCTTCCTCTTTCGGTCTACGAGGGTACGTAGACACACTCTCCCCTCTCGTTGCTATGCATCTGGTAGATAGATCTTGCGTGATCGTAGGAATTTTTTTTAAATACTACATTCCCCAACAGCTCTTGATCTTGATAACCCATAATCAAAGAATCAATGTTATGATAAGAGAGACTTTGTTGCTAGGAAGCACGACAAGGAAATAGAAGCATGGGTTCAGAAACACATGTCTTTTCCTCCTAAACCATCCAAGAAAAAAGATGAAGAGGATTTTGAGCGCTTTCCTGAAATGATTAGACCTATATTTTTGCGTATGCGTTTGACTGATATGCTTAAAACAAATCCTTATATTAAATATATGAAAGATATTATTACCAATAAAAGAAAGATACATGAAGTTGAAATTTCCACCATGCTTGCCAATTACACTTTTAAAGGTGGAATACCAAAGAAACTAGGAGATCCAGGAGTACCTACTATACCTTGCTCCATCAAAAGAAACTATGTTAAAACTGCTTTATGTGATCTTGGGGCCGGTGTTAGTGTTATGCCTCTCTCTTTATATCGTAGACTTGATTTGAATAAGTTGACACCTACTGAAATATCTTTGCAAATGGCCGATAAATCAACTGCTATACATGTCGGTATTTGTGAGGATGTGCCTGTTGTGGTTGCAAATATTACTATTCTAACGGACTTTGTTATCCTTGATATTCCCGAGGACGATAGTATGTCTATTTCCTTGGTACACCCTTTTTGAATACTGCAGGGGCCGTTATTGATTGCAACAAAGGCAATGTCACCTTTCATGTCAATGGTAATGAGCATACGGTACACTTTCCGAGGAAAAAACCTCAGGTCCACAGTATCAATTCTATTGGAAAAATTTCAACTATTACTATTGGAGGTTTTGAATTTCCTCTTCCTACTGTCGAGAAGACATATGATATTATTATTATGGGGGACATACATATCCCCATTGAGGTAACCTAGTGTTATTCGAAAATTCTCTGGTTTCATGTTATTCGGAAAGAGTTTATTAACAAGACTTGATCAACCTTGTTAATGGATTCCTTTTGATGAGCATGAGATGGGTGAATCTAGATAACACAACATTCTGTACCCTCCTTTTACTTTCTGTTAATTAGATTAAATAAAGAAAAAATATCAGTTTATTAACAAGACTTGATCACTTGAATGGATGAGGAGAGGAGAAAGGAGAAAAACAACTATAGCCAATATGGACATTAATGGCGCAATATACATACACATAGTTATGACGCACTTTGTAAAGGTGCGCCATTCTATGTCAACTTAGTAATGGCGCATATTTACAAAGTGCACCATAACTATGTGTATGACTGGATCAAACCTTGGTCAAACTTAGTAATAACGCACTTTGTATAGGTGCGCCATTACTATGTCAAACTTAGTAATGACGCACCTATACAAAGCGCGCCATTACTAACTTTGATCAAGGTTTGACCAAGTCATACACATAGTAATGGCGCACTTTGTGAAGGTATTTTTGTTCTAGATACATCCATTTCCGAGACAAGTAATTCCGAACGGAGGGAGTAGATGGCAACACTGGCACAAGGTATGAACACTGCATGTATACTGGTTGGATATTTTGTTTTATGCCTTCAATTTTCTTAACCATAATTCGTATCTTGACAACACAATTTTTTGCTTCATCATATTGGGTAGATACACAAATTGTACTCCCTCTGTAAAAGAAATATAAGAACATTTAGATCACGATCTAAACGCTCTTATATTTCTTTACGGAGGGAGTACCTGTTGTGCCGTGAGGCGTACGCAATAGAATTGGTTAGATCAATTGTGATTGTACATGTTCCGAAAGAGCCAGCTTTAGTACTAGATGACATGGCTGTAGATTGTAGTCGCTCAAGGTGTTAAGTGTTGTATAGCACTGCTCTAAGTTGCTTATGTGTGCATTGGAAACCAATACAGTTGCTTACATTCTCGAAATCTTTAGAGTTTATAAATATCTAAATCTAGTTTGTTTCTACATGTATGTACGTGTATATGCACCAAATTTGATATGCACGCAGCACATACACTCTGACATGTGCGCTTCCATAAACTGATAATACTAGTAATAGTTTATGAGGCCTTGATCTCTTAAATAGTGTCAGATCCCACTAGGGATCGACATGGATTCGAGGTTGGATCAATAACAAGAGAATGTGGCAAGTATTAAATAACAATGTATCGGTTTTTCTCATCACCATGGACCACTAGGGATCACTAGGGATCGACATGGATTTGAGGCCTTGATCTCTTTTTTTTTTTCTTTGATCTGCTTTATAAGAGGGTCTTCTCATCACCATGTATCGATTTGGCCATGTGGCTTTATATGTAAAGCGAAGCGGAAGCCTTTTTCGGTATCTCAGACAAATGATGTCCCGTTTGGCATGTGTCGTAGTGCAAGACTCCAGAAACTGTAGATTTCTTGTAATGGATGTCTTGGTCTTATGTGCTTGTCGTAAATACTTCTTCCTACGATTTGTTCCCTAATTCAAATTATATGCTGAACATAATTGTGGCAGCCTGGACTGATGCCACAGTTCGCTTCGACACGCAAAACGCACGTGACACATACTAAGCCTGTCAATGGCGAAGACGTGCAAGCACCCTGATCTACTGCAAGCTGGAGAAGCAAGCGTCACTTTTTGTTCTCTTAGGGCAAGTGCCCTGCAATGCATATGAATTCATCTTGTAATATTTGTTTTCTCTGAACTTGAGATGGAGACCTTTGCTGTACAGAAAATGTGTCCCATGATTTGTTTCATTTCTTTCTGAACTTTGGGGCCGGAGGCCTTTGCTGTACTAAACTTGTGTGGCACGGTTTGGTTCTTTGAATGTACTTAACTGATGAATTTCGTTCCGACGTGGTCGTGGTTTAATTCTTTTGAATAGAAATTATGAATTTCGTTTTGTTTGTCTCTGAACTTGGGCCGGATTGTAAATCTTAACCAATAATGGTGCACTTCATATATCCTGGTTGTTGCAGGAAGTGGTGTACAACGATGTTGCCAAACTGACAGAGCTGCAGACTGAACACGGCACGATGTACCAGTGCGGTTAAGGTCGTTGTTTTCTGAACCGTGGCAGGCGGCAGAGCTCTGGAAGAACTTCAGCGATGGGCGGAACAGTGGAAGGCGACTACGGCAGAGGGGCTCAGCTTGCTACATTTTGAAAGCAGCTGTCTCTGGTTGAAGTGTCAGGTATGAAGGGCAAGCTCTGTTCTCTGCAACTGTTCTATGGAAATATTGGATTAATTAGACTGCTTGCTGTGGTCAAAACTGAAGCGAGATGTTTTCTGTGTGTAGTAAGTATGCACGAAGGTTGGCGCCGTCAGCTTCATGCTAGGCTGAGGTAGGCTGGCAATGCTGGATGTGCAACTCATTGACGTCTAGCCAGCTGATGAAAGAATTGTCCTGTTTTTCTCTGGACAGGTGCTCTGAAAATACCATATCAGATTTCATATTGTTTTTATTTATGAACTTGAGCATGGGGCCGGAGGCCTTCACTGTATGAACCTGCATCCCTGAGTGTTAACCGTTAAATTTCGTTTCATTTCCTTTAAAATTTGCGGCCAGAGGCGTTTGCTGTACTGAACATGTCGAACCCACGGATTCTGATTTATTTCTATCTGAACTTAAGCCGGTACTTGATTGAAAGCTGATTGATATCTGTAGGTGAAATTTTGGTTTCTGTTTTCTTTTTTTGATACAAGTTTTTCAGGTTTGTTCCTCCTTAGATGAAACTGAAAATATTGATTGGCACCAGATATCATGCTTTGAAATTTTGTAGCACGCAATTGAATGTTGGGGATGAAATGGAACAAAGACAATGTGAAGGATTGGGGTCTGCATCCGCCAACCAAATCTGCAGTCGTCCGCCAAATATACTCTGTATCTGTGTTAACAAGTTAAAATATGGCCAACAGAGTAAAATATGTATGCCACATCCATGTTTTCCCTATTTGGCATTGACCCTCTTCTCTTCTGTAGATTTAGCCTGCAATCGTACAATTTGTGTTGGTGTAAACCTACACGTGTTCTACTGTAACAGACAGTCATTTGGCATTGCAGTCGGTTGGTGTCTCTGTCGACATGCACGAAGGTTGGCGGTTTGGCGCCGTCAGCTTTGTGTTTGGCGTCGTGGTTGGCTTCACCCTGAATCTGAATAGAAAGAAGGCTGAGCCGGTGGGCTGCCAATCTACTCAAGAGAATTAAGGACGATGAGTAGCTAGCTAGTGCAGTTAATCTTGAAATTTTGTTGGCAAGTGTGCTCTGGTTACTCTGTAGTAGCCCCAAGTTGAACCTCATTGACTGCTTGGATTAACTGTGATGGGTACGACATAGTCGTTCCTAAGTTGTATCACGAATCTCCTTTAGGGGATCCGTATCTCTGTACTGGCAACTGTGGCATGTGCAGATTCTGCTTTGTTTCTCTCGCTGATCGTAAATCTATGGTGCCGTTAGGTCAGCTGAAAATGATGAGCTAATGTTGTTTGGCTAAATACCCTGACACATGAATAAATAGTGGAAGCAGAGGAGGGGACCTTATCTGCTAGTGTTGTTTGTGCATCAAATTAATTCCAAATGAGTGCTTTGCTGTTGTTTGGCTTTCCAGTATGTATATGCTGCTACTGGCTCAGGCAAGGCATCAGGTTCAATCATCAAGAAAACAAAAAGTGAGCCACCTTGAGTGCTTTTGCTTTTGCTGCAATGGTTTGAAGGAAGGGATCGTTAGTTAGCCCCATGTCCAAGTAAACAAAGATGTGCATCTCCATCTCTTTTTTCTTCCAGCCAGCACCAAAGCCTTCTTCACCATCAGCCTTATGCGACTCATTCTTGCTTCAAACCAAAGAAATTCCCTGCCAAGTTTCCCTCATTCACCAATTTCCTCAATATTTTGTTCTGCTCTGTTCTTACTCTTCTTCGCACCTAGAGCAAGCTTGTCTTGGTCCGGTTGTGTTCGTCGTATGATCCTGTGGAGTTACCGGCACGTCGTATCCAGGTATGTATTTGATCTCAATGTCTACACTTCTGGATCTATATCACAGTGGGCGTTACTTGATAATCTTGTATTATCTTGATATTGCAGGTGTAGCAGGCTAGCAGCAACAAGGTTTTCACTTGGTGATTGGCTGATAATCTTCGACGGTCTATTTGATTGATTCTAGCTTGCACTCAGCCTTGCGTGATCTTAAAAGTAGCGAGATCGACTGATCATCATAGCAAACTGCTTCTTCAAGATGCATGATCACTATCTATTGATTCTTGTTATAGACGGTTTTTCCTTGCTGGAAAAGTAGTTTGTGAGGTAATGGCTTGCAATCGACTTAACTTTCATTACCACAGTCAAATATATTAGTTTTCATGATTCGTAAGCTAGCATTAGGGCTATTCATCGAGAAGATAGATCAGAAAAACAAAAACTTGGCTAAATGATTAATCCATTTGTTGTAACAGATAGAAATATAATGCAATGCGACATTTTCTGTGATTCGAATGATGTGTAAACTGGGCAAGACAAACCAATAAGTATTTTTGCATAAAAAACTATTACATTTGTAAATTTGCAAGCACGAAAAATAAATTGAAGGACTCAGTAGCAGCTCTGGAATTTAGTCCTCGTTACTGAAGTTGCTGAATCTGTATGTACGATTGATTGGGTACATAGCTTTCATTATGCAAAATCTATTCTAAATGTAAATAGCAACTAAGTAGTGATATCTTCTAGTGTATCTGTCAATCCTTATTATCTCATTTTTCAAAGCATGCTAAGATGCCTTGTGCATTCATTTTCAGCTTCTAGTTTCTGCCATTGTCAGAATCAAGTCACCATGGTGTTTATGGTGGATCTCCCTTTCTGAGTTTGTCTGATCCATGGCAGCCATACTTGAATCTTTGCTTGGATCATGTGCCAGTAAATTGCAAAATATCATTACAGATGAGGCCATACTAATCCTTGGGGTGGAAGAAGAGCTCAAACAAGTCCTGCGACGAGTAGAACTGATACAATGTTGCATATATGATGCTGAGAAAAGGAGGACAAAGGAACAAGCAGTAAACAATTGGCTTGGTCAACTGAGAGATGTTATATATGATGTTGATGAAATCCTAGATGTGGCTAGATCTAAAGGAAAGAAGCTACTTCTTGATGATCCTTCTTCATCATCAAGCAAATCAGCCGAATGTAAAGGCTTTTCAGTATCCTCTTGCTTTTGTAACATCTGGTCACGTCGTGATGTTGCTGTTCGGATTAGAAGCCTCAACGAAAAGATTGAGAACATTTCAAAGGACAAGATATTCTTAACATTCAACACTAGTATACAGTCTACTAGAAATGGTCCAACATCCAAACTCATAAGAAGCTCCAATCTTGTTGAGCCCAACCTTGTGGGAAAGGAGATCATACATTCTAGCAGGAAGTTGGTGGACTTAGTGCTTGCGCACAAGGAAAGTAAGTCCTACAAGATCGGTATTGTTGGAACAGGAGGAGTTGGTAAGACAACGCTAGCTCAAAAAATATACAACGATCATAAAGTAAAAGGAAGCTTCAAGTTGCACGCATGGATTTGTGTTTCACAAGACTACAATCAAATAACTCTTCTTAAAGAGGTTCTCCGGAATGTCGGTGTGCATCATGAGCAAGGTGAAACCATAGCAGAGCTGCAGAGGAAGCTTGCAGAAACAACCGAAGGGAAGAGTTTCTTTTTGGTTCTAGATGATGTGTGGCACTCCAATGTATGGACGGATTTATTAAGACCTGCATTACATGAAACAACTGCCGGAGTAATATTGGTAACCACACGAGATGATCAAATTACAAAGAGAATAGGTGTATACCATACCCACCAAGTTGATCTCATGTCAGTAGAGGTGGGATGGGAGCTACTTTGGAAGAGCATGAACATTGATGAAGAGAAACAAGTGGAGAATTTAAGAAACACAGGGATTGAGATTTTTCATAAATGCGGCCTCCTCCCTCTTGCAATCAAGGTTACCGCTAGTGCTTTGGCAAGCAGAGATCTAACAGAAAATGAGTGGAAAAAGTATTTGGCCAAGTGTAATTGTTCCAAGAGCATGCTCTCAGATGAAATAGAAGAAGCTCTATATGTAAGCTATGACGAGTTAACACATCGTCTGAAGCAGTGTTTCCTATATTGTGCTCTATATGCTGAAGATTCTATCATTGAACGTGATAAAGTTACCTGGTTGTGGATTGCTGAAGGCTTCATCGAGGAGCAGCAAGGCCAACTACTTGAAGACATAGCTGAAGAGTACTACTACGAGCTAATACATCGGAATCTCCTCGAGCCAAAGAGGATACTTTTTGACCAGGCTGAATGCAAAATGCATGATCTCTTAAGACAGCTTGCTTTAAATATATCAACAGAAGAATGTTTTGTTGGAGATGTTGAATTATTAAGGGGCAAAAATATGTCAAAACTGCGACGTATTAAGGTTACTAGTAACGAGTATAAATTACTGTTACCTCGCACTGATAAGGTGGAAGTTAAGGTGAGGACTTTCCTAACTGAT
Organism: Secale cereale; assembly: GCA_902687465.1. NCBI lineage: Eukaryota > Viridiplantae > Streptophyta > Magnoliopsida > Poales > Poaceae > Secale > Secale cereale. The sequence continues at coordinate 62,511,582 of LR738711.1, forward strand.
CATTGGCCATGGATTGTTGAGGATAGATTGTTGAAGAGATTTTTGCTTCTTCGTGTTTTGGTACTGAACTGCTCACTTGTACAGAGCATTCCAGACCATATAGAAAAACTGATACATCTACGTCTACTTGATCTAGATCATACTGGCATATCTTGTCTTCCAGAATCCATTGGCTCCCTACAAAACCTTCAAGTATTGAGCTTGAGAGACTGTTCTGCTCTGCACAGTCTTCCTTTGGCGTTGACCCAGTTGTGCAGTCTACGGTGTCTTGATCTTGTTGACACACAAATAACTCAAGTTCCAAAAGGGATAGGAAAACTGAAGTTCCTCACTAGATTACAAGGATTTCCTGTTGGTGGAGGAAGTGATAGTGCTGGTGTACAAAATGGATGGAAGTTGGAAGAGCTTTCTTCTATGTCACGGATGAGGTTCCTTTATCTGTCTAATTTGGAAAGAGTGGCTCACTATAGTACGAATACAGTGTTGACGGACAAAAAACATCTAAAAGGATTAGTGCTAGTGTGGAATATAAGTACTGGGGAATTATCTTCAGAGGAATATGCTAGCAATAACGAGGAGGTGTTGGAGCAGCTAATACCTCCAAGCAACCTAGAAAGCCTACTTATTTTTAGATTCTATGGTGGTCGCTATCCCACCTGGTTTGGTGCCACCTGTTTGTCCTCACTGATACACCTGACCTGGTCCTTGGAACTCCAGGATCATGCAAGGACCTTCCACCGATTGGGCAGCTACCAAACTTGAAATTTCTAAATATTTATGGAGCACATGCAGTTACCAAGGTTGGACCTGAATTTGTTGGCTGCTGGGAAGGTGATCCCATATGCAGAAAGTTAGTTGCTTTCCCTAAACTTGAATGGTTGGGCATCAACGATATGCCCAACTGGGAGGACTGGTCTTTTTTTGAAGAAAAACAAGAGGAAGCAGAAGCTGCTGCTGGCGTTGAGCTACGCAAACATGATGCCCACTCTGCTACCTCGTTTGGTGCGGTTGGTACTCGATGGTTGCCCGAAGCTTAGGGCTCTCCCGCGAGAGCTTGGAGAGCACGCTGCCACCTTGAAGCAGATTTATTTATCTAGAACAAACAATTTTAAAGCCCTGGAGGACTTCCCACACCTCTCTGAGCTCCTTTGGATTAAGGATTGTGAAGGCTTGGAGAAGGTCACCAACCTCCCTCAAGTGACAAAACTGCAAGTGGGTGGTTGTCCGAACTTAAGCCATGTAGAGGGGTTGGGCAGTTTGCAGCAACTGGGGCTGGGTGAGGATATGCAACAAGAGATTTCTTCACGCTGGTTGCCTGGGCTTCAAGAGCAGCACCGGCGACTTCATGGCGACGACCTGGATGTCTACACATTGTCTAAACATTAGATGGCACAAGGTATATATCAAGTGCCATATGTTGCTCTATGTTGATTATGTGTTCAACTTCAATCTCGAAATTAACATGCATTGGAGACTCTCATAGTTGTCCTCATATAGAGTTGAGCTTTATAATATCAGTATCTTCATAAGCAGATAATAGTAGTAATAGTTGTTGAGGCATTGAGCTCTTGATAATAGTTTTATGCTACGTGATAGTATTGCAAGACTGTACAAAATTGTAGCTATACTGTTGCTGAACCGCCACATATACTTGTACCAGTTTGTGACCGTCGGCAGTCTTTTCGTTTATTTCTGAACATGTACAGGAGGGCTTTGCTGTACTGAAACGAGCCACTCGCACCTTGCAACTATATTTTCATAACTACAGTAGTTTTTACTGCTACTTGTTTCCTAATTGATGTTATATGCTGTACAAATTGGTGGCAGCCTAGGACTGATGGTGGAGTTCGCTTTGACTTCAAAAGGGCGCGTGGGGCACACATATGCTTTGGGGAAGCCTGTCAATGCTGAAGATGCGCAAGTATCATGATTGATGTGCAACGAGCTGGTGAGGAAAGAAATTCACAAATAAACCCTGGAAATACTGTATTGAGTTTCGTTTTGTTTATTTGTGAATTTGGGCCAGAGGCCTTATTTGCTGTACTGAATCTCCTGCCTGTGTGGTATTGTTTCACTTATTTATTCCTGAACTTGGGGCTGGTGGCCTTTGCTGTACTAAACCAATGTGGCATGGTATCGTTCTTGTAATTGAACCGGTGGATTTCGCTTTGGTATATTTTTTTCTTCGATGGAATCGATGAATTTCCTTTTATTTTGTTTCTGAACTCGGGCCTGAGGCTTTGCCTGTGTAACCTGTAAGACCAAACATGTGTGAATGACCTGGTCATGAAGGAAGAGCATTCTGTTCCTTGTAAGCCTATCGTATCACCAAGCTAGATTGTCAGAAGGATGGTATATTATTACTCAAAATCATGACCAATAATATGCATACCCTGGCTTGTTGTAGGAAGTTGCATACCTATCGGATCACCGCTCCTCCTTTTGTCCCCTCCAACCAGCACTTGCTCCAAAACGATGCCCCCAGGAGGGAGAACGACACCGAAAACGTCGTCATCGTCCGATTCGGTAGACCCAGATCTAGAGTTTCCCCCGGAACCTCCCGATCAGGTTGGCGTGACCTGCAACAACGATCCCTCAAGAAGGAAACGACGTCCGAGACGCAGCCATCGTCCACCATAACCGCCGTCGGGCGCGATTTTCACCGGAAGCCACGTCGTCCCGATCTCGCGGCTGGCTGGAACCGAGCGGAGCCTCGCCATGAAGACGTACATCACAGTCAGTATTCCGGTTGAGATCCGTCATCTCCTCACCGGTCCCTCCACGCGCCGCCGGTCGGCGGGAAGCCACCCCGCGGCGGATCCGATCAGGGCGTTGGATCCATAGCCACCGCCGTCACCATCTCCACATAGATCAGCCAACCCTGCCGGATAGGGCGCTGCCACCGCTGCCGTCCATCTCAGGGCCGCCGCTCCGCCGGCCATGGTCCTTTGGCCGCCACCGCACGGCATAGGGTCGCCGCCCTAGCCGCCGCCTTCGGACTCCCACGAGAGGTGCCTCCCCTGCCGCCTCAGATGGGATCCTGCAGCATCCACCCGCCCAGGTGCCTTCGGCGCCGGGCCCGCCGATGGCGGTAGGAGGAGGCGCAAGGGGCGGCCTGCGGCGCAAGGGTTCAGGGGCCTGGCGTCGCCCAGGGGGACGCGACGCGATGGGGAGTCCAAGGGGAGGTCATGACGACTCACCGAACCTCCTTCCTATGTGGTATTGTTTCACTTATGGCAAATTTTAACATGCTCCCTCTTACCCCTTATTTTTACATATGAGGTAAGAAGGTAAGAGTTAATCCGACCACTAATTAATGTGATCAACGGCTCAGATCTACTACATACTCTTACCTCTCATGTGAAAAGAGGGGGTAAGAGGGACCATGCTAAAACTGCTCTTCACTTATTTATTCCTGATTGCCTAAAAAAACTTATTGATTCCTGAACTTGGTGCTGGTGGCCTTTGCTGTACTGAACCAGTGTGGCATGGTATCGTTCTTTTAATTGAACCGGTGGATTTCGCTTTGGCATAAATTTCTTTCTTTGCATGGAAGATCATTTTGTTCCTTGCAAACCGGTGTTGTATCGTATCGGCAAGCTACATTGTCAGAAGGAAGGTACACTAGTATATATTACCCGAAATCATGCCCAATAATATACATACCCCGGCTTGTTGCAGGAAGTTGTGGCAGATGACAATGATGCCCAAGCCCAACTGATGCAGCCGCGGTAGAATGAACACGACCACAATATATTGTGTGCAACGCCGTCAAGGTCGTTGTTGCCGAGTTGGGCGAAGGCCGGAAGGCCACTACTGCAGACGCGCTCAACTGCATTCTGAAGCAGCTATCTGTACGTGGGTGAAGTGTGACAATACGAAGGGGCAGTATCTGTTGCCTGCTGCAACGGAGATGAAAGAAGATCAAGGAGATCCCAGAAGCTCCTAGTATACCATCTTGCCGTAGCAATTAATTTGATAGTGCAATGCAATGCTCTTTAGTAGCCTCCGTCCGAAAATACTTGTCATCAAAATGAATAAAAAAGGATGTATTTAGATGTATTTTAGTTCTAGATACATCCATTTTTATCTATTTTGATGACAAGTATTTTCGGACGGAGGGAGTACTACCTAGACAGATTGCACTAATGGTCAGGCTCACTGCTCAGCATCGTATGCATTGGGATTTAGGGCGGAGGGGATTTCTCTGTGCAGGAAAAATTGTACTAATATCTATCTAAATGAGGTGGACAGATTTACTGAGATTAGAGGTAGACCAATTTAGATTGCTACTCCCTCCGTAAACTAATGTAAGAGCGTTTAGAATATTAAAATAGTGATCTAAATGTTCTTATATTAGTTTACAGAGGGAGTACTACATAGTACAACCTCAAGTTAGGTATTTTCAGAAAAATTCTAGAACTCCGGTACGCTGTCATAGGCTCTGGTAAGGCACCAGGATGAGAATTTGAAGACCCTGTCCTTTCTAATTCTCTCCGGTTAACTGCGTATGGCTCGACTCAGCTGGTATGTCACGGAACGTCATGTATAAATTGCAGTCATATACAGCACAAGACCTCTTTCAATTTTCAGCATCAGCAAAAGTTCCGCTGCTGTCTCAAACCAAGCAAGTTTCAGAATTGCAGGTGTTCTTGCTTCAATAAAGAAATACTGAAAGGGAGTTCAGTTTCTCTCAGTACAGAACATGTACATGCAGGACGACGCGGCGGCATGCTTTTAGTTGAGCTATTTTCAGACTTACTTTGGTGGCATGCTTTTAGCTTGTTAATTTTATCTCGCAAAAAGAGAAAAAGAAAAATCCCTGTCAATATATATATGAAACGTCTACACGCTACATGCATATAATTAATCTACTAATGGAAGCAGACTGGATCTGGCAGGTCCTTGTCACCTCAAGTTTGACATATCCTTGACTCCTTGTGGAATCTCTTTGCAGATCAGCTTAAGCTATCCAATCATTGGCACGGAGGAATGCTACTTGCTAGTTAATTAAGCAGTATGTGTTGACAATAAGAAGCCAATCGGCAAAGCAGCTAATTAATGGGCACCTCGCCAATCTCTTTCTCACCTTCCCGGCTAATGGCATCCTTCGTCTTCATATGGACTCTGCTATCTAGCCCGCAGTTTTTACGCAAGCAGAGGGAGGTGCTGTAGCAGCTATTAATCGGATCTGGTAAGCTATTAATTCCTTCTATTCTTCTTCTACTTCTCCAGTTAATCAGTGTGCGTATGTATGCATGCTTCCTTCCTTACCTGCTGGCCCCCTTGCAGAATTCTGATCGGTTTACTCCAGTGATCACCACCGATTCAAATGGGCCTGTCGAGGGCTAATTAGTGGTTTGTAAGGTAAATACCTGCTATCATACTTTCGTATATATACTATGATGGAATAAATTGCCACCATTTCTAGTCTAGCACATGCAAAACAAATCAAGGGTAGAATGGAGCAGACAAACAAATATATAGTTGTATAATTAATATTTGTATATATTGTAAGTTTGTAACTCAATACAACATTTTTTTTGTGGTTCTGTATGTATGCTTCTATGCAGCTGCTGCCATTTAAGACCCTTAAGCTGAGAAAAGCAAATCATTAAATCATTTTAATAATACCGGAGAGAAGCAGAAAAAAATTAACTACAGAGTGCTAGTTCAGGAATTTAGACCTCAATACCTGGCCCTACTCAGGGCATTGTATCTGTATGTAGGTTGCATAGCTTCATTATGCTAATATTTCTTAAATGTTAACAGCAACTAAGTAGTGATATCTGTTCACATCTTTTGAGTCAATATTGTAAGAAAGTTACTAATTCTATCTCAATATTTTGAGATACCTTGTGTATTAATTTTCAGCCTTTGGTTATTGCCATGCCGAAATTAAACAAGTAACCCTGACCCTGGTGTTCTTTGGTGGATATCTCTAGCGCCGAGTTTGCCTCATCCATGGCGACCATACTAGAAGCTCTGCTTCGATCATGTGCCAGTAAGTTGCAAGATATCGTTACCAATGAAGCCATACTAATCTTAGGTGTGGAAGAAGAGCTCACAAAACTGCTGCAACGAGTTGAACTAATTCAGTGCTGTATATATGATGCTGAGAAAAGGAGGGCAAAAGAGTTAGCAGTAAACAATTGGCTTGGCCAACTGAGAGATGTTATATATGATGTTGATGAAATTCTGGACGTGGCTAGATGCAAAGGAATCAAGCTACTGCCTGACCACCCTTCATCGTCATCAAGCAAATCAGCTGCATGTAAAGGTCATTCAGTTTTCCCTTGCTTTCGTAACATTGGTTCACGTCGTGACGTTGCTGTTCGGATTAGAACCCTGAACAAAAAGGTAGAGAACATTTCAAAGGACAAAATATTCTTAACATTCAACAGTAGTGCACAACCTAATGGATGTGGTCCAACATCCAAACTGATAAGAAGTTCCAACCTTGTTGAGCCCAACCTTGTGGGAAAGGAAATCATACATTCTAGCAGGAAGTTGGTGGACTTGGTGCTTGCAAACAAGGAAAAGAAGTCTTACAAGCTCGCTGTTGTTGGAACCGGAGGAGTCGGTAAGACAACACTAGCTCAGAAAGTATACAATGACCAAAAAATAAAAGGAATCTTCAAGATGCATGCATGGATTTGTGTTTCGCAAGACTACAGTGAAGTAACTCTTTTGAAGGAGGTTCTCCGAAATATTGGTGTGCATCATGAGCAAGGTGAAACCATAGCTGAGCTGCAGAGAAAGCTTGCAGAAACAATAGAAGGAAAGAGTTTCTTTCTGGTTCTAGATGATGTATGGCATTCCAATGTATGGATGGATCTATTAAGGCCTGCATTACACAAAACAACATCTGGAGTAATATTGGTAACCACACGAGATGATCAAATTACAAGGAGAATAGGCGTAGAGCATACCCATCGAGTTGATCTTATGTCAGTAGAGGTGGGATGGGAGCTGCTTTGGAAGAGCATGAATATTGATGAGAAAGAAGTGCAAAATTTAAGAAACACGGGGATTGAGATTATCCGTAAATGCGGTTGCCTCCCTCTTGCAATCAAGGTTACCGCCAGTGTTCTGGCAAGCAGGGATCGAACAGATAATGAGTGGAAAAAGATTTTGAGAAGATATGCTTGCTCCCAGAACATGCTCTCTAATGAAATAGAAGGAGCTTTGTATCTAAGCTACAATGAGTTACCATATCGTCTGAAGCAGTGTTTCCTTTATTGTGCACTGTATATTGAAGATTCTACCATTCTTTCCCGTGCAATTACCAGGTTATGGATTGCTGAAGGCTTCATTGAGGAGCAACAAGGCCAACTTCTAGAAGACACAGCAGAGGAGTACTACTATGAGCTAATCCATCGGAATCTCCTCCAACCAGATAACGGATATTTTGACCAGGCTGAATGCAAAATGCATGACCTCTTAAGACAGCTTGCTTTGAGTATATCAAAAGAAGAGTGTTTTATTGGTGATATTGAAACATTAAGTGGTGAGAATATGTCAAAACTACGACGAGTTACTGCCGTGAGTAAGAAGGATAAATTAGTGTTGCCTAGCATGAATAATGTGGAAGCTAAGGTGAGGACTTTCTTTACTGTTCATGGTCCACGGAGCATTGAGGATTCATTGTTCAAGAGATTTCTGCTTCTTCGTGTTTTGGTACTGAATTACTCACTTGTACAAAGCATTCCAGATTATATAGGCAGACTGATACATCTACGCCTACTTGATCTTGATTATACTGGCATATCTTGCCTTCCGGAATCCATTGGCTCCCTACAAAACCTTCAAATTTTGAGCTTGAATTATTGTGATGCTTTGCACAATCTTCCTTCAGCGATATCCAAATTGTACAGTTTAAGATGTCTTAGTCTTCTTGATACAAAAATAAATCATGTTCAGAAAGGGATAGGAAAACTGAAGTTCCTCACTGATTTACGAGGGTTTCCGGTTGGGGCAGGAATTGAAAATGCTGATGTACAAGATGGATGGAAGTTGGAAGAGTTGTCATCGTTATCATTGCTGAGGTATCTTACGTTGGTTAAATTGGAAAGAGCGGCTTGCCATAGTACAAATACATTACTGACGAACAAAAATCATCTAAAAGGACTAGTACTGGAGTGGACATCATATTCAGAAGATGTTAGCACCGAGGAAGTCTTTGAGCAGCTAATACCTCCAAGCAACCTGGAAACCCTACATATTATTGGATTCCTTGGTCGGCAGTACCCCAACTGGTTTGGTAACACCTGTTTGTCTTCGCTGGCACACGTGACCCTTAGAAATCTACGATGTGTGGATCTTCCACCTATTGGCCAGCTACCCAACTTGAAATTTCTAAAAATTGATGGAGCATATGTGTCGGGGGAAACTGTCCGCCACGAACACCTATGGGACCGGAGCCCCTTGTCTGTGCGGTACGAGGGCGGAGGGAGCACAAAGAGCAGATCGTGACGAGCACGCGGGCAGTTTTACCCAGGTTCGGGCCGCGGTAGACGCGTAAAACCCTACTCCTGCTTGGTTGTGTATTAAGTTTGAGCGCTCGGGAGCTTGAAGAAGCAGCTACACCCAGCGCGAAAGTGGTCTAGGTTCCGAACCCCCTCCACGTTGTGCATGGGCCTCCTTTTATAGTGCAAGGGGTCACCGACAGGTGTCAACGTAGGAGAAAGGGGTAAAAATGTAAAAGAGGTGGTAGTTGTAACAGTGCGGGAACAGTGGAGCTACAGTACAGAACAGTGGTCTATACCTACTTTAACAGTGGGGGACAAGGGCATTTAATGCCCGTCGCCGTCGACCCCAAAAGCTCCCGCCTTAGCGTCTCCGTCCGCCACGGCGATGGATCCATCACCGTGGAGTGCCACCGTGTACCCCAGGCTGCACAGCCATCCGCCACGCGTCCCCGGATAGGCCCCAGGGCGACGCGTGGGCCGATGAGCTGGAGCGCGGGCACACAGCGCAGTCTTCCCGGCAAGCACCTTGCCGGGGCCTTGATCTTGCCGGGCCCGAGAGCTTGTCGCTCCCCAGGCCCCTTGCCGGGGCGCACATAGCGCTGATGCGTTGTCTTCTAGTCTTCCTGGCAAGCTCCTCTTGCCAGGGTCTTGTGTTGGTGGAACGGTCTTGAGCCTGGTACGGCCTTCCCGGCAAGCTCCTCTTGCCGGGGTCTCGGTCTTATGTCTTGTATACTTTGTTTTTGAATGGTTTAATAGGGAGCAGGAAGGTCTCCGGCGAGCACGCAATAAACCTTGCCGCGGGAAGCTGCAACTGCCCGTGCACAAGTTGGGGTACTGGGGTACCCCTACCTTAGTACACCGACAGGAGCCCCCGGGCCTGGGCCACACACGGTGCCGAGCGCTGTTGGGCCAGGCCCAAAACAGTGCACGGGCACCCGCGGCCCGCGGCGCGCCGAATCCACTTCCATATCCGCCGCACCCCACGGTAACGGCACGCGTCGATCGCGGCGCCGTGGGATGGGACGTGCCCACGATCTCTTAATGGAAAGGGCGAAACGCCCCCCACTCCCCCATAAAAGCAGAGGGAGCGGGCGCGGTTCCCCTCCTTGCGCTCTCATTACGTCGTCTTCCTCCTCCAAAGATTCCTTCTTGCGCTCTGCCTCCACATCTCCGCCGCCGCCGAGCTCTTCGTTCCCCTCCTTCCACCGCGTCCGCCATGGCCCCAAAGACCGACAAGGCGAAGGCGGAGAAGGCCAAGCGGGAGAAATCGGAGCAAGCGGCCAAGCTCATCGCGTACCGGAAGCGGCATGTCGTCTTCCCGCCGAAGCTCGGCGTGCGGGAGCTCTGGAACAAGTATTACTTGTTCTGGTCCAAGGGAACCGACGCGCATCCCCGCACGCGAGCATACCCGGCCGCCGCCAAGGACAGCTATCCCGGCGGGTACTACTTCTTTGCTGCCTTTTTCCATTGTGGTCTCTGTCCTCCTTTCTCGAACTTCTTCTGCGACGTCATGAACACATATGGCCTCCATCTGCTTGACTTCACCCCCAACGCCATTCTCACCATGGCCGTTTTCGCACACATGTGCGAAAACTTCATAGGAGTCCACCCCAATGTAGCCCTCTTTAGACACTTCTTCACTCCTAGAGCCGAGGCCGATGCCCCCCTCTTCGGAGGAATTTCTTGGGTCTTTCGTCTGAATAAGAAAGGGGCGTACTTGCCGGGGGAGCTCCGCGGCAAGTGGGAGGAATGGCGAGCGGAGTGGTGCTGGATTGTAGAAGACCAGCCGCAAGCCTTCACCGCGCCGCGCACAACGCCCATCGTGCGCGGCAGGGACTGGAGTGAGCTGGACTCGGACGACGTCAAGCTCAACATCGCCCTCGTCCGAATTCTTCGTCTTCGGTTGGCCAATCTGTCAGTTGCTGAGGTGGGCGCAGATTTCCTCCGCCGGCGCATCGCCCCTCTCCAAGACCGGAAGAGGCCGGCCTGGGAGTACGGCGGCCCGGCAGACATCATGAGGCTGCGCCCCGGGCTCAATTTCAACTTCACCACGCTGGAGCTGCGGGGAATGGTACGGGAACTCTTCAAGTACGACCCGACGCACCCCGAGTGGTTCAGGACTCCCCGGGAAGTGGTGCTGCTCTGCAACAACGCCGTCAGGGATCGGATCCTCGCCATGATGCCCATGTGTGACTCGCATGGCTTGGACCGCACATGGATCGCCCCGAAGCCCATCGACGTCCTCAACTTCTACGACAACCTCGCCGAGGTGGCGAAGAACAAGGAGGACCTCAAGCTGCACACGCGGGACACCACCGACCAGGAGATCGCCTACATTGCTTCTCGGGCCGAGGAGGCCGCCGCAGCCGCGGCGGCAGGAGTTTTCGGATTCTCGCCGGAGGAGGCGGAGGCTGAGGACGCGTCCACCCAGGCGGAGGAGGCGGAGATCCGCATGTTGCTGAATCTTCCACCCGACGCGCTCGCCGGGGTCCCCTCGCTGAGGCACTCCGGGATCCACGGGATCGCGGCGGAGGCCGCGGCAATGGAGGGCACCGCCGGAGGGAGCAGAGGCGCCGCGAGGGGCGGAGGCGCCAAGGGAAAGGGGGCCGCAGCGCAGGACGCTGGGCCCAGCGAGCCGGCCGGGGCAGAGGAGGAGGAGGAGGCCGAGGACTCCGGCGGATCCACGGAGTTGTACGCCGACGACCTCTCCTCGTCGGAGAGCTCTCCGCCCCCGGCAAGCCCGAGGCAGTCCCCGGCGAAGCGCCTCCGCAAGGCGGCGACGGGGGAGAGGGCGCAGGCGCCCCGGCAACAGCCACCTCGCCGGGCAGCTCCCCGGGGGAGCCAAGCCGCGCCAAGGCCGTCCGGCGCACCAGCCGCAGCGGAGGCGCCCCGTGCGCGGACCACGACGGAGGCGCCCCGCAGGCCGGCGGCGAGCCGGCAGGGGTCTTCTCGGAGCGGATCAACGGCTCCGCCCGCTCCTCGGGCGCCGGCAGCCACAGGGGCTGGGTCTTCGCAGCCCCCAGCCCCGGTGAACACCAAGCGCGCGAGGGAGTCTTCGTCTTCCGCTCCTCGCGCCGACGCGCCCACGGTGGAGTATGACTTCTCCGCCCTGAGCGAGGACGACGAGGAGGACCAGGAGTAAGAATCCAAGACCTTATATCTTCTTGATTTTTGTCTTGATTTTTTGTTGATGTTGACTCTGTTTATTGTTCTGATTCCAGGACCCTGGCCCATCGCGCGGCGAAGAAGGCCAAGGCGCCCGAGGCTGAGGTCGCGGAAGACTCGGCAGCCGCGGCAACAGGGGGTGTGCCGGAGCCGAGCCTGCCGGATCCGAGCGCTGCTCCGAGGAGCAGCCCCCAGCGTAGCCCGCAGCGCAGCCCCCAGCGTAAGTCTGGGTTTTTCTCTTTTCGCTTGTCGGGGTACGCCTGCGGATTTGGTTTTGTCTTCATGTCTTGACATCTCTTGTTTTGTTCTGTGTAGAGGTGGAGCCACAGCGGGAAGAGCGCCCGGAGCCGGTCGTTGAGGAGCCGCAGGCCCCGCTGTCCCCGCCAGGGCAAAACTCTCCGGCAAGGGAGAGCGCTCCGCCAAGGGCGGGTACTCCGCCGAGGCAGAGTACCCCGCCAAGGGCGAGCAGCCCGGCGAGGGTGGCCACTCCGCCAAGGCCGAGCTCCCCGGCGAGGGAGCCCGTCGCTGAGGACGTCCGCCAAGGTAAGCCTTGTGACTTGTCTTCTTGGTTTGCCTCTTTTTTGGATATTTGCTTGAGTCTTGAATTTCTTTTTCTTCTTCTTCTTTTTAGATCTTCCTCCTCCTGCGCCCACGGAGACGGAAGTTATCAACCTCGAGGAGGAGGGTGCGCAGGACGGCGGCGGCGACGCTCCTGTCGTCGAGGAGGTGGCCGAGGCCGCCGAGCCGGCCGCGCAGGAGACTGCTCCGGCTGCAGACGCAGCGGCCGGGGAGAGGGACGGTGACCGCACCGCCAACCCGGAGGCGGCGGGAGCATCAGATGCTGCACCGGCCACCGGCCCCTCCGCCGGCGAGGAGCAGAGGTACTATCTCGAGGCCCCCAACGGCGTCTTCATCCAGATGCCTTGGGGGTCTTCATCGCGAGCTCCTGCGGAGGGCGAGGCGTTCGATGGAGAAGTCCTCGCCTCCGCAGGCTTGAAGATCGTCGAGGCGCCCGGCGGGAGTGAGGGGCCCGAGGAGGAGAGGTTGCTCCGCCAGCTCCTGGCCCTTTACCGGGCCAGGCAGGCAAAGCTCGCCTCCCGGGAAGCTCTTGCCGCCAAGGCCGCGGCGGAAATGGAGAAGCGTGCGGCGGAGCTCAGCGCCGCCAATCAGGCAGCCCTCCGCGAGGTGGCGGAGGAGCGGGAGCGTCTCGCCGGCGAGTACCAGGAATGGGTGCTCGAGAAAGCTGAAGCGGAAGAACAGCAGCGTCTCGCCGGAGTAGAGATGTCCCGGCGAGAAGGAGAGCTCGCGCAGCGGAAGGTCGAGCTGGACTCCCATGAGGAGGACCTTGCCGCCCGCGAGGCTGCCCTTGGCGGGGAGCTGAAGGAGGCGAAAGCCGCCGCGGTTGCCGCGGAAGACTCCAAGAAAGAGCTCGCCGCCAAGGTTGAACAGTTGGAGAAGGCGATGAAGGTGAGCGCCGAGAAGGTTGCCGCGCTCATCTTAGAGCGCGAGAAGGACGCTCACACAAACTCCGAGCTTCAGGTGAGTCTCTCCAAGAGGGGCGACGAGCTGAAGGCCGCCAAGGACTCCATTGAGGACTTGGAGCTGAAGGTCACCACTCTGAAGGAATCGCTCGATGCTGCCCGGGCTCAGGAGACCAAGTTGAAGGATGAGCTCCGCAAGGAGCGGACCTTGGTGGAGAACGTCAACAAGGCGTCCGAGCTCTTCCGGCAGACCATTGAAGTGTGGACCGAAGAGCTGGTTTCTTCTGCGTCCAATATTGACCAGGAGTTGCTGGCGTTGAAGGTCGAACATCTCATCTACTCGCCGGATCCGGATCTCCCGCACAGCGCCAGGCTCAGCCTCTTCTTCAGAGGGGTCGCGCCGGCCCTTGCAAGTCTCCGGAACCGCATCCCCGCGCAGCTGGCCGAGGAGTCGCGCCTGCTCTGCGCGGGAACTCTGGAGCGGGTGCTGATGAAGATCGTGTACCGCAACCCGGGGATCAATCTCACGAACGTTCTTCGCAGCTTGCCGGCTGATGCAGACACGGAGGCCCTGAAGGAGCAGGTCGGCCATATCATCGCCAAGGTGGCAAAGCTTGGCAGGAAGGAAGGCGACCGCGTAGACTAGGGCTCCATTATCTTTATCTTTTTGTTGCTGCACATTATGTTATGAACTTATTAGTCCATCGCGACAAGTTTATCCTTTGTAAGATATTTACTTTATTTTGACCAATCAGAGCAATGTTATCTTCCTTGTCTCAATCTTTTGACTTTGTATGTTTTTCACCCTACGCTCCCGGGGAGCTTGCCGGCAAGGGGCCCTTGCCGCGAGCGCTGAGTGCTGGACTCTGAGCAGCCTGCTGGCCAAGGTTCTCGCCGGCAAGCAACCTTGCCGCAGCTAGTCGCAACGCACTTAGCTTGCTGAGCGTACTCGGAAACGAAGCAAGGGCGCGACACTTGTCGCAGCTCACTTAAATCGTTGAGTGAACTCGAAAACAAGATAAGGGTGCGGCAAGCTACGGGTAGGTTCCTCCGCGCACAGGTTTTCCATACAAAATGTGATCGTTCAAGGAAGACAACTAAAATTTAAAATTTGAACTGGTCAAATTCTAACAACTTATCTTTCGTATGCTGCTTGCTTATATCGCTTGCTTTTCGGTAAGGCTTCTCTTTCTTGAACAGCACTTCTTGAACAGCACTTGGTTCCTCCTCCACCTCCTTCCCCCCCGGCAAACTTGTGCGCGAGGAACGTTCCTTCTGCTTAAGAGGAAAGAAAAGGGAGAGGGAAACAAATATATGGCTTGTCGGCGTGCTAATGCTTACCGTATGCTTGAGTGTTGCATCAAATGCCAAACAGAACATGCAAATAGCAAAGAGAAGCATGCAAAAGGCAATCGATGCGAAAAACACGAAAGCTTTACTGACGCACGGGGTCTGCGCCCGGCTTTGTACAAAGGGTTACATGCAACAGCGGCAAAGCTTGTACAAAAGGTGGTTGCCGGAGCGGATCACGGCAACCGCGCCTTAGGGGTGAAACTTGCGAAGATGCTCTATGTTCCAGGAGTTGCTCACCGGTAAGCCTTCTTCGGTCTCGAGGCGGACAGCGCCGGGCCTCGTAACTTGTCTCACCCGATAAGGGCCTTCCCACTTCGGCGTCAACTTGTTGGAATTCTTGGCGGACTGAACGCGCCGAAGAACAAGGTCGCCTTCCTCGAGACTCCTGGCCTTGACTTTGCGGCTATGGTAGCGGCGCAAAGCTTGCTGGTATCGAGCAGCTCGTACAGCAGCCTGGAGACGTCCCTCCTCAAGGAGCAATGCGTCATCTTGCCGCAGTTGCTCTTGCTCGAGCTCATCATAAGCGAGTACTCGAGGAGATCCGTATACGAGTTCCGTGGGGAGAACTGCTTCTGCTCCATAGACTAGAGCAAAAGGTGTCTGTCCGGTGGCTCGACTTGGTGTCGTTCTGATTGACCAGAGAGCCGCCGGGAGCTCCTCTATCCAATTTCTTCCGCACTTGCGCAGCCTGTCAAAGGTCCTTGTCTTGAGTCCGCGCAGCACTTCAGCATTTGCCCTCTCCGCTTGACCGTTGCTCCTCGGGTGAGCAACAGAAGCGAAACAGACCTTGGCGCCAAGGTCTTGGACGTACTGCATGAAGGTGCGACTAGTGAATTGCGTACCGTTGTCGGTGATAATCCTGTTAGGGATCCCGAAACGGCAAACAATCGACCTGAAGAACCTGACTGCTGACTGTGCTGTCACCTTTCTCACTGGCTCCACTTCTGGCCACTTTGTGAACTTGTCGATTGCAACGTACAAGTACTCAAAGCCCCCGACAGCGCGAGGGAAAGGGCCGAGGATATCGAGCCCCCAGACCGAGAAGGGCCATGACAAAGGGATTGTTTGGAGAGCTTGAGCTGGCTGATGGATTTGCTTTGCATGGAACTGGCACGCTTCACACTTGGTTACTAGTGCAGTTGCATCTTGGAGGGCTTCTTGCCAAAAGAACCCTTGCCGGAAAGCTTTCCCGGCAAGCGCCCTTGCGCCAATGTGGTGGCCGCATATGCCTCCATGAATTTCCGCCAACAGCTTCTGTCCATCTTCTCTGGAGATGCACTTCAACCTGACACCGTTGAGTCTTCTTCTGTACAGCTCGTTATCCACGAACTGATACATACTTGACTGCCTGGTTATCTTCTCTATCTCTTGAGGGTCGTCGGGAAGTTCTCCAGTTTGAAGGAAACGGACGATCTGCTGCGCCCATGCCGGAGCCCGGGGCTCGACGGTAAGGACTAAAGGCTCGAGGGCCGCTGCGGGAACCTCAGCTTCTACGGCAAAAACCTCTGGTTCTGCCGGAGCTGACGGTCCCCCGGCAAGCTCGCCGGGGCGAGACTTGCCGGGAACGCTTGCTTCAACTGTACAAGCCCGAGGACTTGCAGGAGCAAACTGTTCCTCAGCGTTCTGGTTGTTGATCTTGGGGACCTTGGCGGCGGTTTCAGGGAGATCCGCCGGCAAGTAGTCGCCGGAGACCAACTTTCTCTTCTTGGGCTGCCCAATTGATGGTGTAACGGATGGTTGAGTCAGCTTGAGCAAGAAGGTCCCTGGTTCCACAGGTAACTTCATCGAAGCGCACTTTGAAAGGCCGTCTGCAATTTCATTTTGAGCTCTCGGGACGTGCTCCATCTGCAAACCTTCAAAGTGCTCTTCAAGCTTTCTCACTTCATCGACATAAGCTTCCATCAAAGGGCTCTGATAGCTCTTGTTAACTTGTCGGACCACCAACTGAGAATCTCCCCGCACAATCAGCTTTCTGATCCCAAGTTCGGCCGCAATCCTGAGGCCGGCAAGCAAGCCTTCATATTCTGCAGTGTTGTTTGTCGCTTGCTCCCTGGGAAAGTGCATCTGGATAACATATTTGAGGTGCTCTCCGGTGGGCGCGATGAGTACCACGCCGGCACCGGCGCCTTGCAGCGAGAAGGCACCGTCAAAATACATTACCCATTCACTTGTCGCTTCTTGTACGGGTGCACTTGTTTCTTGAACTTCTTCTTCTGGTGTCGGGGTCCACTCAGCTATGAATTCTGCCAAAGCTCGGCTCTGTATGGTTGAAGTACTTTCAAACTTGAGTCCAAAGCTCGACAGCTCCAGTGCCCACTCGACGATCCTGCCTGTTGCTTCTGGATTGTGCAATATCCTCTTCAACGGAAAGCGAGTGACCACTGTTATCTCATGGGCTTGGAAGTAATGGCGCAGCTTTCTCGAGGCCATGAGGAGGCCGAAAAGCAATTTCTGCACACCAGAGTATCTTGATCTAGCCCCCTGGAGAAGGGAACTTACAAAATACACTGGGCGCTGCACCATCTTCTTCCGCACCTCTCCTTGTTCCTGCGCAGAGTCATCCTTGTCGGGGCCATAGCTTGTCGGGACAGCCCCCTGCTTGTCGCTGGATTCGCTTGCCGGTGATGCTGACTCCTCGTCGGACTCCCTCTCCGCTACTAACGCAGCACTAACCACCTGGTTGGTTGCCGCTAAGTATAGCAACAACTTTTCCTGTGGTCTAGGTGCGACAAGTATAGGAGTGGAGGACAGGTACCGTTTCAAATCCTGCAACGCCGCCTCCGCTTCCGGAGTCCACTTCATGGGACCTGCCTTCTTCAAGATTTTGAAGAAAGGTAGGGCGCGTTCTGCAGACTTTGAAATGAACCTACTGAGGGCAGCAACACAACCTGCAAGCCTTCTGACATCCTTGACGCGCTTCGGGGCCTCTATCTGCTCAATGGCTTTGATCTTGTCGGGGTTGGCTTCAATCCCCCTCTGTGATACAAAGAACCCGAGAAGCTTGCCGGAGGGGACTCCAAAGACGCACTTCTCGGGGTTCAACTTGAGCTGTATCCTGCGCAGGTTCTGAAACGTCTCTTCCAAGTCTTGAATCAGGGTTTCCTTGCTCTTGCTCTTCACCACGATGTCATCCATGTAAGCTTCTACATTTCTGTGGATTTGTGGCTCAAAAGCAGTGTATACTACCCTTGCAAAGGTTGAGCCTGCATTCTTCAATCCAAATGGCATGCGTATGAAGCAATAAGTGCCACATGGAGTGATAAATGCAGTCTTCTCTTCATCCTCCTTGGCCATGAAAATCTGATGATAGCCTGAGTATGCATCAAGAAAGCAGAGTAGCTCACATCCGGCAGTGGAGTCAACGATCTGGTCAATGCGCGGCAAAGGGAATGGATCCTTGGGACATGCTTTATTGACATCGGTGAAGTCTATACACAGTCTCCACTTCCCGTTGGCTTTGCGCACGACGACTGGGTTTGCCAACCACGTCGGATGGATCACACCTCTAACTAGGCCTGCTGCTTCTAGCTTCTTGATTTCCTCGTTGATGAACTCTTGGCGCTCCACGGCTTGCTTCCTCACTTTCTGCTTGATAGGCCGCGCATGAGGACAGACAGCAAGCTTGTGCTCAATCACCTTCCTGGGAACACCGGGGATGTCAGATGGTTGCCAGGCAAACACATCAACATTCGCCCGCAGGAAGGCAACGAGCGCGCTTTCCTATTTGCTGTCAAGGGTGGCACTGATGGTGAAGGTACCACCAGTGCCGTCCTCCTTTGCGGAAACTTTCTTGGTTGCCGGAGGAGCAGCCATTCCTTTCTTACTCTTGCCGGTGGAGCTCGATGGAACGTCCTCGACGGCAGCGCAGCACTCCGAGGAGGTGCGGTTGCCGGAGTGGGTCCCAGAGCACTTGCCGGACTTGGTCTTCGTCTTCTTCCCTTCGGGAGCTTCAGCGGCAAGAGTATCCTTCTCGGCCGCAGCTGCCGCATCCCGGTAAATCTTGTCGGCGCAAATAAGCGCATCCTTCTTGTCGCTGTGGACAGTGATGACGCTTATCGGCCCCGGCATCTTCAGCACGTTGTAGGCATAGTGGGAAGCTGCCATGAACTTGGCGAGGGCAGGACGGCCAAGTATTCCATTGTAGGGCAATGGAATATCGGCGACGTCAAAAGTGATGCGCTCAGTCCTGAAGTTGAGCTCCCCGCCAAAGGTCACCGGCAGAGTGATCTTTCCCTTGGGCTTGCTCCTTCCCGGGTTGATTCCTTGGAATGAACCGGTCTCTTCGAGCTCGCCATCTTGAATCTGGAGTTTCTTGATCACAGCAGAGGAGATCAAGTTCAGCCCGGCCCCGCCGTCAACCAACATTTTGGTGACCTTGAGGTTGCGGATGGTGGGAGAAACCAGCATCGGCAAGCACCCGACCGCCGTGGTGCGGTCAGGGTGATCCTCAAGGTCAAAAACGATGGGCGTGCCGGACCATTTGAGGAGCCTGCGCGACTCCACGGGCGGCTCCGCTGCGTTCACTTCACGCACCCACTGCTTGAGTTGGCGGTGAGAGGTATGCAGGGAGGCGCCACCGTCGACGCACAGGACCTCCGTGGCCTTCTGGAACTCCCGCTCGCTGTTCTCGTCGTCCTCCATGTCTTCATCGTCGTCTTCGTCGTTGTCGCGGCCCCGGGGAGGTCGATCTCCTTGCCGCTGCTTAGCCTTGCCGCGGCGTCCTCCCCGGCCGTTGAACGGCCGCTTCTTGCTGGGCTCTTCCCCGCCACCTTGGGCCTTCTCCTTGTCGCGCCTCTCGTACTCAGCTTTTTGCTGCTCGACGAGGTACTCGACGCGCTTGCAGTTGGAGAGATCGTGACCCTTGGTGCGGTGAATCTTACAGTATTGCTTGTCGGAGCTACCCGGCTTGTCGGCCGCCGCTGCAGGGGCGGGCTCCTTGCCGGAGCCGCCAGCTTGCGCTTGCTTGGCGGGGGCCTCCTTGCCGGACTTCTCGACGGCAAGCACCTCCTTCTTGCCCTTCTTTCTGTTGTTCCGCCGCCGGCTCTTCTTTGCCGGGGCGGCGTCGTCGCTGTCGCTTCCTCCCGCGCCAGCATCCTCCCCGGGGAGTTTCCTCCCCTCTTCTGCGCGTGCGCACTTGTCAGCAAGAGCATAGAGCTCGCTGACGTCCCGAATCTTCGTCATCGCCATCTCCTCACGCATGCGGCGGTTACGCACGTTCTGATGAAACGCGCTGATAACCGCGGCAGGGTGAACGTCAGGGATGTTGTGCTGCACCCGGCTGAAGCGTTGGATATACTTGCGCAGGGGCTCGCCTTCCTTCTGGGCCAGGATATGGAGATCGCTCTCCTGGCCATGGGGTTTGTGGCCGCCGGTGAAGGCGCCAACAAACTGGTGGCAAAGGTCGGCCCAAGAAGAGATGGAACCTTCCGGCAAGTGCATGAGCCACGAACGGACGTTCGGCTTTAGCACGAGCGGGAAGTAATTCGCCAAAATCTTCTCGTCGCGCCCCCCGGCAGCTTGCACTGCGATGGTGTAGACGCTGAGAAACTCCGAGGGGTGCGTCTTGCCGTCGTACTTCTCCGGTACGTCGGGCTTGAAATTCTTCATGCTGGGCCACTGGACGCGCCGCAGCTCGCGGGTGAACGCAGGGCAGCCTGCCGCGTACGGCAAGTCGCCTGGTTCACCGGGCGCGAGCACGTCGACAGTGTTCCCAGCCCTCTTGTCGGATTGTCGCCGAGCTTCTCGGCGGCGCTCGATTGTGGTCCGAGCGTCTTCATCTCGCCGGTCGTCGAGGACCTGGCGCTGGTCCCGACGGGCCCGCGGGTCCGACGAGGCTGTGGAGCCGTCGTCGGGGTTGTTCCGGCGGGGCGGCGTCTTCTGCTTCTGCGGCGGGGAGTGCACGCTTGTCGCACCCCCGGCGGTCTTGTCGCCGATAGCCTTCGTCTTCTCAGCTTGCCGCGGCCGTGAGGTCGACGGCTGCTGTGGAGAGTCGTTGTTGGCGAAGTCTATCAGGCTCCGGATGGTGGCCCTCCATTCTTCGGCCTTGTCGGCCGCTGGAGGAAAGTCGAGGAGCAGTTGCGCTCTTGCGAGCGCTTCCGCTGGAGTGGAGGGGAACGCGGGTGAGCGGTGCGAGGAGCGGGATACGCTCGGACTTCTAACAACGTTAGAAGGAGCGGGGTCCCACGCCGGCGCCTTCGCTTTGCTTGTGCCCGGACGGGGGTCCGGGGCGTCCCGCGAGCCTCCAGTTTGGCCTTGCCCCAGCAAGCGGATACCACCTCCCGTGGTATGGCGCTGCTGGGTCGTTGTGTGCTGGGATGGACGCGGCGCGTCCACGGAGACCGAAGTTCGGTCGTCCGTCCTGTTCTTGGATCTGGTGGCGCCGTGAGTGTCCTCACCGGCGGTCACCCTTCCGACGGCATCTCCCCCGCCCACCGTTGGCTCTGGTGGCGGCGGGTGAGACGCAGACGGGCCTCCGACCTCCGAAGCCTTCTTCTTCGGGGCCATGGAGTTGTCGCTGATGAAGTTGCTGATGAAGCTGGAGAGGTTGATGAAGAATGCGCCCGCGCGAACGCCGGATCAGGTTCGCACAACCTCGACGCCCCCTACCTGGCGCGCCAAAGATGTCGGGGGAAACTGTCCGCCACGAACACCTATGGGACCGGAGCCCCTTGTCTGTGCGGTACGAGGGCGGAGGGAGCACAAAGAGCAGATCGTGACGAGCACGCGGGCAGTTTTACCCAGGTTCGGGCCGCGGTAGACGCGTAAAACCCTACTCCTGCTTGGTTGTGTATTAAGTTTGAGCGCTCGGGAGCTTGAAGAAGCAGCTACACCCAGCGCGAAAGTGGTCTAGGTTCCGAACCCCCTCCACGTTGTGCATGGGCCTCTTTTTATAGTGCAAGGGGTCACCGACAGGTGTCAACGTAGGAGAAAGGGGTAAAAATGTAAAAGAGGTGGTAGTTGTAACAGTGCGGGAACAGTGGAGCTACAGTACAGAACAGTGGTCTATACCTACTTTAACAGTGGGGGACAAGGGCATTTAATGCCCGTCGCCGTCGACCCCAAAAGCTCCCGCCTTAGCGTCTCCGTCCGCCACGGCGATGGATCCATCACCGTGGAGTGCCACCGTGTACCCCAGGCTGCACAGCCATCCGCCACGCGTCCCCGGATAGGCCCCAGGGCGACGCGTGGGCCGATGAGCTGGAGCGCGGGCACACAGCGCAGTCTTCCCGGCAAGCACCTTGCCGGGGCCTTGATCTTGCCGGGCCCGAGAGCTTGTCGCTCCCCGGGCCCCTTGCCGGGGCGCACATAGCGCTGATGCGTTGTCTTCTAGTCTTCCTGGCAAGCTCCTCTTGCCAGGGTCTTGTGTTGGTGGAACGGTCTTGAGCCTGGTACGGCCTTCCCGGCAAGCTCCTCTTGCCGGGGTCTCGGTCTTATGTCTTGTATACTTTGTTTTTGAATGGTTTAATAGGGAGCAGGAAGGTTTCCGGCGAGCACGCAATAAACCTTGCCGCGGGAAGCTGCAACTGCCCGTGCACAAGTTGGGGTACTGGGGTACCCCTACCTTAGTACACCGACAATATGCCGTTACCAAGGTTGGCCCTGAATTTGTTGGTTGTGGGAAGGGTGATCCCCTATGCAATGAATTAGTTGCTTTTCCTAAACTTGAATGGTTAGGCCTCAAGCATTTGCCCAACTGGGAGGAGTGGTCTTTTTTTGAGGAAAAAGAAGAAGCAGAAGATGCTGATGATGAAGGGGGAGCAAATGGAGTTGCTGAGATTCGAAAGGACGACGCCCAATCTGCAAGGTTGCGTCTGTTTCCTCGTTTGGTGAGGTTGAAACTTGAAGGCTGCTTAAAGCTGAGGGCTCTACCGCGACAACTTGGAGAGGACACTGTCAGCTTGAGGAAGCTCGAATTAATTAGCACAAACAACTTGAAGGCCGTGGAGGACTTCCCACACCTCACTGAGCTCCTTCATATTGAGAAATGTGAAGGCCTGGAGAAGGTCTCCAATCTCCCTCAAGTGACAGACCTGCAAGTACGTGGTTGTCTGAACTTAAGCCGTGTAGAGGGGCTGGGCAGTTTGCAGCAGCTCGGGCTGGGTGAGGACACGCAAGAGATCTCTTCCCACTGGGTGCTTGGGCTTCAAAACCAGCACCAGCGACTTCATGGCGAAGACCTGGATGTCTACTCGTTGTCTACCAGTTAGATGGCTCAAGGTATATATGTACAGTGTATACTGGTTGGATATTTTGCATTGTCTTTGATTCTGTCGACATTGATTCATCTTCTAACAATCAATTTTCTGCCTCGGTGGATGTACCTTGTATGCCATTTTATATGCTTATGCAACCGAAATGATTAGATATATTGTGCTTGTACATATTCTAACAGAGCTTTGGTTATTAGATGCCAACACCATCAGGGCGGCAGATTGCAGGCGACAAGTCGTTAAGTGTTGTATAATGGTGCCCTATGTTGCTTATGTGTGTCCCTTTTCTAACTAACAGCATTGGAAACTCATATTATAGTATAAATTCTCATGATCGTCCTCTTTAGAGTTGCTTAAATTCTCATGATCGTCCTCTTAGAATTTATAATATTGGCATATCCATTAACAGATATGAGTAATAATAGTTGTTGAGGCATTGATCTCTTATTCAGTTCTGTATGTGGTGCAAGACTACAAAATGGGGTTTCTTTCCAAAAAGAGGACTGCAAAATTGTAGCTATACTGATGCTAGATCTCGGCATGTACAAAATTGTACCAACGTGTTTGTGAATTTCTTTTCCTTGCTTTGCCCACAGAAAAAACATAACTGAGCAAGACATTTCGTGCGATGGGTGTGTACTTCTTACATGTGTGCTTATCAACTGTCATAGCTTCTTACAGTATTTCGGTCTGTTTCGTTGGCAGCGTAGGACTGATGGCGTGGTTGGCTTCAACGGGACAAGCATCAGCTGTACTTAATTGAGGAAGCCTGTCAATGCAGAAGATGCGCAAGTACCATGATGGATGTGCAGTGAGCTGGTTAAGAACGGAAGTGCCATCATTTCCTTTGGGCAGGTGCACTGTAAATACTGTATGGAACTTGGTTTTGTTTATTTCTGAAGTTGGGCCAGAGGACTTTGCTGTACTGAACCTCCTGTCTGGGTGGTATGCTTTCACTTATTTACTAGATGACCCGGTTGCGCCAATGGCGCAAGAACCCAGTTAGAAACGATGTTAGTAGGGAGTAAGTAGAAGGTGCAGATGACAATGTAATATGAATTATATTAATTTAGATCGGTTTTCAGATGGAAACAATACAATGTTCGAAAGGAGGAGTACGGTAACATGGATACAATGTCAGATACAATAATACTACTAAGGTAGGCTGCCAGGTGTCTTTCATAATGTTCGAATGACTATTGCTTCCTCCAAAGGTCCGAACTCAGTACTGAAGAATCTGCTAAGGTAGGCTGCCAGAAACGAACGCCAAAGAAAGTGTTAGAAGTACATTCATGTTCACTGTGTTGAACATAACTGGTTCAGGATTATGAAGCTATACCATCGTGTACCGAAAGTGGGAGACACCGAACAAAGATTTTGCGAGTGTTGTCATGCTTCTCCCAATGATCATTATAAGTGTTTGTATACACTTGAAAGGATAGTAAGACTCCAGGCTATAAGATACATTTGTTAAAAATAAGGACATCAAGTTAGCTAGTTAGGACACCGACAAGACAACGACTGATATAGAAATACATTCACTTTGGGCAAGAACAGTGAATAAAACTGCGGATACAAACAATTTCAGTTTTTTCATATATTTGACTGTCCAGCACTGCTCTTTTCAAGGAGATGTGAGACCAATAGTTATAGTGATAATAGCAATACAAAGTATCAGCCAACAATATAGTTTACCTTCCTTTCAACTGGTCACTTTCTGGGATAGAGTCCTCCTGTCATAAGTGATGCATGTTGTTTATCTACAAATGTTCAAAAGAAAAACATAATTAGAACATGTGCTTCTGGAACGGAACGTGTTAAAACATAAAACAATAGCCTAATTTTCTATGGAACTCTGTGTGCCTTTGCTATTGATGCCTTTATTCACATTCCATGCCTCTACAATTATACTCCCTCCGTTCCGATTTACTCGTCGTGGTTTTAGTTCAAATTTGAACTAAAACCACCACGACGAGTAAATCGGAACGAAGGGAGTACATTATATGCCTATGAAGTTTATGCACTCGGCAAACTCTACAATTATACGCTTTCGATACTTCCCAATTCCACCTTATTGTTTATCATCCATTGACATATTATTTTTACCCAAAGCGAGAGTTTGTAATTCTTTTTTACCATGAATACACCTTCTAACATAGGTGAAGAACTATGGAGCATAAATCACTCTACTCGCTAGAGATCAGAGAAGGAAATACAACCATAGAACTATGGAGCAAAGTCTGGACACTAACGAGTGACAACTTCTAAGATATTGATGTAGGCATCTTTAAAAAAACTGTTTATGACATTATTAACCAATCACTTTGTGGAAAAGCATGACAAACTAACCCATATACCACATATACTTGCAAGTGCACCAATAAGAAAAGTATATCCGGCATGTTAGTGTCCTAGGTGTAATTGTAACCACCTTCATATGATTCAATGAAAAAAATTCACGGGGTGTCACTTCTGCATAACAGGTTAATTTTAATGGAAAGAAAACTTAGTCGTACAACTTATTTGCTGGTGCAAATGTCCCTGTTGGACAGTCGTAAGAACCCATCTTTTGTAGTGCATGCATTACAGTCATTCCCTATTCCACCTACATTTACCCAGTAAAACCTCTACAACCTGGACATTTTCTTTTAATGCCAAACACATGTGCTCCCTTTTTAAGTGTGTGTTTGAAGCTTCAGAAAATTCAAAACGAATCTTACATGTAAATGTCATAGTGCACTATGTATCTTCAATGTTTTGTGAAGCGACATCATTTGATTTGCCATCTGCACCAAAACGACAAGAACGAGAGGCTAAAAAGTAGCTTCATTTGCTCTATTTTTCTGTTACAAGTTTCCTCATGCTTCCAAATGTAAAAAAAAAAAACACGCTCATCAACGATTGATTATTCTGTGAACTTGCAAAGTCATAATGATGAACCATCGATATGTGTGAATTTTCTTGAAACATTTTGAAGTTGATGAAAGGGTTCATATAGAGAGGGGAAAGAGGCGGGCGTGAGAATACCCACAGACACGACAACAGCTATATACACCTCGACACCATGTTGAGCATAGATAGTTCTTGACACCAAAATAAGATAAATCTTAGTCTACTGACACTAAGAAGTTTGGATATTAGTTGCAGTCACAATTATGACAAGAGCATGGTTACTTCCACACACTGACTGAATCGAAACATCAGAAGCTAACACTGCTGAAATTAATCGGGCAACATCACAAGCTAGCAAGCTGTGGACTTGACATGATAGGGAAGGCAGGAGAGGAGGGCATACCTCGGTCGTCTAGTACCTGCTGCAGTCGGCTGGAGATGCTGCCGGAGGGAGGCCAAGGTGACCAGCAGCCCGCCTGCATCAACAAGAAGCCGCTCCCAGATCCGCCGCGGTCAAGGACCACCGAAGCCTCATGCTAGTGGAGAAAGCCAGTCCGGTGCGGGGATGGGATGGGGGCTCCTTAGAGGGCAAGGAAAGAACCCGGGAGCGGCGGCTCCTGCGAGATGGGGAGATGGGGAGAGGCGGTGGCTCCTGCGAGGTGGGTTTAGAGCAGGGAGAGGCTTAAAAAAAATATGTGAGATAAAACAAAAAGGGAGGCATACAGGAATCATTTCTTTTGCTGGAGGCAAAGAATTTAAGTCCTAATGCCACTATCCCCCAACTCTCTCTCTCTCTCTCTCTCTCTCTCTCTCTCTCTCTCTCTCTCTCTCTCTCTCTTTCTCAGAAAAGATGCATCCTATATAGAAAATAGGTCACTGGAATATAAGCAAAATAAAATACATCATAACATCAAAATGAGGAACAAACATGACTTTGGTAGAGAGAGAGATAATCCACCTTGTTTTTCACCAAAATCTTCCTCAGGATTCTTCTTCTTCTCTTCTTTCTCAGATCTACACACATCGTGTAAATAAAAATCAAGAAATGTAAGTCAACTTTAGCTAGCTAAAAAGGTCTGGATGCATCAGGGAAAAGTTAACTCTCCTCTCCTGTAGTGGGTTAATAAAGTTGGAGTTTGCTGACCATAAAAGAGTTGCTGACTAAGTCCATGAACACCAGCAGGGAACATTGCCATGGGAGGACCAACAGTTTCAGCCTTTGAAATAGGACGTCTTTGTGTAAACCGTGCCTGCAACAAACATCAATTTTAGTGCCCAAAAATCTACTTGCCGCACAAAAGAGAAATATGTGTATTAGTATTCGAGAGATTTGTTTCATGTGCATACTTCAGGAAAGAGTGTAGGACGACATAAGGGGCCATGGCGATGGCCTGCACCTGCACGCCCGCCATGGTGCTCATCCTTCCATTTCTATTGTGATGGCTTGCCTGCAGAAACCAATCCAACCACAGGGGTCATCCAGAAGAAGAAGAAGAAGAAGAAGAAGAAGAAGAAGACGAGGGGAGGGGAGGAGGATGGAGGGCGTGCGTGTGTACCTTTGAAGTCTAGGTGCTGCAGCCCGTCGCGGGCGTCGAGGCATCCATGGCCTTCCTCGAGGACCACGTGGATGATGGTGCACCGGTGCCGGTGCCGCTGCGGATCTGGGCGTCGCTCCGCTCCTCGATCTGGGGCCTCCCCTCCCCTCCCCTTCCCTTCCCTTGCTTTGGAGAGGAAGGAAGGTGTCACCCATGGCTCGCCGTGCCGAGTTGAATGCCCGCCGTCCGTCTGCCAAGAGGAGAGAAGGAGATGGCGGAGGAGACAAGGCGACCGAGAGGAGGGAGGAAGCGAAGGCGGAGGCGGCCTGGAGAAGAGGAGATATTTTCATGGGAGAGAGAGAGAAGGGACGCCAATCCTGTTCGCTGTAGTACACCCAATCCCACGCTCAATGCAATCCACCTTTCTCACCGAGGCATACCCGAGACACACACTACAGAATTGGGCCCGCCAGGAAAGAGCCCCACCCGTCATCGGCTGTAGCGCGAAATAGTAACGTCCAGAGAAACAACCGGCTGGATCTTTGACACCGTCGTAAAAAACTGCCAGCGAGGTAGATCGCTCGATCCAGACTCTTTGCGCACGTAGTTGCCCCAGGACGGCGGGTAACACAGCATGGTTTATATGTTCAATTCCTGAATTTGGGGCTGGAGGCCTTTGCTGTACCGAACCTCCGTGGAATTGTTTCGTTCTTTTAATTTAACCAATGGATTTCGTTTTGTGATGATTTTATTCATGTAATGGAGGGTGATGAATTACGCTTTATTTTGTTTCTGAACTTGGGCCTGAGGACTTTGCCGCACTGAACATGTGTGACCTGTATGTATGGCCAAACCCCTCTCTCTCTCTGTGTGTGTGTAATCCTGAGTTGCAATAAGGAAGCTTGTTCCTGTAATTAATTAGTGGAGCTGAAGAAAAATAAGGGAGTGTTTGGTTTCAGGGACTTTTTTGTGTTGGGACTAGAAAAAGTCCCTACCAAACCAAACATGGTGAGACTTTTTGGGGACTTTTTACTAAAAGTCCTTAGAAGTACCTCCTTGAGAGTTTTTTTAAAAAAATCCCAGGGACTAGAAAAAGTCCTAGGACTAGAGAAACAAACACCCCCTAAGGGAACTGCAGAAACTACTACCACGCGATATGCCATAGCCATAGTCCATTCCACATACTCCTCGGTAGTTGTACTATCTCTTCCTTTTCGAGGTTAATCAGTGCAATACAAGATTAAGATTTGCACTGGTAGTTTAAAGTTCTTCTAGAGAAAAAAATCCAGATTTGCACTGGTGATTTGAAGAACGATTAGTCGGAAGTCTAGACGGATGTCCATTTGAATGCCGCAAAGGCAGGCGATGTGGGCTGTTTAATAGTCAGTTGCTCACGCAGTCTCTCAAGTTTTTTTCTTCACAAGGGTGCTTTGTCGCCTCGTTCGATTTTTTTTCAAAACTATGACTAAATTTATACGAATTTTGAGAACTGTAAGTCTGTTCGAAAAAAATCCATTTCTATGCGTCGGTCGGCCTCGTATGGGCCGAAAGGTGGCTCGTCGGCCCGGTGTAGGCCGAGCACCGGCCTGTCGGCCTGGGCGAGACCGAGGGGTCAGCGGTCGGCCTGAGCTGGGCCGATAGGCGGCCCGTCGGCCAAGCCGCGCCCGACCAGCGGCCTGTCGGCCAGGACTGGGCCGAGAGGCCCTCTGGCTGGCCGGTTAAGGCTGGCGAGCCTCTTCTTCCTCCTCTTTTCTTCTCTGTATCGTTCCTGGCTCATCTCTCTCTCTTTTCTTCTCTGTTCTTTCACCCCCTCTCCGATCTATCAATTCCTCCAGCCATTTTGTGTTCCAAGTAGCAGAATCAATAGATCATATCATTGCCGCCAAAATTCTTCCCGCCATTTATTCCCGCCAACATTCTTCCCGCTTCGGTAGTTCCCGCCATATTTTCCCGCTCTCTACTTCCCGCCATATTTTCCCGCTCTCTACTTCCCGCCATTTTCTCTCGCGCCGTGCTGTTGCTACCGACAACACATTGCTCCTCATCTTTATATACGACATGCCGTTGCCTGCTCTCTCACGGTCTTCTCTTTGCTTCTGCCCACACTGCTTGCTCTTTCTCACTGTCTTCTCTATAGTCCAGCCGCACTTGAAAACACCAACGCGCTAGTCATTATGAGTTTGCCTTGCTCGGATCAAAGCATTAGGCCTACGAAAATGAAGAGTGCGAGTTTGCCTCGGGGGGTGGAAGTACTTCGTTGTTGGTGTGGCGATCTCTGTAAGGTGAAGGAGGTGACGGATTTTTCAGATTGGTTGGGCATGAAGTTTTTCATGTGCGCCAATTATGAGGAAGATCCACCCGTTGCTATTTCACCGTACATCAGGCCTCAGGTGTGTTTCAGTCATGAAGAATAAACACGTTGTTGATATTATTGTTGATTTGATATTTCTATTTCTATTTTGGACTGAATGCATGAACTGCTGCGGCTGACTACCGACTGCAGTAAAGTAAAACATGTGAAATTGATTGGCGAACCTACACTGTTTAAAAGAATGTACAAAGTAGTGTTACCTATGTCCATCTGATGATGATGCGAGGAAAAGCCACCTAGTTGTGAAGTAGGTGGCTGCTGATAGAAAGAGCTCCCCGCTAAGTCCGGAGGTGGCTGCTGCCAGGAAGAGCTCGGTGGCTGCTGATAGAAAGAGCTCCCCGCTAAGTCCGGAGGTGGCTGCTGCCAGGAAGAGCTCGGTGGCTGCTGATAGAAAGAGCTCCCCGCTAAGTCCGGAGGTGGCTGCTGCCAGGAAGAGCTCGGTGGCTGCTGATAGGAAGTGCTCCCTGGTTGTGAAGGAGGTGGCTGCTGCGAGGAAGGTCGTGGTTCTACACGCTCCTGCATAGAGCGTCGAGGTTCTGAACGCTGCACCGAGGGTCGACCTTCTGAACGCTGCACAGAGTGGCGTGGTGGACGATGTGATGGAGGAGGAATAGCAACATCTGAAGATCGTCTACATGCAACAGATGCGTAAATCCCGCGTAGCTTCTCAACATGACGCCTCAACCATGAGACGTTCTCATGCCGTGGGATATTATCTCCCCTCTCAAATCGTTGCATTAAATCGGAAGCCTCCTGTATCGCCTCGCTTGTCAAGTCAACCTGTACACGGAGAGTTAACCAATTACATCATCGTTGTATGGGAACCAATTGTATATGTTCAAGTTATGAACAAAATTGACATGCGAGAACCATAGCACGTACCGCGTGGTGTCTGGTACCCACAACTGAGGCAGTTGGGAACATATCGCTGGTGAGAGCGGTTTCGATCTGATCAGGAGCTGCTGATGGAACCAAGTAGATCCTCGTGCTATGCCGGTAACGCTGCAGATACAACCCGAACTTGTTCCAGTCGAAGGCCCCAACCTCATCCCAGATATTTGTCGGCGCAGTACTCCATTCGTCCACGTAAGGGCTACTGTCGCGAAGCCAAGATGCATGGGACTTGTTTCCTCCTACGCGACTAAACCTGAGATTGACAAGCACGTAACATGATTAGTTTTATTCTGAATGCAGACATGACAACAAAAACAATATTACTTACTTGTGCACGTGATCTGGTAAGTGTGGAATAACTGGAATGATAGGCTCTTGGCATAGACCGAACTGTCTCATAACCCTATGAAGAGCCATCTCCTCAACTGTCACGTCGAACACCACCTTGGCCTTGGTCATCCAATAGTGTCGATCTCTAGTGCATAATCCAGAAATCCCAACTGGATACCTGGATGATATAGCCTCATGGGAGTATGGTTCCCATATAACTTGAGCCTCGTGCAAACTATCAAACTGCGCCGTGAAGGAGGGGTAGCAGCCCCTCACCTGGCTATGATGAAACTGTCTCTGTGCATGACAACAAATTAGCATTAGTAATACTATTGAATGGCAAGAAATAAACACTCGTAATTCGTATTGTTATTAAATATGAAAATACCTCTCTACGTGTCCAAACAGATCCCATAGTTGGCAAGTCGCCGATTGTACGCACATAAGTCCAAGCTATGTCTTCCAAATCAAAAGGCTTCTCGACGTAGACATAGGGTCGACCAATCGGGAATCTCTCGTATGACCAGAGCTGCAACAATAGTGGACATCCAACAAGACCTGATTTTCTAGACTTCAACATACAAGCTTTGCACAGGCCTCTGTACGTAGCTGCTAACACAGCAGAACCAAAACTCCTCTGCTGAATGTCCTCAGGGGAACGTGCGTCGGCTATCTCTCGTGCAATACTGACGAGTCGTGCATCGACGGTGGTCACGTGGTTCTCCGTGAACATCGTCTTGCCGAACAACCACAAAACATATGCCTCTAGAGATCGATCAATCTGTGCCTCTGAGAGCTCAACACCAGGATATCCTAGGGCTACAATCTACATAGAAAGCAAATGATTCTATGAACTATGCAATGAGGACAACAATGAAAAAAACATTTTTTAAACTAGCCGTGAAGGTTACCTGAAACTGGGCCAACCACCTAAAATGAGGGCCGTGTTTATCGTCGCCTAGGCACTTAGCAGTTGGCACCGCAGCCAAAAAACGGTTCTGCATCGATGCGTGCCAACCAGGATCTAATTCTATAGGACCTATGGCAGCACCAGCCAGAGGTAATCCCAACAAGTAAGACACATCCTGTAAAGTAGGCGCCATCTCTCGCCAGGGAAAGTGAAACGTATGTGTCTCTGGTCTCCATCTATCTACTAAGCAGGTAAGGAGTGACCTGTCGTAAGAGAAGCGTGCAATATGCTTCTTGTGTAACTGTATAGGTTCACCTGCCTCATCTAAGTCCGGACCATCAACCCACTCATCCAATATTCCCTCAACCAGTCGTGCCAAGGGTAGAAGTCCAGCCCAACTTAACCTACAAAATAAAGAGAATGTAGCATGCAGTTAGCGGCTATCAAAAGTATGTCAGACATACTAAGTCATTATACCGACACATACCTATCAACCCATGCAGAGTGTATCATCCAGTTAGTCTTTGGGGTGCGAGTTACCAACACGTCTAAGTGCTTGCCCTCTGCCATAAGTGCGGCCCGGTGCCCTCTATCAATAATACCATTCAGCAACGGATACGAAGCCATATCTGCAGTTCGAATAAAAAATCTCAGGTGCAAATTAAAACATAGTCCTTCCGACATATTACAAATTCAAACGTTGTCCGACATATTACAAACTAAAACATAGTCCGCACTTATTACTAATTAAAACATAGTCCGACATATTACTAATTAAAACATAGTCCGACATATTACAAACTAAACCACTTGGCAGCACATTATATAGCTTCTGAGTTATTCCTTCCTCGTCCGCCCCTTCGACCTCGACTGCCACGAGCACCACGACTGCCACGACCACCACGTGCTGCTATTGTCGTCGATGTGGAAGCACTCGTCGATGTGGAAGCACCGTCTTTCTTCAGTTCAGGACAATATTTCATCCTATGCCCATAAGCCGCACATAGCAAACATTGTCTGGTTGCTCCACCAGCTTCAGATTGGTCCATATCGTTTCGGATGCGTTTTACCTTACGTCTGCCCCTGCTTGTTCGCCGAAGTCCTGGATCCGGGATGTATACTCTATCCCCGTCGTTTACCTTGTTGAAATTGCCGACGACTCTAAACCCAGTCATCTCACCTGTCCAGACATTGAGTACTGCTTCTTTTAAATAGTACGGGGACACGAAGGAGATAGCGTCCAACTTAATCTGGCCACATGCAGCCAACACA
Source organism: Secale cereale (assembly GCA_902687465.1). Classification (NCBI taxonomy): domain Eukaryota; kingdom Viridiplantae; phylum Streptophyta; class Magnoliopsida; order Poales; family Poaceae; genus Secale; species Secale cereale. Next base: position 62,544,466 of record LR738711.1, read on the forward strand.
TGTGAGCAAGGTAGGTGCAGCAACTCCGGTTTGTTGCATGTACACTCACAAGATGGATAAAGTTCATTCCCTATTTTTACCTCGTGCGTCTTCACCTCATTTGCAGAACCAAAACCATCAGTAGGAAGCTGAACCTCATACCTCATTTCCTGATTACCTATGA
>LR738711.1:62546986-62571520 GCA_902687465.1 Secale cereale
CGGCTACACTAACAAAAAATATTACCGGCTACACTAACAAAAAATGTTACCGGCTACACTAACAAAAAATTTTACCGGCTACACTAACAAAAAATATTTCCGGCTACACTAACAAAAAATGTTTCCGGCTACACTAACAAAAAATGTTACCGGCTACACTAACAAAATTTGTTACCGGCTACACAAACAAAAATATTACCGGCTACACTAACAAAATATGTTACCGGCTAAACTAACAAAAATATTACCGGCTACACTAACTATACGCTAAAATGACTATGTACACTAAATATTCAGCTAATAAAAAAAATGTGATGACATTTGTATACCTTCCACGCGTGTGTGCGCGGACTCTTTGCACCACTGGACAACACCACCGGAACTCCTCCTCACAACCACCTTCTTCTCCTCACCACCACCTCCTCACCACCACCAAAACCACAGCTCCTCCACCCCACCATGGCTACTCCACCCCACCATGGCTCCTCCTTAAATACGCACAAATAACTAACCCATAGCAAAAAAAAATTGGATGTATCGGTGGAGAATGATATGATCTATTGATTCTGCTACTTGGAACACAAAATGGCTGGAGGAATTGATAGATCGGAGAGGGGGTGAAAGAACAGAGAAGAAAAGAGAGAGAGATGAGCCAGGAACGATACAGAGAAGAAAAGAGGAGGAAGAAGAGGCTCGCCAGCCTTAACCGGCCAGCCAGAGGGCCTCTCGGCCCAGTCCTGGCCGACAGGCCGCTGGTCGGGCGCGGCTTGGCCGACGGGCCGCCTATCGGCCCAGCTCAGGCCGACCGCTGACCCCTCGGTCTCGCCCAGGCCGACAGGCCGGTGCTCGGCCTACACCGGGCCGACGAGCCACCTTTCGGCCCATACGAGGCCGACCGACGCATAGAAATGGATTTTTTTCGAACATACTTACAGTTCTCAAAATTCGTATAAATTTAGTCATAGTTTTGAAAAAAAATCGCCTCGTTCCCGGTGGATGCACACACGCACCCAAGCTGCTCGAGCAAATTGACGCGAGAAAAACAGAGGAGATGCAGAGCAGGACACACAGGTTACTGATGGCTACAGCAGCAGATGCAGTTCGCCGTCACCTGGTGTTTCTTGTCTGGGTATCCAACCACTGCTTTATTTGTTCTCTTACTTGTCTCCAGTACACTGCTAATAAGGGATCAGCAAATCAAGAGGAACATTTGAAGATAATGCTTGCTGTACTCTCTCCGGTTAATCGGGCTATGCCTCTACTCCACGCAGAGGAAGTTCTTTCTTTGTCGCCTGTGTTGGTTGCTTTACTCTTGGTCTTCTGATCACAAATATTATTACCATTAGAAATATATTTGTCAAACAGGAACCCAGTGATATATACTTCTTCTGGCATATAAATCATATTTTGGTGGTCAAATCGAAGATATTACGCAGGGCGCTTATATTTTTGGATAGAAAGAGTAATTTTATTCCTGAAACCCATTTTATGTCATATCTATCCCAATAAGAAATTACCAATCTCTCCTTAAGCCAAAATTTGAGTCAAGTCGTTTTAACCGTTGGATCAATTAAATACTACCCGTTATATTAGAACGGTGTTTTGGCTCCTAGGTGCATATGCACCTATTATCGAAATACACATTTCGAAAAGTTGAAAAATTTGGAACAAAAAACCCGCGTGTATATCCGGACATTTTATGTACGTGCACAAGGTTTCGGTGAAAAACGACGTTTTTTGTGGCTTGTGTAAAAAAGATAAATAAATGGCTCGTGAATAGTTAAAATGAAGCATCCGAAATTGTATTTTTTACACAACCCACGAAAAATGTCGTTTTTCACCGAAACCTTGTGCACGCACGTAAAATGTCCGGATATACACGTGGGATTTTTGTTCCAAAATTTTCAACTTTTTGAAATGTGTATTTCGACAATGGGTGCATATGCACCTAGGAGCCAAAGGCAATTACTGAGTATGATGTACCGTAAAAAATCTCAAACTCTTTGCAGGTTTCACATGTCCTTGTGGAATCTCTTTGCACATTAATTTGTACTAATCATTTGGCAGTTGGCACTAGCGAATGCTAGTATACTACTAGCTACTTGCTTAAGGGTGTGTTCGGATCTGCTCCAAGAAGTAGAAGCAAAACTCTTTGCAGGTTTCACATGTCCTTGTGGAATCTCTTTGCACATTAACTTGTACTCCCTCCGTCCGAAAATACTTGTCATTAAAATGGACAAAAAAGGATGTATGTAGAACTAAAATACATCTAGATACATCTCATTTTATTTATTTTGATGACAAGTATTTTCGGACGGAGGGAGTACTAATCATTTGGCAGTTGGCACTAGCGAATGCTAGTATGCTACTAGCTACTTGCTTAAGGGTGTGTTCGGATCTTCTCCCGCTCCACGCTTCATAAATTCTTGGAGCAGATCCGAGCTGAACGAAACAGCCTCAAGAAGCTAGTTTTAGGTATGCGACGTGTGGTAAGCGCCTTGACCTCGGTGTGAGGGGACGCGTTGCATGTTAGAGCATCTCCAGCCCTCAGGAAGGCCTCCCCAGGCGATTTTTTCGCGCCGGCGCCGAAAAAACGGCCCAGTCGCGCTCCCAGGAGCCCGATTTTCGCCGGCCTGGGCCGAAAACAGCGCCGGCGGACCCAGGCCGAACCCGGCGCGCTGGGGGGCGCCCGGGGGCGCCGGGGCGAACTGTTTTGGCGCGAAAAAGCCGCGGGCCAGCCGCGTCAGCGACACGGCGGCTCGTCTTCCCCCAACTGTCTTGGTTCCCGCGGGGAATCAATGGCAAGGCTGCCGCCGATCAGCCTTGCCATTGATTCCTCACGGGACGGCGCACCGACGCCTCCCCTCCCTCACACGCGTACACACGGGCGCGGAGCGGCTATATAGCCGTTGGCCTCACTCGCTTGTGCCCACACCAGCCTCGCCCCTCGCCGCCACCCAGCCCCTCCCTCTCCGTCTACCTCTCCCAAGCGCCGCTGCCCAGCCCCTCGCTCTCCCTCTCTACCTCTCCCGAGCCCGTCGCCATGGCAGAGCGTTTCCCCGGAGACGAGGCAGCGGCCAACGGCTTCGGCCGTCGTTCGCTCCGCGAACAGGAGTCCTGGCTCCTGTTCCAGGCGAACATCTCGGCGCCGCCGGACATGCGTGTCGGGCCGACGGGGTGGAGACTCAGCGACGGGGGAGTGCCCATTCCCCCGTTGCCCGATGCCGTGGCGAAGCCCAAATACTTCGCAGAGGAGGTCGAGGTCGTGCGCGCCTCCCTCACCGACGCCGAGCTCTCCCTCCCGCAGTACGCCGCCGACAACCACGCGGCTTGGGCGGCGTACTTCGAGCGCCGCCAGCAGCAGCGCTTGGCGTCCACCAACGGCGCGTCGGTGGTCGGCGGCGTGAAGAACAATGAGGGGCGCCACCTATGGTGGGGCGTCCCCGGCCGCACACTCGAGGGCGTGCTCCGGCCCCGGCGCGGCCCCGGCGCAACACCGATGCGCCGGGCCATGGGCGCCACGGAGGTTCGGGTCCTCCTCCTCTTCTTCCTCCTCGCGATCTTCATCGCACTCCTCCGGCACTCCGGCCCTGCTCGGCGTCAAGGCCGAGCCCGCGACGGAGATGCCGCTCGGCCGGGGCACTCGCAGCACCGACATCGTCATCAACGAGGGCGGCCGGCGCACCTCCTCGTCGGCTCCTCCTCCGCGCTTCATCAAGCCAAAGACGGAGCCGGGGCTCGCGCTGGTGAAGACGGAGCCAGGGCTGGCGCCGGTTAAGAAGGAACCGGCCGCGCCGGTGAAGAAGGAGCTCGACAACGATGACACGGCCCTGGAATGGGCGCGCAGGGACTCCATAGCGATGGAGAAGGAGCGGCGGGAGAAGGAGAAGGAGCGCCAGTGCGCAGCCCTGTGCCGCTTCACGTAGCGCCGACGCGGCTGCGACGAAGGCGGAGTCGTGGTCATCTACGACAGCGACGGCGACGACGACGACGCGCTGCCACCAGTCCGCCAGGGCGACGCCGGGCAGGGGTCCAGCAGGGGCGCCCGCGTCAAGGAGGAGAAGGCCGACGACGACGATGGCGGCGACGACTTCAGCCAGTTTTTTTTAGATTAGTTTAACGGAAATCCGCGAACTTCGCCGAAATTTGTCGTGTTTGGCCGAAATTTAACGTGTTTTTAGCCGAACTTCGCTGAACTATGCTATATTTTTTTTAAACGCGCCTGGGGGCGGCCCTGGGGCCGGCGGCTGATACGTCCAAAACGTACCTATAATTTCTGGTTGCTCCATGCCTCTTTTGGGTGATATTGCTATGATATTTATACACTTCCATACACTTTTGATCATATTTGGACTAACCTATTAACTCAGTGCACCCCAGTGCCAGTTTCTGTTTTCGGCTGTTTTTGTATTTCAGGTTTTCACATTACGAGAACTGTCAGGAAAAATCCAGAAAAATTATATAAAAAATCAGCGTTCCAGAAACTACCGTGCGTCCGAAGGACAGCCGGGGGGGGGGGCACCAGGGCTCCAAGCGCCCTGGCGGCGTGCCCCCCTGGGCCGCGCCGGGGGGCGCCTGGGCCCCCCAAGGCTTCCCCGATGCCCCCCTTTGGTATATATTTAAAGCGTCTCCCGAAACCCTCGAGACAAGAACTCTTTTCGCGATCCCATCTCTGTTTCGCCGCCGCCGCCGCTTCCAAGATCGGGAGCACCAGGAGAACCTTCCCGGCACCCTGCCGGAGGGGAGGATCACAACCGGGAGCCTCTCCACCATCATGGACGCCTCCCGGATGAGTTGTGAGTAGTCTCCCTTGGACCATGAGTCCATGACCAGTAGCTATGTGATGCTCTCCTCCCGTTCTTGTGCTTCACTAATTAGTCCTCGTGAGCTGCCCTACATGATCGAGGCACATATGTAATCCTTATGCTGTTGCTATGATGAGTTTGCTGGGATCCGATGGATTATGAGATTATGGTCAGATTGTGCTTGAGTAATATATTTGATCTACCTCTTTTATATTTATGTTCGTAAGTAATTCTTGCATGTTCTCCGTTGTTATTTATTGCTTTGGCCAAGTAGTAGGTAGTGACTCCAAGAGGGAACGTTATGCTTGATTGTGGGTTCATGCCCCTCGATGACTAGTTTGAGTGACAGAAACATGAGTCTAGGGGATGTGTTGTTGCCACAAGGGGGAAAACAATGGTGCTTGTGCCCGTGGGTGCAAGGATTGTTTATTTTACGCAAAGTTCTTTTAATGCAGTTGTCTGTTGCTTTGAGTTTACACTATGGGTGGGGCTCGCAACTTAATACCAGCGAGATGTTCTGGATAGATATCTCAAGGTGGATGATTAGTAGTAGATATTGATGGATTTCGGTCTACTTACTTTGGCGTACCGCCCATGCTTTGAACCTCAACCTTTCTTGCAATGTAGTCAGCATTGGTTTGCGTTCGTGGTCCTGTCAATTGCCCAGCTGTAATTCGTTTACCTCACATAGCTGTTTTATCGTCTTTTGGGAGAGAGGCATCACTAGTGAACATCATGAGACTCCGGTCCATATTACCATCATTGATCACATCCGCTATTTACTTTTCGCTTTTATTTACTATTGCAAACATTATCTATCAGTACTATCATTTTCTTTTAATCCTTTGTGAACTACAAGGCCGGAGGGATTGACAACCTCTCTGTACTCGTTGGGAGCAAAGTTATTTGTATCTGTGTGCAGGTCCACGTTGATTGCTAATATCTGGCTTCGTTAGCAGTTGACACCTTCTTGTTGAACCTAGGAGTCTCTGGGGATTCGATCCTTGGTATCTTTGCCAAGGGAAAAACTTCCGCAACATTACATCTCACACCTTCCACTTGGGGTAACCAACGAGGGGCGAGAAGCCTAGCAAGAGTTTTTCTGGCGCCGTTGCCGGGGACTCCACTCTTCAGGATAGGGGAGTTGCACGCTATCTTTTACCTTTGCTTTTTAGTCTTGTTAGTTTACCTTTCAGTTTTTGCTTTAGTACCTTTTTATCGAAAATCACAAAAATAGTTATCTCGTTCTTTAGTTGTCATTATGTCGGGTCCTTTTGTCTTTGACGAGGCAGAAGTTCTCACCTTTAAACAAAGAGGTGGGGAAAGTTTGAAAGATGCTTGGTATAGAATTAATGATTCACAAAAAAAGCCACCAAGAAGCAACCTACTACTATCTTGCTTAGAAATTTTTATGTTGAAATTACTTTTTGGAATAGGTTTATTCTAGATACTGCTATCAATGGGAATTTTCTAGAGGCCCCAGTTTGGGAGTCTCTTAGTATTATTGAAAATCTTGTTGGGAATCTCCCTGTTGTTAGCATTCGAGAAGACATCACCCTAACTCACATTATGAAAAAACTTGAAAAGATAGAGCTAGAGATGCCAAGCATTAATAAGATGAATGAGTTGGATCGTAAGGTCCAAGGGAATTTGAATAGGCTTGATAGCTCCATGCATAAAATTTTCAAAATTTTTGAGACCGTCAAATTCCATGACTTGGACTCTTTTAGGATAGACAAGATTGAGGATACCTTTGATACTCTAGGAACCACCTTCTCCTCAATCAAAACCACAAAGGTAGAAACTCCGGCAAAGAAGGAGCCTAAGTCCGTTCACGTTCCAAAGGCTCCCCGTTCTAAAAGTAATCCATCTATTGCCAAAGGGGTTGAAACTGTAAAGACTTTGGAAGAAACACCTCTCTGTGATGAATTTATAAATGAATCTTCCCTTGACTTTTATCCTTTTGGTCTTCTACCTAGAAGTATCTCTATGAGGCCTTTATTTGAAAGTCCTCTTAAGACTAGTTGTATTATTGAAGAGCTTTTTGATGATCTTGATGATGGTTCAATTGATACAACTTGATCTATATGCATTATGCCTAGCTTAAAGGCATAAAAGAAAGCGCTTCTGGGAGGCAGCCCACATGAATAAATTTTTATTTTTGCTTTTGTTGTGTCTTGATGTTGTTTACTACAGTTGCATCATCATTGTATCTTTGCTTTTCATATTTGTGCCAAGTATAGCCTCTGATTGCTAGAAAGTTCAAAAGTTGTGAGGTGCTGTCCAGGAAACATATTCTGTCCTTGGATAGAAAAATTCGTATAAAATCACCAGACCATCTTTTTGATCTGAATTTTTTCGACGGCGTTCTCTATATAATTTTCTTTCGCGCGTCTGTTCTGAGTTTTTTGATTAGAGTTGCAGAAGTGCCCCGAACAAATCAATTACTACCTGCTGTTCTGTTTTTCACAGATTCTGTCCTGTTTTGCCTTTCCTTCATTTTGCAAACCAAGAGCTTGCTTTTTCTTCGCAAAAACCTTTTGGCAATCTTGAGAAACAGTAGACCTTCAAGAATATCTTTATTTCCAGCAAGGTACAATTATTTTATTATGGGTACTAACCTCGCTAATCAGATTATGATGAGTTATGTATGAAGGGAGTTTTCAAGTGTGCGAGGGGAGATGATAAAAAGATTCAGGAGTGTCAAGCGCTCAAGCTTGGGGATGCCCCGTGCACCCCCAAGAAATATTCAAGGAGACTCAAGCGTCTAAGCTTGGGGATGCCCCCGTGCATCCCCTTCTCCATCAACATTATCAGTTCGTCTTTCATTCCACTATATTTTAATCACTTCATGTGTTATGTGCTATGCTTGGAGCGTCTTTCTCTTAGTTCCTTTTTAGTTTTTCATAACGAGTCGGAACTCAGCTTTCTTTATGTGGGAGAGAAACACGCTCCACTTCTACCTAGAACATAACATAGAATTTTCATGTCTATCTTTGCTGTGTGTTCTTTGTCTTTTAATAGCTACTATCATGCTCTGCTCTTTGTATTCATGCTTATCTTTTTAAAGAACTTGTGTTTAGTTGGTTGCTTGAACTCTCTTTAATTATCATGCTTACCTTATTAAGAGAGTTTGCTTCCGTTGCATTGGTTAATATGTCTATGATAAAGATGCTACGTGCATGATGGCGCTTAGTAGTTCAGGTTTTCCTATGGTTAATCCCAAATAGCTGGGGGATTCCCAATGTGTTATTGGAGTACCAACATGATTTGTTTGCCAATGATGTGGTATGGTTTAGTAATATCTTCCCTCAAGAATTTATTTTGATTGACTTGGCGTATGCTCACGCATATTTAAGACTGTAAAGAAAGTCTGTCAAGCCTTGATGATCTTTTGTTTCTGAGTAGCGATATAACTTCCATGCCTGATCTAATGTTGCTTTGTCGCTCTGCATGATTATGACCGTCATTGCTCTCTCAGTTGGTCGCTCCCAGTCTTTTGCTAACCTCCACCTGTACTAAGCGGACTGACTGCTTGTGCATCCACATCCTTTTAAACCAGTTATGCCATATGAGTCCATCATACCTACCTATATGTGGTATTTCGCCGCCACTCCAAGTAAACTTACATGTGCTACCTTTAAAACCTTCAGTTTTTGCAATACATAGCTCATGGGAAAGTAGCTTAAAAACTATTATGGTAAAGAATATGTCGCTTATGTATCTTATTTCTTATAAGTTGCTTGCTGAGCGGTAACCATGTTTCTGGGGACGCCATCAACTGTTACACTTTTGTTGAATATCATGTGAGTTGCTATGCATGTTCGTCTTGTCTGAAGTAAGGGTGATTTGCCATGGGTTGAATGGTTGAGTATGCATATTGTTAGAGAAGAACATTGGGCCGCCAACCAAAGCCATGTATCATGGTGGAAGTTTTAGCTTGGACATTAATCCTCAATCTCTTATGAGAATATGCTTAAGCATTAAAGAGGAGTCCATTATCTATTTTCTATGTTGTCCCGGTATGGATGTCCTCAAGTTGAGATCTATCAAAAACGAGAAATCAAATGCGATCTATCTCCTTGGACCTTTGTACAGGTGACATAGAGGTACCCCTTTGTGACACTTGGTTGAAACATATGTAATGCAATGATAACACATGGAAATCCGAGCTAATTAGGACAAGGTGCGAGCACTATTGGTATTCGATGCATGAGGCCTGCAACTTATAGGATGTCTTATGCATAACACATATGAAGTACTACTACCGTTGACAAAATTACTTCTATGTTTTCAAAATAAAAAGCTCTAGCACATGACCATTCTTTTAATTTTATGTTGAGTCTCCACCTTCTTTTAAAAGCACCAACTACTGAGAGTATGATTGTCATTCTGAGTGTAATGTGCATTGTTCCAAAGTAGCATTGTCTTTTGCATGATTGTGATATCGTTTATTCTGAAATCATTGTATCTAGTCATCACTTAAACCTTGGAGGTGCCCCTGCATTTATGTTTTGCTTCACTAAAGGGGGCAAGCTAGATATCACCTTATCATATTTGCACACCATGTTCATTACAAATCTATTTGATGTTTCAATGTCATATTGTAAAACTTTCAGTTCTTTGTGATTTTCTCATTAGGCAACTTAATTGCTACAGATTCATTATCTCAGTAAGCTTTTGTCATATGACTATGAAAAAGTCCTATATGGTTAATAGCATGTCACCACAGAAATTATTCTTGTTATCATTTACCTACTCGAGGACGAGCAGGAATTAAGCTTGGGGATGTTGATACGTCCAAAACGTATCTATAATTTCTGCTTGCTCCATGCCTCTTTTGGGTGATATTGCTATGATATTTACACACTTCCATACACTTTTGATCATATTTGGACTAACCTATTAACCCAGTGCACCCCAGTGCCAGTTTCTGTTTTCGGCTGTTTTTGTATTTCAGGTTTTCACATTACGAGAACTGCCAGGAAAAATCCAGAAAAATTATATAAAAAATCAGCGTTCCAGAAACTACAGTGCGTCCGAAGGACAGCCGGGGGGGGGGCACTAGGGCTCCAGGCGCCCTAGCGGCGCCCCCCCAGGGCCGCGCCGGGGGGGGGGGGGCGCCTGGGCCCCCCGAGGCTTCCCCGATACCCCTCTTTGGCATATATTTAAAGCGTCTCCCGAAACCCTCGAGACAAGAACTTCTTTCGCGATCCCATCTCTGTTCCGCCGCCGCCACCGCTTCCAAGATCGGGAGCACCAGGAGAACCCTTCCCGGCACCCTGCCGGAGGGGAGGATCACCACCGGGAGCCTCTCCACCACCATGGACGCCTTCCGGATGAGTTGTGAGTAGTCTCCCTTGGACCATGAGTCCATGAACAGTAGCTATGTGATGTTCTGCTGCCGTTCTTGTGCTTCACTAATTAGTCCTCGTGAGCTGCCCTACATGATCGAGGCACATATGTAATTCTTATGCTGTTGCTATGATGAGTTTGCTGGGATCCGATGGATTATGAGATTATGTTCAGATTATGCTTGAGTAATATATTTGATCTACCTCTTTTATATTTATGTTCGTAAGTAATTCTTGCATGTTCTCCGTTGTTATTTATTGCTTTGGCCAAGTAGTAGGTAGTGACTCCAAGAGGGAACGTTATGCTTGATTGTGGGTTCATGCCCCTCGATGACTAGTTTGAGTGACAGAAACATGAGTCTAGGGGATGTGCAGTTGCCACAAGGGGTAAAACAACGGTGCTTGTGCCCGCGGGTGCAAGGATTGTTTATTTTACGCAAAGTTCTTTTAATGCAGTTGTCCGTCGCTTTGAGTTTACACTATGGGTGGGGCTCGCAACTTAATACCAGCGAGATGTTCTGGATAGATATCTCAAGGTGGATGATTAGTAGTAGATATTGATGGATTTCGGTCTACTTACTTTGGCGTACCGCCCATGCTTTGAACCTCAACCTTTCTTGCAATGTAGTCAGCATTGGTTTGCGTTTGTGGTCCTGTCAATTGCCCAGCTGTAATTCGTTTACCTCACATAGCTGTTTTATCGTCTTTTGGGAGAGAGGCATCACTAGTGAACATCATGAGACTCCGGTCCATATTACCATCATTGATCACATCCGCTATTTACTTTTCGCTTTTATTTACTATTGCAAACATTATCTATCAGTACTATCATTTGCTTTTAATCCTTTGTGAACTACAAGGCCGAAGGGATTGACAACCTCTCTGTACTCATTGGGAGCAAAGTTATTTGTATCTGTGTGCAGGTCCACGTTGATTGCTAATATCTGGCGCCGTTAGCAGTTGACACCTTCTTGTTGAACCTAGGAGTCTCTGGGGATTCGATCCTTGGTATCTTTGCCAAGGGAAAAACTTCCGCAACACTACATCTCACACCTTCCACTTGGGGTAACCAACGAGGGGCGAGAAGCCTAGCAGCGGCTGGGGACCAACTCGCTCACATGCCCAATTTTTGCGCCGGCTCACCCCCAGGCGGCGCTTTTAGACGCCCCTTGGGGGGCCAACGGCTGGAGATGCTCTTATAGGTAGGGGCGTCGATCCCCGATAGCACGTAAAGTTGGAGGAGAATCAGGGATTACATCTTGGAGAGAAAGAATAGAGGAGATAGGGTTATGCTAGTTACAATAGATAACATGCATACTACTCTATCTTGCACAGCATGATAGGGCTATGCTAGTTACAATAGATAACATGCAAGGAAACAAGCGCCTAAGAACATGATTACTACTCTATAGATGATCCTTTGTCATGTATGACGCATGTATGTTTGACACCCTCCATTAATCATAACTTCATCAAGTTGAGATTATGCTTGAAGTCTTCAAAACTCCTTATGGGCAATGCTTTTGTAAAGCCATGTGCAATCTGATCTCTAGAATGCACAAGATGAATGTCCAACTACTTGTTAGCAACTCTTTTTGTAACAAAATGGAAATCTATCTCAATATGTTTTGTTCTGGCATGGAAAACCGAATTTGCATATGGCGCCAAGATTATCATGCCATAAGCATGGGGCTTGGGTGTGCTTCACAACTAACTCCTTCAGGGTGGACTGGACCCATATAATTTCAGTTGTTGCATTTACTAGTGCTTTGTATTTTGCCTCTGTACTTGACCTCGAGACTATGTCATGTTTCCTTGCACAACATGATATCAAGTTAGGTCGAAAGAATACTGCAAAACCACTAGTGGAGCGTCTATCATCTAGACATCCTGCCCAATGAGAGTCAGAAAACGCACTTACAAGAGTAGATGACGATTTGCTGAAATTAAGACCAATGCTCATTGTGTTGTCCACATATTTGACTATACGTTTTGTAGTAGCCCAATGAGTTGTAATGGGTGCATGAAGTAACTGACATACATTGTTAACAACAAAGGAAATACCAGCTCTTGTAAGGGTCAGATACTGAAGAGCGCCTACTAGACTTCTGTATTTTGTATTGTCCTCATGACTCAGGAGTTCTCCTTTTGCAAGAGATAGTTTTTCTGTATTAGATACTGGCGTAGGTGAAGGTTTACAACCTTGCAAGCCAACTCATTTTACGAGATCGGTTGCGTATTTTCCCGTGAGAGGTGAAGTCCACCATCAAGTACGTTTCTTCACTTCAATCCCTAGGAAGTAGTGCAAGTCTTCTAGATCCTTGAGAGGTGAAGTCCCGTGAGAGGTGAAGTCCACCATCAAGTAGTGCAAGTCCCGTGAGAGGTGAAGTCCACCATCAAGTACGTTCCTTCACTTCAATCCCTAGGAAGTAGTGCAAGTCTCCTAGATCCTTGAGTACTCAACGCTCAAGTATTTTCAGAAGTCCTGTGATTGCCTCATCAGATGAACTTGCAACAATGATGTTATCAACATATATGAGAACAAATATGGATGTGTTTGACTTGTTATAAATAAATAGTGAGGTGTAAGACTTGGAAGGAACAAAACCAAGTGTTTGAAGTTTATGACTGAGACGTGAGTATCATGCCCTCGAAGCTTGCTTCAATCCATACAATACTTTATCAAGCTTGCATACATGAAAGGGTGCATGTTTGTCCTCAAACCCGGGAGGTGGCTTCATGCACAATTCCATTTCTAGAACATCATGAAGAAACGTGTTCTGCACATCTAGCTGTCTGAGACTCCATCCACTTAAAACACTGCATCATGAAGAACCACCCACAGAAGATCCGTGAGCATGCACGGAGATCCATGAGCATGCACGTTTCCTGTAATCGAACTAAAGCGAGGCACATTCCTCCCCAGTTGACTGTTCGTTTTCTTTTTCTCTTGTTCTTTAGTTAGGTTTTGCCCTTTGGTTTTTTCTTTTTATTTTTTCTTATCCTTTTCTGCTTCTTTATTTTTGTTTTCTTTAATACGTTCTTTTCTAAAACTCATGATTTTTTTCCAAATTTATTAAAAAAATTCAAAATTTGATGAACTATTTGCAAATTCGATGAACTTTTCTCAACTTCAAAGAAATCTTTTTCAACTTCGATGAACTTTTCTAAAAATAAGATGAACATTTTTCAAAATCTATGTTTTTTTTCAAATTCGATGAACTTTTTTCAAAATCTATGGATTTGTTTTAAATTTGATTAACTCTTTTTCAAATCCAATGAACTTTTTTCAAAATCTATGATTTTTTTCTTTCAAATTCAATGAACGTTTTCAAAATCTATGAATTTCTTTTAAATTTGATGAACTGTTTTTCAAATCTGATGAACTTTTTTGAAAAGTTGATGAACTTTTTAAAAATTTGATGAACTTTTTCAAATTTCAGCGAACTTTTTTCAAACTCGATGAACTTTTTTCAAAATTGATGAACTTTTTTGAATTTGTCTACTTTTTTTTGGAATACATCAACCTTTTTCTAATTCATGATGTTTTTTTTTAAATCTGCGGACATTGAAACTTTGTTCATGTTTATGCTTGAAAAGAAATCAAGTTTTTCTAAATAGCACGGCTATTGTTGTGTTCTTTAGACGTACGCGCACAAACAGTTCGACTCAGGTGTAGTAGCACAAGTGGCCAGCCTACTGCGCGCTGATGTATATATCCCTGGTTCGTTTCCTCCCGGTAGCCATATGTTGGCTGTTATCTCGTGCTATTTTAAATGTTTTTGCGCTGCTCATGGGCCGGCCCACTGACGGGCCACAGTGAGCGCCAGTTGGCGCCGATTGAGAGCGCTCGTTTTAGCTTTGGTTATACTGTCCTAAATGTCTCAAGTGCAGATTGTAGGTGTAGGTCTTATCAATGTTAGCAAGAGCCACAGAGCACATTAATAACAAGAGAACCACAATCCTCTCCGAAAATAATTAGAAAACCACACCAATACATATATTATATCAAGTTTACAAGCATCATTTATTCATCGCAATTACATATCATAAAAGTAATATAATAGTCAAACATGAATCCACACGATATATAGAATGATGAAGTACAAATATATTGGCCAAAATGATGTCGTACAGGGCCGAATGTGAACAGGGCAGCAACCTTTCTCCGTTATTTTCAATCAATATACTTAGCTTTGCCCTTTTTCTTCCGTGATTCCTTTTTGCCCTCCGCACCATCAGCTGAGCCTTGGCCGCTGTTGCCCAAGTACTCTCCGTCGCAATTATGGGTGCCACAGTCGGTCATGCCCTAGTGAAGGGAAAAAAGACATGTCAGGATCACTTGGTCCGGAGGTATATATGTTTGTTAGAGCATCTACAGCCGGACGCCTTGAACTCGCCTCATACGTCCGGGCGGACCGTCAGGTCGTTGTCCGGTCATGAAATTTTGATCCTGACGGATGCCTCAAACGGTCTCAGACGCCTGGGCTGACCAGTACCCCCCACATCTAGCCTAAATATGAGGCGCCCGGCCAATGCACGCCATAGACTGACGGCACGATCCCACGCGAAAACACCCGGAAACCCGAGATCCGACGGACGCCGCATCTGTCGCCGCTGTGTGAACGTCGTGTGGCGCCGCCCGCTCCATCCACCTCCCACGTCTCCGCGCCGCCAATCCTAGCTCATCCACCTCCTCCCTCTCCCGCTCCGGCGCTCCGCCATGGTCTGGAGGAAGACCACCCTACTATGCAATGCTCACGCCAGAGCACCGGTGCGAGATCCAGCAGGAGATTTTGGGCGAGACAACTCGCGGTCGCCGCCCGCATCGCTGCCGGGTTGCCTCCTGACTCGCCGGAGCCAGAAGAGGAGGAGGAGCAGCTGGGGGAAGAGGAGGGATAGGAACTGGCTCCTATGGAGGTGGTGGAGGAGGTGGAGCAGCCGGAGCCAGAGCTGCCAGGCTTCAACATGGAGCAGGCGGAGTCGGAGTTCGTCCTCTCTCAATTGGAGGAGATGGCGGAGCAGCATGTCATCCTTGAGTCCATCTAGGATGAGGCCTCTATGAAGGCCAACCGAGCGTTCCTACGACAGGAGCAAGCGGCGTCCCACGCGCTCTTCGTTGAACTTGACGCAGAGATAGAGGAGACTGGAGCGGAGCAGCCGGAGGACCCAGAGCTGTAGCTGTCGCCCATGCTGCCGGAGCCGGGCACGAAGATCCTCTACATCTTCGGCGAGGAGTAGCTAGGTAATCGATATAGTACGTAGGTTTATCTCTTTTGCATGTCTTTGTATGAATTTAAGAATCGAGTATGAGATGTCATGATGCAAAACGTTAAATTTAAGGCATGCCCGATTACTGTCCCCGTACGCGCCCGGACGGCGCGTCCATGGGCGTTTGGGTCATATTTGATATATACGGTTGTAGATATTTTTACCGTAAGTAATGGTAGGGAGATATGTTGGGTGGCGGGAGGGAGGTACCTTTTCCATTGAAGAAGGGATCGCAGGGTTTTCGTTGCCACAAGTAAACTTGACTACCTTCAACTTGGAAGGGAGATAATATGAAATTACATTCAACTAATACGCTTAAAATTCGAATCGCGAGTAGAAAGAAAATACTGGTGACCAAGCTCACCTGGTCAACATCCCCAAAAGGAATGGTAAGGACGCACGACATGACAGATACTTCCCTGGGAGTTCGACAATTTCATATGACCTAAAAAGTCCGAAGGCTACGGACCACTGCACCTTACAGCACATTCAGAATTAAGGAGGAAAATAAACATTGAAGATAATCAGTTTTAATGGCAAAACAAGCAACATTTTGTTGTTGTTGATAAAGATGGGTTGGATCCAAGGAAATTTTTCTCTTAACCACGTTTTAATAACAGGTATAGGAACAGCACTACCAATGAAATAACAGATTAAAATCTGAATCTTTAGGGGGAGGGGGCCGTTTTAACATACCAAATATGATAAATTTTCGGATCAACAGAAGTTTTCATTACTTTGTATATTTGATGATAGCAAACTAGCCATTTAGAAGACCGAACAAATATAATCAGGCATTAGCCATTTGTAAAATTGAAGATATGAAACTACGTACTCCAGTTTTCCAGATTTTCTCCGCTCAACCACATCCAAAAATTAGACTCCCCATTTTCACAGAGAAGCTAGCGTTCATCCTCATATATATATATATATACCATGAAGTGCAACATGAGACTATTTGATACGAGTATATCTTTATGAACAATCATGGGAAAACAAAGATGCTAGTTCTCACTATTTACTTACTTTTTGTGGAATGGCTCACTATATTACTTGTATGTATAGCTTGCAACTGTACTATGTTCGCGAGACAAGCTAGCTGCTATCAATAGAAATATGATGTACTCACTGGAAATCTCTGTTGTTGCTTTGTCTTGATTAATAGGAGTACTTTGGTTCACATCCTCGTCATTCCGCCGAGTAAACTCATGAGGTTCGGAGCGCACCACGTTCCGGCTATTGGCGCCTGCGGGTAACCATACCCAGTAATTAATGAAGGAAAAAAAGAGTCTAACACGAACTCTGCTCGGGAGGTCACATCAAAGTATGCTTTAGTTCAACAGTTTCATATGATCATCGGCCAAGACAATAGCATTGCGATAACAACAGTCTTTCCAAAATGAAGTACTTTACTAGTGCGATGTACGTTTTCCGCTACTTCAAATAGATATTATGCAGCAAGATACATGATTCATGAAATTTAACCCTAGTAACGAAAGTTGAGCAAGACACTTGTTGCGAATAATCTGATTCCAGAGAACCATCTACAAATTTACAGTACTGGAGTACTTCCCACTATGAAGTCCAAACGTTTTTCTCTTTCCTGGATATGAATTACATACCTCTGGTTTCCCGTGTTGCTCGATTTGCACCTATACGCATCAGTGGCTTGCTAGGGGCACCGCTCGACAACATAGTCCTCTGAGTTAGCTAGTAACACTGACACCTCTAGATCGATTGCGTTTGCTGGGAAGGGAGATACGGTGGTGTATATAAAGGCCAACTACGAGAAAGGAGCAGTGGCTCAGTTGAGGGAGGGCGCCCTTTATTAAAGTCCCACAACGCATGGCCTGAGCATAAAATCGGAAGTCTGAAATACGGAAATAGAGGAACATATTACCTATACCTCTCAAGTTACGACGACCCAGTGCAGTGTCGCAGCTCGCACGCCCACAAGTCCAGGAATAAACAGCAATCTTATCTTTTGCTTCTTTGCATTGGTCGGCGCATTTTCCAGACGTCTTTCTCAAGAAATATACTAATTTGACGGAAAACACAAGGCAACCCTAATATATCGTGCATGTACATGATATATAGGTTTATGATGCACTAACAGGAGCCATGCAAACCTAGGAAATTTTTTCTTGGCGAATGACGAAAACTATATATATTCTCTCTATCCAGGCATACTCATGATTTTTTTTTTTTTGTAAAAATATGTAGTCCAAAATGAAGGGAGTGGTCTGTAATACTTTCCACGATGGTTGGTAGTATAACATTTTTCCTCTGAAAGATGCTTAGAGGCCAAGTATGCTACTGTCAGGATTCACCTTTAGCCAATTTTTGGAGCAATTAATTTAGGCAAAGGAGATGATGAAGCTTTTGTCAGACTTTTTCCCTCGGACAGCCTTACCGTGTTTGCGCTTTCGATTGCACGCCTGACTTAAAAATCTATAGCCTAGATCAATGTGCCGAGGTGATTTCTCGGATGGTTCTCATCGTGAGCACTGGATATGCTCGTAGTATTGATAGTCCGTGTCGGCCGATCGAAAACCAAAACCAAAGGCGTCGGAGACGGCCATGCGTACAGTGAGAGCCCACTCGCATGCACGCAGCACGCTCGATTGAAAACCAAAAGCAACATGAGCCAAGCCAAAAGCAACATGAATCAAAGGCCGTGAGCTGCGGTCCCATCTTAGGTGCTGAAGTGGTAGTGTGCATCTAGCTTTATCGACAGTTTTGATGGTTAAGAGCATCTTCCACGACGACGCGCAAATTTCCTCCCGCATCCGTGCGCCACGGATGCGGGAGGACGCCATCCAATGCTGCCTGCATACATTCAATTACTCTAAACCAATTGGATGATAAACACGGCGGATTTCAGATTTCATACCAGGTGTCCCGTTGATTGATTGTTATATATGGCTCAAGCGCAAGTTCTGGTCTATACCCTGAGAAAATAGGATGCTATAACCTCGCTAATAGCACGCTATAGCATATTGAGAATTGTCTCGCTAAATATACCAGTATACAACATCTCGTTAATAGCACGCTAATAGCATATTTTGAGGTCGGCCATATTTTGTTGTAGCACACTATTTTTTTCATTGGTCTATACACGTGATACACTGTTGTTATTGGGAATTCGCCTAACGAGTATGCCGAGTAGTTGCTTGCCATGTTTAGATGTTATTCTAGTCGTTCTTAAGTTGACATGCCTGGAACTTATAATTTGTAGTTACGTTACTTGTGAGTACCTTATTGTATTCATACCGGCGTTGTTATACCAGAATTTAGTCGAGGAACTCTGTAAAGAAGATGTCACTGGGATAGTGCGAGGATCCGTAGCCCAGGCAGATGCCTGTGGAGTGGAGCCGCTCAAGTTTGGTGCCTTAGTTTACGTCTTCTGCTGCAATATAAAGAACCATCGATTATCTTATGCTTGGTAATAAAAAAAATCATGCCAAGATGGCCTTGTGACCCATTTGTAGCTCTTTGGTCATGTTTGTGTATTGATTACCATTTTTTCGTGAATTAAACATGCATATCCACATATCATGGGGTGCAACCTTAGCCCAGTGGTGCAAAGGTGGGGTTAAACTGAGATTCTTCCGTATGTGGGATCAAGAACCTACGAGTCCTATGATGGAGCGCCCAATCCCCATGATTTCTTGGAGAACTTGCGCCCCAGGGATAAAAGCTACCGGCTGGGACAAATGCAAAGCTCCCCTTAGGGAAAGGTACGGATGCTGCCCTACCTTGAGTTTTGGAAAAAAAAACATTCTTATGCACGTGTTTTTTCTGAACAATTTGAGTGGTCGTACGTAAAAAAAGGGACTCCGTACGAGAAAGTTATGCTTGTTTTAGTAAACACTGCGCAAAATTGATCCGAAATGAAAAAAAAAACTAGATCTAGTCTAGCCGGAAACCAAGTCTTCCGTTGCAATAGCCAATTCTGAATCTAACAAAATCTAACTATAAGCATGTCATGGGTGTGGCCGGTATTTACAATGTGTTTGGTTCGGGGGAATCAGAGATGGGGAATAGGAGTTGAGGGTTGAGGAGATTAAAAGTCCACTGTTTGATTAGAGGGAATGGGAGTTTAAGTGGAAAGGGGAATGAGATTTGAGGAAGCCAATTCCCACCGATTTCTTATCAGGGGGTACCCTGTTAATTCATGAGCAGAGTTTTATCCCATGCCAATTCCCATCATATGCCAAACAAGGGAAGGGAAGTAAAAATCATCTTCCATGCCTAATCCCTCCATAAACACCCTTGTGCGAACTCCCATTCCCTTGCCCGGGTGTTTACCAAACAGGCTGTTAAGGATGCTTTGAGGGTACTTTGGGCGGCTTATGGGGGAGTGGCCGGAACCAACTCTAGCTGTGCAATAGATAACATTTTAAGGTTTTATTTTGGATGGATATATTTTGTGAGCAAAAACTATATTTCCATTAGCTCAGTCAATATCTTTTAGCACCGATTTTACCATTTCTTGAATGAGCTATCTTCGGAGTTGTTTGGAATTCTTTTGCCTTGACTCTAGAGAATCATTTTGCGATTTAGCTGGCATTGCTTTTACCAATGGTGAAGAAAACAGTTATACGCGACTTCTGGGCGACAAAGATCATCAAAATTGAGCTGCGCCAGAAAGATGTTTGTGATGGCTTCCTGACGACTTGATGGTGTGCTAAATCAAACGAGGGGTATTCAAAAGGCTTTATCAACAACATTATGGAAGATTTTCAAAAAGAAAAGAGTAGAGTGCCATTCATATGTTTTTAGGTTTTACTTATATTCAAATATATTTATATTTGTATTGTACTAAGTGATTATGTATTGTATATAGTGTTAATGTCTCTGCATATTTCAGTCTTTACATCATTTTTCTGAGTTCGCCTTACCTCAAAAGAAAATTCGTCCTTCGCCACTATTAGGGGGGAAGTTCAAAGGTGAACGGAGTAATCTGTATTAGTCTCCATGATGGCTATTAGTATGTATATTTTTCCACAAAACGATGGTTATATGGTGCTTGGAGGCTAAGTATGATGTGGTGTTTTAACCTAAACACAATAAACAAACAATACTCCTGAAGAGTTATGATTTCGCTTTTCTTTCCTCTGAAGAAAGAAGAGGTGACTCATCGCCACCGCCCTCCGGCGGCTCCCCTCCCCCGGCGACCTTGGTCGTTGGTGGTGAGGGGGGTCGCCAGATCCACGCGCATGTATCTTTTTTAGACTCTTGCAGTTTAGGTTTTTAGGCTATTCATTGTTGTGGCTTCAGCTGCGACAATGGCGGAACTGAATAAAGATTCTTTAGATCCTACTCCGACGAGGCGATCGTTCCTATTGTTGGGGTTGGATTTCAAAACCAGTCTGTTCAAGTAAAGATGGCGTGGCGGCGACAGTATCCTCATGGTGGACATGTGTCCTCTGTCTCTACCGTTGAGACGGGGTTTGCTCCAGCGGCAACGAGGAGCTTGGGAGGTAGTCCAGGAGCAGAAGCAGATTGTAGTCCGCATCGGCAGTATCTAGAAATTGGTGGAACGTGTCATGGGTTCATGGTTCGTGGATGGCAGGTGTGATTTTCTCCTCCGATGTCTTAGTCGTGTGTGGGTACCAGATCTGTAGTTTGATGGCGTGTCTAAGGTGTTGCCCTGGTCTGATTAGGAGGTCCGCAAAGTTTCATATCTGTGATGGAGTCGTGTCGACTCGGGTGTGGAGGTGATCCGTCATTTTTTTCCTCTGGTGTGGCTGCTGTGGTGATGTCAGAGGCAGGTGATGGACTTTTCTGTGCCAAGCTTAGAGTATTCTTCAGTCTTGTTTGGAATTTTACTTCTTGGCTGGTGTTCCTTCATGCAAAACCTAGCATTTTTCTATCTTTTCAGTCTTGCTAGATTAACATGTACATGACTTGACTTGTACTATGATGCTCATGATATAAGTGATACCCGCATTACCATGCAAAAAATGGCCAAGTATGCTACTGTACACAGTGTGTGCACCCAGAAAGGTAAATATTGTCTAAGGTGTGGTGGCCTTCCTAACCTACTTTACAACACAAAGAATCAGAAATTATATATTAGCTAATTCGAGACTCATGGTACTCGTGATTACGTCCTCTTTTCTACAAGCAATGTAAATTCATTGTGCTGCACCTTCCCGCGAAGGTGAGGATGAAGCCTTTTTCTACATTTTTCCCTCGGACAGTCGGACAGCCCTTTCGTTTGCACGCCGGACTTAAAAACTAGGTAGATCAAATGAGGCGTGCTGTTTCTCGGATGGTTCTCATGATGCTGTGAGACATGCAGGTATTGATAGTACGTGCCGCTGGAGAGTTGAATCCTTTGCAGTCCGTGTCAGTCAACTCATTATGTGCTTTCACATTCTCTTTTTTTTTTTTTTGTTAAGTATCTACTTCTTTAGACAACGCCTTCGCTCTTGTTTCCCTCGGGCGGCGGTACAATGTGAGCCCACTAGCATGCACGCTCGATTGAAAAACTAAAACACACGATGATACGTGCGTTGCTGTAGAGGGCAAAATGAATGGATCTAGCTTTATAGTCAGGTTTGATGGTTAATGACAACTCATATGCTGATCTAATGCTTAACATTATGTGTAAGAAGAATGTTACCTTTCAAGAATATCCACTGAGCTCAAAAAGGTGCTCCCTAAAATGAACTTGAATTGTTAGAAAGAAAAAAAGAACTTGAATGAGTTGAACTCTCTAGAACGAACGGAAGTGTCTCAATAGCCCAGTGTCACTGATGTAACTAAAAGAAGTTGTTGCTGAGGCAAAGTGCATGTTGGCACGCTGTGTCCCTCAACATTGAAGACTTCGGTCGTAGGTCATAAACCTTGCTTTCTTAGTATCCTTTGCAAACTGTCAAACACAATAAGCTACGCGTGAAGGGCGCACGCTGGTGGTGTCCACGTGGGCAGCCTAGGAACAGTGCATCGATTTAGGTAGCCAGAGAGAAAATATTGTACTGCTGAGCTATGAGGCCATTTGCTTGGTGCGATGTAGTACTAGCGTTGTACTGCGGTGGTTGGTGTACTACTGCGCTCTGAAAAGAGAAACGTCCTTCCTCCCCTTTCCTCGTCTCCATTTTCAGCCCCAAGCACACGCAACACCTCTCACTTCCTCCTCGTTCTCAACCACCCCAAAGCCCATGGAGACCTCCTTGCACGAATGGGTGGCCGCAGGGTGGGGGGTGAGCTCGCCGTCTCTCTCGCAAACGGCGCTGGCAGGGTCGTTTCTCTCCCTCAATGTCGCCGGATCTGAGGACCCGCCGCGAGGACCCCGGGAGAAGAACCATCCTCGACTAGATCCTGCGCGGGCCCACGCAGCGTCGGCGGGGCAGTGGAGGAAGGGTTGGCCGTTGCGATCCGGCGGCTTCTTGTGTAGACGTGCATGCTCTAGCCAATGTAACAAAAAAAAACGATCTGACGGAAGAGAATAGGAAAAATATTTATATGTCAACACTTCCCTCACTGGTGGCTCCTCAGGCCTAAACGTGGACCGAAAGTGAGTTGCAATTTAATTGCGCCAGCCGGGTCTTGAACTCAAGACCTCTTGGCTCTGATACCATGTAAAAGTGTATGATTTAGCCAATGCAACAAAAAAAACGATCTAGGCAATACATTTATACTTCAACGTGTTGTGCGTGTGCGTAGTTTCCTGCGCTTGTGCGCTCATGGACTAGTTGGCTGGCTCGTGCGCTCATGTTATTAGTTTATGTTAATATCTCTATAGTGAAAAGTAACATATGTATGGCGCCATACAACATTTCATTTATTATGTTCACCCGCAAATAAAAATAATATTATGCTACCCTATGCCTCTTTTTTTCATTAATTACTTACCACATCATCTATTTTACTTAGATATGTATGAGTTACGACTTATATTACTCCCACTATGAGTAGTTTTAGTAGATTACTCACTGACTAGTTAGAGCATCTCCAGCCATTCGGCCCCCAGGGACGCCCAAATAGCGCCGCCTGGGGGTGACCCGGCGAAAACCGCGCCTTGGGGTCGTTTTCCCCCAGTCGCCGACCCCCACGGGGTGACCCGGCGAAAACCGTGCCTCGGGCCCGCTGGTCGGCTTCTCATGCCCCTAGCTCACCCCTCGATCGCCTCCTTCCTCGGCGACGCCGCCGGCAACTTGAAAATGATACATAGATACTTGATAATGATACATAAATAGTTCTTCATAGCAAATCCTGGTAAAATAAAAGATCAACTACTTGTCGTTTTCCGGCTCCGACTCGGTAATGTCCTCCTCCGACGTCTGCAAGTAGGCATCAGCATATCGCTCGTCCTTGGAGTCCGAGGAAGACGATTCTCCTAGCTTCATGTTCAGTTGAGTGGCCTGCTTCCCCGCACGCTTGTTCTCCCGATAGGCGGCTCGCTCCTTCCTCCTCGCCTCCCTCTCCGTCCTCCGTTGCTTGTAAAATTGGCGCTCGTCGACGATGTCCTACGGGAAGAGTTTGCGCAACTTCGCCATGGCTTCCACGTCCATCTCCGCGATGGCTAGGCGACGCTGCCGCCTCCGGTTGTCACGACGATCCTCGACGGTGAAAAGCCGCGGGAGATGCGCGAGATCCTGCACGCGCTGGCTAGTCGACACGTCGGGGAAATTCATATCCCACCGAGGCCGTCGGAGGCGCCACGCCGCTGCGTCGTACGTGCGGGCGGCCTCCTCTGCGGTGTCGTAGGTGCCGAGACTGAGCCGTTTCTCGCCGAACGAGATTTTGGAGGAGAAGACGCCGGAGCGGTGCTCGCGGACTCCGCGAAAATCAGCAGCGCCCAGGTGGCGCATCGACATGGAGGCGAGAAAGAGAGGAGGCAGTGGAGAGGAGAGGAGAGAACAGGGGAAGTGTGCGTCCACCGTCGGGGTGTAGGCGTTTTATAGCCGCGTGGCCGCCGGGCATACGCGTGGCGCCGCCCGTGAGGCATCAATGGATGTTGACCGGTGCGACAGCGCGCCGCAGTTTTGGCATTGATTCCCCCGCGGGAGCCGAGGCGATGAAGACGACGAAGCGACAAAGCAAGAGGAGAGGAAGGCGTGTAGAATGGCGGGAGAAAGGGGGGGGGGGGG